>JAQFVV010012402.1:9590291-10190291 GCA_028023455.1 Epiperipatus broadwayi
TTGCTCTGTTTATCAAAAATTAAAAATTGAGGGTTTTCTTTTATATGAAATATTAGTGATTTGTTGTAGGGTCTTTATTTTTAAATATGGGGGTGAATTTTATAAGCAAAAAGATGGTTTAAGTATGGGTAATAGTCTGAGTGGTTTTTTGCAAGGAATATATATGTATAAGTTTGAAGAGCAATTTTTTAATTATAATAGAAATAAACCAATTTTTTATGTTAGATATGTTGATGAGTATTTTATGGTTTTCAATGCTAATAAAAGAAATGCAATGGTAGAGTTGAAAAAATAAAATTTACTATGGAAAAAGAATATATTAATGTTATTGAATATATGGATGTTAGAATTTTTAAAAAAATTGATAGGAATGGTAGTGTTATTATAGAAACATCTGTGTTTAGAAAAAAAAACATTTTTTGGATTATCAAATAATTGGTTTTTAGATATTGATAATCATAGTAAAATTAATATTGTTAATAATTTATCTTTAAAGCGCATGGGCATTGGCTTAATCGCTAATATTACTATTACATAAAAAACATAGCGGCATATAAAATAATATCTCATATTGTTAATAATAAAATTATTAGGGCAATTAAGTTGTGTTCAAATAGTAATTTGTTTGGGAATGAGATTGATATTATTAGGAATGAATGTTTTATGAATGATTATCCTAGGGGTGTAGTTGAACATTTGTTTTCTAATAAAAATATAAATAAAATAAGAAATAGAATGGGATTAGATAGGAGTAGGAATAGAGAAAAGATTATTTATGTTGGTTTTAAAAATGTCTAAAGATTTATTTATTAAAGTAAAGAAATTAGTTAAAATGATTAATAGGAAATATAATGTTTCAATTTGTCCAGTTTATAAAAAGAAAGCAAGTTTAAATCTTTTAATTAATACTAATGGGGACTATAATAAGTTAGACATTATGAATTCAGTTTATTTGATAAAATGTTTGAATTGTTTTAGAAAGAATGTAGAAATGACATATGTTGGGACTAGTAAGAATACATTAAAAACTAGATTAAAACAGCATTTAGGTGATAAAAATTCTGCTGTTTACATTCATATGAATAAATTTAAGCATGGGGATTTTGATATAAAGCCTTTGGAATGTATTAAGTCATATAATGAAATGATGATAAAAGAAAGTGTATACATTAATGAAATAAAACCAGAATTAAATAGGATGTTAATAAAAAAACAGAAAAGAAAAAAATTAAGTTATATAATGAACGGATGATAAAAGAAAGTGTATACATTAATGAAATAAAACCAGAATTAAATAGGATGTTAATAAAAAAACAGAAAAGAAAATAATAGGTTTTTAATTAAATGTTTTAAAGGATATATATAGATTTTTTTTTTAAAAAAGGAAATTGTTTGTGTTTAAGTTGTGATTGTTGGTAATAGGAAAGGGGAGTGAGATAAGGTAAATTTTTGGTTATGAATATATTTTGTAATTTTTATTTTTTTTATTTTATTTTTTTTGGAATATGTGTTATTTGTTATATATATTTTTTATTTTAGTGTGCCTTGAAAAAGACTATATAAAATAGTCGAAACATTGGATTTTTTTTTTTTTTTCATGATTATAGTCATATAAAAAACAAGTTTTAAAAAGGAGTTAGTTTGTTTTATTTCTATATACACCTAATAGCTCATAATTATTAATAACAGCATGTCAGATGACAGTACTGTTCACAAATGAAATCTTTAAATATAGAAAATGCTATAAGTTTATATATTTCAGACTTCGCAAATCCTTTATTTAAAAAAAAAAAAATGAATGAAAACCATGAAACAATATGGCACAAAAAAGCTTTGAATATATTGTCAATAAGATTTAATGAAAAAATCTCATTTCAAAGATATTGGTAAAGCTAAAGAGAAAAATATTTGAATAGTGCTGCAAACATTTTTAATGCAATATATTGTATAATTAAAAGAATAGACTATTTATAGATATAAATCATCTAATTGTTTTATCAAGTAAAAATAATATTGATATGGAAGTGTCTTTACATTCTAGATTTACGATTGCAATTTGTCAAATACATGGCCATAAGAATATAAAAAAAAACAAATTTTTGGAAAAATAATTATACAGTCCACTAAAATTTCAATTATTGCTGATAAGACTTCTTCTGTTTTATATGCATTTTGATGATATTCCAATTGTTTTTGTTGATTTTGTGTAAATGGAAAGAACAGCAGACATAATTTATCAAACTTTGACCTCTTTACTTAAAAATTATGATTGTTATAAGAATAAACACAAAAGGTAATCATTCTTATTTAATGCAAGGATAGGAACTTTGGATATCAGAAAGAAAAGGCAAAAATAGAATAAAAATTTAGACTGTAGATATAATTTATGTGAAGATGGAAGAGATAGTATTGAAAAGTTATTTTTGTTATACAGGATGTTGAAAGGGGATTAGAATAAATTTTATGGAAGAATAGAAGAAATTTAAAGGTAAGGAGAATAAAAGAAGTAAAGATTTTATGAGTTTTTGTTTAAATCCTTATAATGCAATTGGGAAATATGAGGACATATTAGTAGGAATATTAAGCAGTTTTTATGAAAATATGATAGAAATCAGAAAACTGAAGCAAAACTGGGAAAATGATTGAGTAATAGGAAGTAAGAAATATATGATTTTATTGTGGCGTTTAAGGGTTTTGGAGGGAGGGAATATTTAACTTGAATCACATAGTTTCTGGGCATATAGCCTATGCACAGAAAATTTTGGTTTCATTTAAGGAAAAGACATTTTACATCTTATAACATCATCATTGATTTATAGTTTTCAAATACTTTCAAATGTTAATTTATTTTAAAACATTTAGGATTACACTGAGCATTGAAGTATTGTCATATCCAGATTCACTTGTAAATGGTTATTAATATATAAAATAATATATTAAAACTAAAGTAACAGAAGTCTTAAACACAAAAATTTTAATTATTATATTTCAACTCTTAATAACAAAAGTGCAACCAACAATTTGTTTTTGATATAATTTTGATTTTTTAAAAAATCTACAGTAGTCATCCAAACACCAGATAATCTTCTCTATTGATTTTGTAATTCTTCATTGCTCATCTCAAGATAAGTACTTAATGAAATTTCTACTTATTAACAATAAACAAGCACTCATTCATCAAATGTATTCCAAAAATTCACATTTAAAAACATGTTGAAAATTACCAGAAAATTTATTTAAGCTGATAAAATTGGTGATCACCGACTTTCAGAAAATATCCTCGAATTACAAACATCACCAAATTTAAGAATAAAATTTAAAAAGAAATCATCAGAATAATCAATATTCCAAAATGATTAAGGTCTGAACTGAACTCTCCAAATAAAATTAGATGACTGTATTTATTCAAAAAGAACATTCTTATATGATGTAAAAATATATTCTAATGTTTTTATATATTTTTTCCAAAAAGGTAATCTTGCTTGTGATCATATTAATAAGTCATTTTAATCTTATTGTTGATCTGTATTTATTGTTCCACAATTTCATGACTAGAAAGATTACTCTTTTCAATTATCTACAGATAACTGCAGAAAATTGCTTTGTTTTAATAATATTTCAATTTATTGTAATTATATTAGCATTGTGACAGTCTTTAAAATTATCATCAAATATGTAAACTTCTCAAGATCCAAAAGGAAATTTACTCATGGATATGCTCTCATTATAAACTATTATATTACAAATCGGTATTTAATTGGTAACAGATTGAGATATAGTTTCCAAAATGTGTTATGTTGCTTGTTGACAGATAGATGTGTCATAAGTTGTCAAGGATCTGATGTTTTCAGTCAATCGGAAAATTGTCTTCTCTATCTGTTACTGAGATTAACATCTTTCTATATAATATCCATATAGATGATATCCTAAGAATTTAATTTAAAAAGAACACTATATTACCAAAAGAAAAGATTCTTGATTAATTTCATAAGAAACTATTAAGGTATTTATTGAGACAGAATATCAAGAATTGCTTGTGAATTTATTGTATCATTAATATTATATTTTGATTTATTAATGAAAATTCTGTTTTGTTTAGCAAAATTTTTATGTTGAATAAGCTTTAGGATGATCCATAATGAGATAAGGAAGATTGTGTCTTTTCTAAGTAGAAAATGATTTATGTATTTAAATTAAAAATGTATACACATATTAAGATTTATGTGTATTAAAGAATCTAAATCCTTTAGAAAAATCATTGTAAAATAAGATGGTGGTGTTATAACTAACTTTTAAATTGTAAAGTATGACAATACAAAATTGGAAACTCCATAAGCTATGCCAAATTCCCTAAACAATACTAATTAGAACTCTTACTAACTGGGATTTTATTTTATTTAAAGAATATTTTGTTGCCTTTATTTGAAAGTGTCATATACTTATTAAATGTTGCTTTTTATATATAGTTACTAAGAGTACAACAATTATATATTATTCAGATGAAATTAGAATATTTGTTTTCTATAAATCATGCCATGAGTTTATATATAAAGAAGTTGTTATTTATATTATTTGAAAGTTATAGATATAATATATAAGTAATACCTTACTTTTATACAATAAGCACATATCTGTTATAAAATCTCAATAATTGAGTCAAATCTGTGTATAACATAAATATATAATTATTTTTTTTAAGGGGCTGCATTATTTTAATGAAGCTATGAATTTGATATACCAGAATTAAACATTAAAAATGTTGCAGGGCAATGATTAAATGTTATTATTGATGATGTGATATGAAATTGAACACAATTTTCCAATCAGCACATTTATTCTCAGAATTATTTAAAATTACTTAATATTCAATTTGAAGGGTGTGTCTTTGTGTACATCATACTACTTTTAAACTGCTTAAGAATCTTCTATATCTTATGAGAGTACTTATCATTAGAAATTTGGATCAGTTAATTTTTCTTGTGTTATAATTGAATGAGTTTTGTTATATTGATTTCATGTTCATGCTAGTATAATTCTCTCTCTTGAATATAATACAGTATTTTGGAGTTCTCTGTTGAAATTTGATTTTATTAAGTTTGATTTTAGTTAAATATATATATTTGTTTTTATGTTCTTTTTGTTATCTATAAATAAAATATTCTTTGACACCAATTAGTGTAATTTTAGTAAAGGGATTAACAAAATATGCTGTATCATGGCTTCCACCCCCCTTTTGCATATGGGTAGTCATCTTTCTTTGATACCTTAGACTTATAGTTCACTTGTATTATTTGAATAATGAAACTATCTTTGCCTCTATTATTAGTATATTTTGATTTTATGTTATTTTGTAATTTATTACTGTTTGCTTTATATATTTTTTTGATGTGCATTTTTTCTCTTAACATGTTAAATTTAATGGAAGTTTTTTTAAAGGTAATGGGTCATACTTTAAAATTTTTATTTTAGTATCATTTCTATTAATTTTTGTATATATGACAATGTGTATTCAAGATTTTTTTTTTTTTAATAGTACACGTTTTTCTTCATTCCCTGTATTTTTTTTTATTTTAAAAAATAAAGTTGTTTAATTCTATTAATCGACAGTTTGCTCATATCTTTATCTGTTTTTTTTAAAATTCATGTCTATAGTAATGTATTTTGAATTCCACCTTAGTTGTTACAAAAGAAAAAAAAAATAGTCAAGCTAAAAGTGATAGTCTCATCTTTGATTCAGGAACTTTAGCCCTAGAATCTATCATTCTACTACTATTCTAAATTGCTCAGAACAGTATTCACAGTGAAATAATATTTCTAGAGACATTCATTCATAAACAAAATTTAGTAACTATTCTATACAATTGGGGCATGTGATCTATAACTCTTATTTTGACTATTTATTTTTTCCTTTTGTAAATAGAACATTTTTTGATAAAAAAAAACTTATTATTTATATCAGGATTCTTAGTTGTTGTTGTTGTTTTTTTTTCAAATTATATTAATGTTTAATAATCTAAACAATTATATATTATTAAAAAAATTAGAGCAATTTTTTTTTATATATAAATTTATTATCTTGTTATAAAACTACTAAAACATCATATGATAAACAAATTTCTATGCTTGCATAAGCTGTTAAAACAATAGCAAACTCTTTATGCAGTAGTTCCACCCAGTGCCAGCTTAATAATCAATGGATGCAAGAAGATTTGTGCATAAAATCCCTATCTAGTGCCTACTTATCCAATATCCCCAAACTTGTGGCTTTCATTATTGAGGATACTTGGATCTGAGAACATTGCCTATATCTTAGGATCTGATACAATCTTCCTGCAACTACTTTTTATCTATTTAGTTAACTATAAAACTAGAGCCCAAAATGGAACTAAAATGTTTTCAATCCAAGCTCATTCGCTTGTATCAATATTTATATATTTTGGTATCTTTGGTTTTGAAATAATCATAGTCACCATTATCCTATGGGTAGGATTGATGTAAAACCCCTAAAACATCACATGATCACCATTTCTTATGTTTATCTAAGTTCTGAAAACTAGCAAACTCTCCATATAGTAGTGCCACCCAGTGCAAGCTTTAGTAATCAATGAATGCAAAATGATTTGTGCTAAAATCCCTATCTAGTGCTCATCCAATATCCTCAGATAGTTTCTAGTTTGTAGCTTTTATCAGTGAGGAACTTTGGATCTGAGACTGCTGCACCTAGATCTTCTATCTTTTACCTATTTAGTTAACTATGAAGCTATGGGCCCAAGATGTTTTCAGTCCATGTTCATTTGCTTGTCTAATTATATAAATCTGAACCCAGTTCAGTATCTGTACGTTTGGATCTTGGGTTCTTTAATTACCATAGTTACCATCATTCTTCAGTCACATAAATCTGAACCCAGTTCAGTATCTATACATTTGGTATCTTTGGTTCTTTAATTACCATAGTTACCATCATTCTTTAGTCAGAATTGGTGTGAAGCCACTAAAAGATTACATGATCACTACTTCTTATGCTTATATCAATATGTATAGATACTGAACTACATTCGGATCTGTAAGACTGTACAAGCGAATGAGTTTGGATTGAAAACATTATTGTTTTCATCTTGGGCTCATAGCTTTATAGTTAACTAAAAAGATGACTTCTGGAGGGTTATATTAGATCGAAATATCTAGGTGCAGTGCTCTCAAATCCAAGGCTCCTCACTTTATACACAAACCTTCTTGCCTTCATTAATTACTAAGACTTGCAATGGGTAGCACTGTTGTATGGAGTATTTGCTACTGTTTTAACAGCTTCTGAAAGCACAGGAAATATTGATCATGGGATGTTTTAGGGGTTTTATATCAATTCTGCCCATATGATGATGATAACTGCTTTAAAAAAACCTATGACAACAAAATCTATAGATATTGAACTAATTCAGATCTATATGATTAGAGAAGTGAATGAGCTTGAATTGAAAACATTATTGTGTTTTCATCTTGGACTCATAGTTTCATAGTTAACTAAATAGTGGTTTGCATTGCTCTTAGATTCAAGGGGCTCTTCACTGATAAAAACCACAAGCTAGAAACTATTCTGGGGATATTGGATGAGTAGGCACTAGATAGGGATTTTATACACAAACTTTCTTGCATCCATTGATTACTAAACCTTGCACTTGGTTGCACTATTGTATAGAGAATTTGCTACTGTGTATATATCATGTTACCATCTTTCTGTGATTATATGGCACTTTGTTAACTAAATATTACAATTAGAAAAAGGCATCTGTGCTTAATCACACCCATTCTGAGCCAAATTAACAGCAACAGATTGCATATACAGTTTAAATTTATCGAACTAGATTAAAGTTTATTATTGATTGTTAGCGATTGTTTTATTAATAAATTACTTTTAGTTTTTTTTTTTTAAATATATAATGCATTATTAATTCATCAAATCCAAGTATTAACTGTTTTTATGTTAATTATTCACTAATTGTTTATTTTTATCTAATGTATTATCATTATTTTACAGCTAATTAAACAATGTGATGATGAAGAGTTAATGGAGATTGTTATGCCTCGGTTAGCAAAAACAATTAATGTTTGGGAATTTCTTATGATGAAAACAGAAAGAGGCAAACCTGCAAGGCCATATTTTCCTGAAGTTTATTCAGAATATGAGAATCTCCATAAAAAAATCCAAAAAATGGCTCAGGAATGCTTAAGTCCTGTTATTCAAAGGCCTGGGGATGGTTTAGTCATGCAAAATGGGCAAAGCACAATTCTTCAGGTTAGTTTTTTTTTTTAAAAAAAAAAGTTTTCAATTTTAGTTTATTTTGAATTTTTGTGATAATTGTAGCTCAAAGTCACTACTTGTTTTTTTTATCTATCTATATATATATATATATAATTAAAAAGGGTTAATCACATCTTGTGAATTTATAGAAACACCATAGAGCAACCACAAATCTTTGTGGCAAAAATTTTCCACAGCTTTACAAAAACTTCTTAATAAAACTATTTCACAATGTTTAAGATCACTAAGTAAAAATGAAATGATATAAAAATAAGAAAATTACAACATCTGTTAATATGAGGAGGATAATGGAATTTTAAAATTATTTTCTAATAATATGCTGTAATTACTTTTAAGTATAAATGTAGATAAAATTAGTCTGCTATAAGGCAAAGGTCTCTCGAGTAGCCCTCCTACTAGCGAATAATGAAAGATACATCACATGATAATGGTAGTAATTTGTATTAGCTCTCAGTTTTTATTTTATCCTTTACCCAAGAATAACTAAATATCTATTTTTTTTTAAAATTACTAATCAGATGGCTAAATGGATTGATTATGGACCATCTGCTTGAAAAAAAAAAAATCTTCAGTTTATTTGAAACCTAAAAAATTTTCGAGTTTTACTCATCCAAATTAAAAATCTGGAATATAGTAATGGATACTGTATGATGTAGGAATACTGCTGCTTTTAAATCATGAACTACCATTTTTGCAATTTTCACAATAGGCTCTTAGCATATGAGTTAGAAAGTATGTTAAATGTAATTCTATCTTTTTTATGATGTTTGTGCATTTTGTGTGTCTGGTAATTTACTTTATGAGATTATATAATGTATACTATATATGTAATATTTTATGCTAAATTAATGACATTTATGTCTAGTGTTTGTGATAAAAGAAATAGGCATACATATCTTATTTTAATTAATAAATTAAAATTAAACTAATTGAGTAAATTAATAATAGCATTTATTTTTACATTTGTCTACATTATTATAAAATATATATTGTAAGAGTAGGAATATGTGTTTATTTTACTTTCCATTGATCTGTGTAATAGTAGTAACTTGTCACCTTATTGTATATATTTGAGTACTGTGAAAATTCATTCAGTGATGAAATTAGATCATTAATCTGCTAATATTATTAAGTGCTGCTGTATATAAATTTTAAATAAATTAACAAATAAATATTATATTTGTGAAAGTGTAAAAGTTCTCCCTAAGAATTATTATCTTTTATTTTTATCATAAATGACATTGCCGTAAGAGAGGAAAATAGAGATATTTCAATGTAAAAAGTAGAAATGAATCTATGATTGAAATTTTAAACAAACAAAATTATTTTTATTAAAATTTCCCCTGATAATTGTTAATATTAAAAACATTCATTTAATATCATATGTCTGATGAAATACACAATTGCTATTTTTATTTTTATCAATGAAAGATATTGCAATTTTTTTTATATCTATATAATACAACAAAAAGAAAGGGAAATAAATGTTATATCCTTGTCTTAATGCCTTTAATGATATCATTAGAAATATTTTATTTTTTATTTTCTAACAAATTTTTTAATTTAAATAAACATTTAAAAATATATATATATGTACAGAAAGTCCCCTAGTTACGAACATTCCAAGTTACAAACATTTCGCTATTACAAAATCCCTTTTGAACTTTAGATCTTTATCTATGCCCATGTTAAAAAACCTATTTACATACATTCGTAATTAAATTTTATCTAAAGAAAGATAAACTTTGGAATTTAGAAAATAATTAAAAATATATTTTAGAGAACAATGAAAACTATATAAAATACAGTAAATTTCCCCATCTCTCTGACATTGATTACTTTTATTTTTAGCATCGTCACAGACTATCTTGATTAGTGCTTATTTTTAAAAGTAGTTTGTGTGCGATTACATTACATATACACTGGTATATTTCTGCTTCAGTGAATTTTTTTCATTATTATTAATTAAAAACATGAGTGAGAAACGAAAAAACAACAATAGTGATATAAAGTCTCATAAACCCCAAATGATTGACATAAATATGGATATAATTAGACATTCTGAAAATGGTGAATCTTTTGCTTCAATTGCACGTTCAAGTAATTTAAACCGATCAACAATATATACAATTGTAAAAAACGAGAACAAAATTAAGGAATATGTTAAAAAGTGTGGAAATATTTTTTCAAAAATTGTTTCAAGAAGACATGGCAGAGTAATGGATGAAATGGAGAAATCTTTAGTTTTATGGATTGAAGATCAACATTAAAAAAGGCATCCCAGTGAGTTTATCAATTATTCAAGCTAAGACTCTTAGTTTGCATGAAGATTGGAACAAAGAGGACTCTGCTGTTGAATTTGTAGCAAGCAATGGCTGGTTTCAGAAATTTAAAATGAGATATTCTTTACATAATATTAAATGTAAGGAAGGTGCCAGTGCAGATAAGAAAGCTGCCAATGAATTTATTTCCACTTTCTCTAATATCATTAAAGATTGAGCTTATTTTCCACATCTAGTCTTCATTATTTTGGAAAAAGATACCTACACATACATATTCAGCAAAGGAAGAATCACTTGCACCTGGGCATAAACCTTCTAAAAACAGATTAACATTGCTTCTTGGAGATAATTTAGCTGGTGAATTTAAATTTTAGCCAATGCTAATTTGTCAGACAGAAAATCCTAGAGCATTGAAAGGAAAAGATAAAAGAATGCTTCCAGTCATTTGGAAATCAAATTATGAAGTCTGGGCTACTGCACAGCTTTTTCAAGATTGATTCTCATATCATTTTGTACCTGCTGTTAGTCAATATTGTAGTGAGAATAATTTACCATTTAAAACACTATTGCTCTTAGACAATTCTTTTGGACATCCAAAATTCCTGCAAAATTTATATCCAGAAGTTAATATTGTGTTTATCCCTCCCAATACTATAAGTGAAATACAACTTATAGACCAAACTGTGATAACTACTTTTAAGCAGTATTATATGAGGAGATTAATGACTCAAGCAATCAAGGCAATTGACAAGGAAAGTGGACCTACATTAAGAGATTTTTGGAAAAGTTATAATATTTGGATTGCAATAAATATTATTGGGGATGCGTGGGCTGAAATAAGAGAGTCAACAATGAAAGGTTGTTGGAAAAAAATATCCACAAATGATGAATGTTTCTATGGACATTGAAGAAACTCCTGAAGATATCACAACTGAAATAGTCACTATAATGAATGAATTAAATTTAGATGTCACTGATGAAGATATTGGTGAGTTAATGCAATCTCACTCAGAACCTCTGTCAAATGAAGATTTCATTAAACTACAAGAGATGAATGAAATACAAAACAAAGAAGAACCTGATAATGAACTTATTGTTAAGAGTTTGACAATCAAGAATATGAATGAAGCCTTCATGCATTTTGACAGTGGAGAGCATATATCTCGTGTACGAAGGGCAGTAGAAAAAGACATAGAATGTTACAGTACTCTTTATCAAGAGAAGACAAAGAATACAATTCAATTAACTCTTGATAAATCTGTAAACAAAACTCCAAATACTAATCAATAAAAAATAAATACTGTATTTTGAAAACCCTTTTTGATGGGTTTTTTTTCCAGAGCTCTACTTATAAACAATTTCAACTTCCAAACATACATCAGAAAACATTTAAGTTTGTAACTAGGGGACTGCCTGTATAGAATAATTTTTTTTTTAGAAAATGTAGAAATAAACTGAATACATATCAAGGCAGATGGGCAGTTTTATTGTATTGCGATTCTTGTTAAGTCTTATTAATACAATTTATTTATGAATTTGCAGATTCAATTTATTATAATCAATAGAAATCTTTTGTATATTATTATTAATAATAATTGTTGTAAAATTTGTATTGAAAGATATTTTGCCCTAAAAAAATAACATTGATTCTTTAAAAAATTCATTGAATTTTTTTATAATCACTTTATAATTAAGATGATTTTTTTTTTTTTCATTTAAAACATTTATTTTTGGTGCCTTGTTATTTTAACTTTTATTATATTATTTAAAAAAAATATTTTATTTTTTTGCATGTTTTAAAGTTGTTTTTCCTTACATTCAAAAAAAAAAAATTAGAAGATCTTATAACTGCAAATATAAGTAGATTTAGTTCAAAGAAAATTAAAATTAATTTTTAAAGGCTGTTTCAACAATTAATATGCATTTATTTGAGCAAAAGATCCAATTTATTATGGTTATTTTTCATTTGCTTGGTGAATTGTCAAAATCATTTTCATATAAAAGATAAATTGATGCTACCAATATAACCGAGTTCTCGTCTATTTGGAATCTTATAAAAGAATCATTGTAATCAACAAAGAAAAATGATAATTTGAAATGAAACTTTTAAAATAAATTTACTCATATGATATTATTAATAAATGCTCGTAGGACATTTAATGAAAGAGTAGTTTTTATTCCAATAGTTGTTGAATGTACCAACATTTACTATGGCCCACCCAAAAGATTGTTAAACCCTATAATATAACTTTTAGCAATTTGATTTTAATTCTAGTAAATGATTTATGTAGATCTGAGCATGCTTACATTTGTATATCCAATTGATTTTTTTTTATCTCTGAGAATTTAAAAAAGACTTAATTTTTATTAATATATTTTTTTTATAATTATCATCTGTTGCAATATTTAGAACTAGAGTACTCAACCAGTCACTCACAATCTATTAACCAATTGTAGATATTCTTTGGTAACTATTTTACTCTCAATCACATTAAAACAAAAATATTGTTTGTAAAATGTTTTGGTTCAATTCTATATTTTTAATGTTAAAATTTTTAGATATGAATATCAATAAGAAATCAGAACACCTTATGATTATCCAATTTTTCTTATGATTTTGAAAAAGAATAATGTTTTAGTTCATTTCTCTATACATGTTCATATTTTTATATGTTTAATAAATATTGAAATCAGATTTTAATATTGTACCTTTCTCCCAATATATATGTAGATCACAAGATCATTAAAAAAAAAAAGCTATTGTATAAAATAGCAGTTTTGATTTAGATTCATTCCATTTAACAATCTGATTTTAATTTTAGTGGACAATTTACGATATTCTACTAGATGTTTAATTTTCTCAGATTTTTATTATTATTTTTAAACTATTCCTAAAGATTTTGTAATATGTATTCTATCATAAAGTGGTTCTTTAATTAAAATGGGTCTGAATCCTTCTTAAACTTTAATGTCTATCCTGAATCTGCAACTATTGATAACTTCCTTCTAAAAGAAAATATCTTTAATTAAGGGCAATATCACTATGGGATAGCACTAATAAATTGTAATAGCAATTATTAAAAAAGAGGGGAAAAAAATAGAAAAATAGATCAATCAAGAATATATGAAAGAAAATTTCAAAATAAACTAAGCAAACTGTAAAAGAGAATAATATTTTACAATGAGAAATAGCTTTTCAGAATTATTAGAAATGTATAGGAAATACATTTAATTCTCTTGAAGAACTTTAAATAATTTTATATCAAAATGTCCTGGGAATGCAACAGGATATAAAAAAATGACTTTACATTATAAAATGCTTATTCTTTAGACTTAAATTTACTTACATCAGTAAGTTTGGTAATATGCTTTAGAGCAGCTAATATGTGAATTTAAATATAAAATTAGGCTAAATCTATATAATAGACTTGATATATATGATTTAACAAGATTATTCTTTTACAGGCTAGATACATGCTCTCTGAATAGGTTCTTTAAAGCATACTAATTTAACATTTTAAAATATATTGTTAACAATGATATATTTCTTGACAAGCAAGAAAAAGGTTTATGCTGGCCATGTAACCAGAAACATTTAATTTACTAACAGGAAACAGAATAATATTAAAGCTAACTGGCGACTATATTATTATTAAATAGTTTTTCTTCCCTCAATCTAAGATAGTCCGCTGTTGATTTAAAAATATTCTTCTATATTCAGTTAATTATGAATGTTAATAGCAAAATAAACAAGGGTTTTATTAAATCAATTGCTTTCTATCATAGATAAATGTGAGGTGAAGAATCAAGAAGTACCATGGATAGATTTTTCTCACTAGGCATTTTATTAATTTAGTCATAAAGCATTTTGATTAAATTAATTGTGAGAAGATTTATATCACTTTTTGAAAATAGCTGGTTGTACACAGAAGTTTATTCATATCATATATGCTATTAGAAGATTGTATGAGAAGTAGCATTATTACTGGTGGTAGAAATTGTGAGGCATTTGACATGAAAACTGGTCCTAAACAGAAGTGCATATTACTTTTGATTTTGTTATTGATTTTTTTGACAGTGGTTTTGGGAACAATTTATAGTCAAATTTATGAAGCAAACATGAAGATGCAATAATGATTTATTTGAATCAATTTAAATCAAAACAATAATTTCATCTTTTATAGTATGCTGATGTTTGTACTATTTTTGCAATTTTAAAGGATGATTTATAGCTGTGCTTCTCAAACTCATTGGTATAACTGCTCCTCTGGAATATCAAAAACATTTGTAGCCATTGAAATAAAAAAAATTCTTAATAGAGATATATATTGTTATTATACAATTTCATTATGTTTTCATTTTGTTTAAGTAATTTTATTATGTATATTTTCATTATAATACAAAATACTTAAATAATTACAACTATAACAAAGATAAAACAGTAGCAATTCTCTCCATATAGTAGTGTCACCCAGTGCAAGCCATAGTAATTAATGGATGCTAGCTAGTTCATGCATAAAAATCCCTATCTAATGCCTACTCATCCAATATCCGCAGATCAGTTTTTAGTTTGTACCTTCATCAACGAGGAACCTTGGATCTGAGAGCACTGCATCTAGATCTTTTGATGTAATACAACCTTCCAGAAGCTATTTTTTATTTTTTTAGTTTAACTATAAAGCTATGAGTCCAAGATAAAAACAGAATGTTTTCAATCCAATCTTATTCACTTATGTAGTCAGTTCAGTATCTATATATTTTGGTATAAGCATAAGAAATGGTGATCATGTGAAGTTTTAGTGCTTTAACACCTATCCTGATCAAAGGATGATGGTGATTATGGTTATAAGACATCAAAATGTATAGACACTGAACTGGGTTCAGATCTTATGACTTATAAGCCAATGAGCTTGGATTGAAAACATTATTAAGTTTTCATTTTGGATTTATCACTTTGTAGTTAAGTAAAAAGAGTAATAGGTGGCTGCTGGAGAGTTTCATTAGATTCAAAGATTTAGGTGGAGCTCTCAGATTTAAGGCATCTCATTGACGAAGGCCACAAGCTAAAAACTAGTCTGGGGATTTTAGATGAGTAGGTACTAAATAGGGATTTTGATACACATACCTTTTAGCATACATTGATTACTATGGCACTTGTTGGCATTACTGTATGAAGAGATTTGCTACTGTTTTAACAGCTTATGTAAGTATAAGAATTAGTGATCAATGATGTTTTAATGATTTAATACCAATGCTGGCCAAAGGATGATAGTGATTATGATTATTTAAAAACCAAAGACACCAAAATGTATAGATTCTGAACTGTGTACAGATCTGTATGGCTATACAAGTGAATAAGCTTGGATTGAAAACATTCTCGTGTTTTTATTTTGAACTCATAGCTTTATAGTTAATTAAAAAAGTAAAAGGTGGCTTCTGGAGGTTGCATTAGATTGAAAGTTCTAGGTGCATTGCTCTTAGATTCTAGGCTTCTCACTGATGAAAGCCACAAGGTAGAAACTAGTTTGAAGATATTGGATGGGTAGGCACTTGATAGGGATTTTGATGCACAAATCTTCTAGCATCCATTGATTATTATGGGTTGCACTACTGTGTGAAGGAAGTTGTTACTATTTTGTGTAAGCAGAAGAAATGATGATCATTTGATGTTTTAGTAGTACTACAAAGATCATTGAATATGAAACTCAAAACTCAATAATAAATATAAAAAAAATTAAATAATACAACAAAAGAAATTTTAATAATAATTTGATGTCATGGATATGATTGAATATTGCTACACAGGAAATTAATATTGGGTGAAATATTTGATACAGCAATTCTTGGATTTTTTCCTTCTAATATTACATGATAAACAGGATCTGTGCTTCTTTTTAATTAGTAATAGCAATAAAAATGCAATTTCATAAAGATATGAATGGAAGCAGAATATTTAAGGCTTTGTTTATCAATGATGGATATTTTTTTTGTTTGGATCCAAAATTCTGACAGTTACTACTACAAAATTGCAATTAGAGAATTGAATTTGTTGTTGAGTCAATTAGTTATTCTTTAAATCACTACACTAGATTGCTAAATTGTAGGAATGGAGCAAATGACATTGTTATCCTTTCATATTCTTTGTTTTTATTTAAGTTAGGGAAATATTTTTCAAAAAAAGTCATTGAATTTATAATAGTTTATTACTTTACTTTCTACTGATAATAAAGTATTACTTTACTTTTTACTGATAATAAAGTGTTATTTTCTTCAATAAATTCATGGAAAGAAACAAATATGTATTATTATCACTAAAACTTTTTAACCATGCTTATGTTTATTTTGAAATGCTTACAATTTTGTGTGTATGATTAATATATTGGGTATTTTTTTTTTGCAGAGAAAGATTTTAATTCATTTATTTTATAAACAAGGCAAAATTCTCCATACAGTAGTGCCACCCTGTGCTAACCAGAGTAATCAATGGATGCCAGAAAGCTTGTGCATAAAATCTCTATCTAATGCCTACTCATCCAATATCCCCAGACTAGTTTTGGAGAGTTTTGCCTTGTTTATAAACAAGTATGTGCTAGTGTAAGAGATGGTGATCATGTGGTGCTTAATCATTTATTTTAATAATCATCAAGTAAGAAAACAGACATATTCAATTTTAATTAGAAAAATATGGAATTTTTCAGAGAAGAAAAATATGTAATTCATCTTTTAATACTAAAACTCTTTTTAGAACTTTACTGCTGGATGTCCATCTTACTTCTGAGTGATATAAAAGATATTCATAATTAGAGACCACCTCTTGGCATATAATTTAAAAGAATATTGTATTAGTGCAGTTACTTCTAATAATACTTTACTAATGATTCTGCTATATGTCGAAATATTAGGTTTTCTTCATGGATATATTTGAACAAATCATTTAATTTTTTCAATTCTTTAGTGTTGGAAAGATTTTTTTAAATCAGCAGTTTCCAAATTATGCAGTTATGTGACAAAAAGCACTAAATTAGCATCATTTGTGTTGTCAGTTGACTTATCAAGTTGTATGAAAAATGTAATACTGTACTTTGCTTAATTTTTGATAATAACATAGATATGATATTGTCAGCAATGCTACATACATTTGATTATATCATTGGATACAAATTTTTTTAAAGGTCGATATTGGAACCAAGGATAGTTTCGTAAATTTTTTTACTGCTGATAATACAACTTCGCCAATTATATAAAGTTTTTTATTCTAGCAATTAATTAATAAAACAACTTTAAAGGAAGTTTTACTAAATGCTATTTAATATAATATGCTGTGAAAAAAACTTAGTTGCCATTTTTATTCTTTAGCCTTTCTTTCAAAAAATTCACTTGACTTAGTTTTAATTTCGCTGTGCACAATATCTAAATGATGACTTAAGTTTTTCAGGTCTGGTACAATCTTTTGACACCTGTTTCTGCATATTACTCATATAGGTTTGTGTGGATCATTATATGTGGCGGAGGGGGGGGGGAGGATCATAGTTAAAAAAATTTCATGACATTTTCTGTCTCTTGCTGCCTAGGGTTGAAAATGATGTAAACAGAATTGCCAGTTCTGGTAAAATATAAGTCATTTGCTTGCAACTTGGATTCTTTGGTATCTTCACTATCTATGACTGACTGACCTCTCTGAATACATTATATTTTTATTAATCACATCCATCTCGAGTTTTATGAAGAATTATCAACACACTAGTATCCGTAATACTCATTATAAAAATGAAATTAATAAACTATGCAAATAAGAATATTTCTTGTATATGAATTATAAAATAAACAGTGATTATCAGATTGTACTATGTCGCATAACATGTAAATTTTTACATTAAACTTTTAAAAATATATCTGAATATAAATATCTAATTTTCAACTTCTAATTTAAAAATTTGAAATTTATTTTCGCAACTTCCTTTGACAAGATCTGCAGGGCTCGTTTGGGAGTTGTGATTCCTATGATTTGAGAAGATCTGATTAATAGAATATTTTTAATTAGCCTAATAAAGAATTTAATAATTAATATACAAAAATTTGCATATTTTATTAGTTAGTAATGAGAGAAAGTTATTTCAATATGTGATTGCTGTTTAACTAATTGAAAGATGAATATTTCATTGTAGTTTGGAACTAAATTAGTTGTATATAGAGCTATTCATTTTGTTAGATTTATTGTACTAAAGCAAGATATATATCTTTTATTGATGTAGAATAAAAGCATAGAAAAATTTCATCTACAGTTACTTTATAATATTCTGAAAATATGATGGCAAGATTATAAAACCAATGTGGATATATTAGGTCTATAGTGGTCAATACATATCTGCATTGGATTGGATATGAGAAGCAGTGGAGAGTAGTAGTTTTTTTTAAAAGTATGATGATGGTTTTATGGGAGAGACAAATTTCTAATATAAATTGTAAAGATTATCTTATTAGATTTTAAAGAGTTGTAATATTTATTGCTTTCACTGGGAGAATAATATTACTGAAGAAAGAGTACAATGGCTTACAATTAGGAAAGATCTTGAAGTTGTTTAGAAATAAAAATTTACAGCAGAGGATTTTATTAGATAGCATTGCAAAATATCAAATAAACTCAAGAAATGAATAATATGTAATATATTCTGATATTAGGTATAGTTTACAGATTGATTTGTATAACATTTGCAAATCTCATTTTTATCCTTTTATTTTTTGTCCCTTATTTTTTTCTAGAGTTAGAATAATTTTTCTTATTTACAAGTAGATGCTATAATGAATGATATATATTTAATATTGAGGATTCTATGTCTATAGTAATATCAAAAATAAAGAAATAAACATTTTATTCATGATAGACTTTCTAAAAATGCAACATTAAATGAAAAAGTATGATTGATTATCAGAAAGTTATGTTTGTGCTCTTGAACAGATAAAACTACTTGGGAAAAAGCTGCTGAGTAAAACAATTATTGATGTTTGTGGTAGTTTAGCAGCCAGCCCCGATTGACTAATTTAGGTCCTCTCATATAAGTTTGCTTGTGCCCAATTATTTTTTTTTATAAATACCTCTACAAATGTGCTGCCTCTATTTTATAGTGTTTTAATGCTTCTCTTCTTTAAATATTACATCATAACATTTCATAACTTATTCAACTATTTATTTCTGGTAAATCTTTGTAATTTTTTTATTGTATTAGACTAAGTTTCTGGTCTTCTACTTGACTCTTCTATGAATTAACTGATCAGGATTTAATAATTTGTTTTATCTCATTTTGAATCTATCGGATACAGTGTCTTTTTTAGTTGCAATTGTAATTAATCCACTTTACATCACTCGACTCTAGAGCCATTTATAAATATTTCACAGAAATAATGTAATTGAGGAAGTGTTTTAAAAGTTGTTTATGAGATCAGATTATTTTGTTTTAAATTTCTCAACAAATTTTAAATTTGTTAATTGTCTGAGATGCTTTTTTATTATTTTCATATTATATGTTTTTGTGTATTTTATTACTGCGATTTTAGTATTAACGTTTTTCTTTTTTAAATATTATTGACATATACTTTTTTAGTATCTTGACCTCCTGTTGAGAAATTCCTGTAGCCTCTTTATCAGTACTTTGGAAATATGAGTCGAGAGATCTTTAGCACTCAGGTTTTTGATAGCTGTTTTTTTCGTAGTCTATAAATTTTTTTTAGTTGTCATTATTATCCATGTTTTATTTTCCTACTGACTGTAAACATTAAAATACTAACAAAATAACAAATTTATACTTAAAATGCTTTCGAGGCCATGATTTCATCTATTGTGCAATAGACGAAATCATGGTCATGAGAGAATTTTAATATAAATTTATTTTACTAGTGTTTTAATGTTATATGAGTTTCTGTTTTATTTATTATGACTAGTATAGCCTTAGGCAGTATTTAACATATTAAAAGACATCATTTTTTCATTTAAAAAATCTAAATATGGAGATCCATTAGGAAACCTCACCTGAGAATACAGTTCAATCTTAGCCATTGTACATTGATTCCAAATCGATTTTTAAAGTTATGAGCTTGAAATGCTTATTTCTGAAATGTGAACTTTTGGCACACTTTAGATTTAACTTTTTATATAAATATTATTTTATCTCATTGCTGTAATATATAGTGCTTTGATATCTTTTAGTTGAAAAGTTTTAATTAAAAAACATTTTATTTGAGTACTTAATAATATCAGCAATAATAGATTATTGAAAGGAATAATAGTTTCACAATGATATGTCATTTAGAAATATATTTTTTTTTTTGTATCACTTCAAATTAATTTTTCAGAATATTTTTTAAATTTCTATGATAATTAAAAAATATCTAGGTCATCAGTTGGTGATATTCATTAACAAGATTAGTCCAAATGCATATTTTTTATATAATATCTATACTTACACACACATACATATGAGCTTTTTAATGTAGTGGAAGCATATTCATCCTTCCATGCGAGGTTCTAAGTCCAGTTGAATAAAACATTAAATTTTCTCAGATTTCATTCAAATTTAATATTTTTCTTTCAGATAATTCAGAGCAGCTAATCTGTCCAATACCAATCTGTAAATGAATATTTAATTATTCTTAATCATAGGGCAAAAGAATATTGGGAAAAAATGTTCAAATTCTCTCCTCTCAGTAATTGGTAACTGATAATTTTTCTTTCTCATTCTTTTTTATAAGGAACTTTGGAGGGGTTCTATCTTGCAATGATTTATTAAAAAGGTATTATATCATATATATATACATTAATTAATTCTTAAAAAATATATTAAAACCTTTGGGCCTTCACCTAAAGTTTTCTTAGTTCGAAGCTGGTTTTGTTAACATTTTAGATCAAAATTTTCCTCATAAAATGCATTAAATTTGATACAAAATTATTTAAAGAATATTAATTGTAAATTAAAATAAAAGTTTGAATAAACTTTCATGAATTATTTGATACTTAATGAAATGTCATTCATAAATGCTTGAAATAAAAATCGTTTAATTATAGTGTAAATGTAATAGAGATTTAAAGCATCATAAACAGTCAAATGTAATATAGTTTGTTTGTTAAAATTGTTTTGCAGATAGTTATTAATAAGTTAGATGAATCGGAAAGGGGGGTGGATATTTTATAAAATAGATGTGGTTTCTAGTTAGTAAAAAAAAAAATTTTGGTTGATAGAAAAACATATCATTTAAGGAAGTACAATTTAGCTATAGAATATTTATTGGAAGAAATTTGTATAGGAGATTAAAGGATTAAGTTAAAGTGTTAAAACTGTTCAAGCAGAATCGCGTATTTGTGAGGGTGCATACATCAAGTACATGTAGGATTTTAATTATAAAAATAACCATTAATTATTATTGGGCATGCATGGTGTCATTGGAAAACTGGTTGAAAGAGCAATTATTTTATCTTAATTTCATATCCATAGCAGCCAATTCTCATTTAAAATCTTGAGTTCAAATTTGGTCTGCTATGTATTTTTTTTTATTATTATTAAAAATTTTCATTTTGTTCTTTCAAGCAGTTTTTCACGAGGAGCGGGAAAAGATCCAGCAAAAAAACTATGTGATTTCTATTCGAATGGGAATAAATTGAAAGCAATAATAAATAGCCAATTAAAATTAGGGTATATGGTTTTAATTGGCAAAAGGCATCATTTAGAGATTGATTGGCAGGACATGATTATAAAACTCAGCCATTTTCTCTGAAGGGGCTTCTTCTTCATTTTGTCTGAGGTATAACTATGTTCGGGTTTAAAATCATCAATTTAAACTAATATAGAGTAAGTTTTATCGTCCTTCCTGGCTCAATCTCTGACTGAAAACTTGAATCAAAATTTGTATTATTGTGAAAATATGATACATGCTTAAGCTTCCCCCATCAGGCATATATTAATTCTTCCTGAAATTAATTGTTATCATGATTCTGTATACGAACGTCATTGCCACAACTAATCAGAAAGTAATGGAACATCAGCCAAAAACAAAATTTTACTTGGAGAAAGGTATGGAAACCATAAGTTTTATGAATATTTATTTCAATTGCTTGCTTCTAATGATGGATAAATATGACTATTTGTGTTACAAAAGATTTAGAAAGACAATAATCATCTTAAAGGGAAAGTGTGAAACTGAACTACAATACAAATTTATATGCTAAATCCCGCCTAAAATGTTGTTCGGATCATCAAGGTTTTAAAAGCTGATTTATCAATGAAAATTAAATGGTTATCATATGGGAGAAAATTTTATTTATTTATCAAACTGAGACGTCATAAACCAGTGAAAATTTCAAGGAATATATTGCTATAATGTATGTAAGACAATACATAAAGTTCTCTGACTTCGCTACATAAGCAGTAGTGAACGAAAGATTCATTTGTCACCAGGATAGATTAAGATAAAGCTGGTTATATATTATATTATAGTAGTGAATGAAATCTTACTCAAAGAAACTTGAACTGCATGAAGGAATTAAATTAGTGTTTGGAAAATTATTGCCCTATTGAATTAAATGTCATTGAGAAAAACAAAACCTTCGGGATTATTTTCTTCATATCTGAAAAGATTGTTATGTTTATAATACACATTCTAATAAGAAAAAGGAAAATGTGCTTCGCTCCCAAATAGATAAACCTTGCGGATTGCTTAATGAAATGATTCTTTTAAATTTCCATGGATTACTTATTTGGATAATGTATATACACAGAATTATTAAGGGATATTTACCACTGCAGGAATACGAAAGGAACTGGAAAACTGTACTGGAAAGAGACTTCTAAGTATTATTTTTTTTTATTCACTTTATTTGTTTCTATAAGCTATATTTATTTAATGCCTTATAATACCAGTTATCATGAGCATGAGTAAAGTGTTAACAAATATTTATTTCGTTTAAGGTTAAGTTAGCATAGTAGTTTAAAATATGCTTTCTTTAGAATGCTAAGATATTGCTTTGCCCTAATGATACAAATAAGAAATATGAATGAAAGAATATAATGTATGAAGTGTTTATTTAAAAAATGGGGTATTACTCTACATTTTAGTTATAATAAAATTGATATGTTTTTATCTTTGAATGCATGTTAATGATGGTATGAGATGGCATAGTCCCAGTTGTGAGAGAAATGATTGTACAAACGATGCACATTTCTTATTTCTAGTTATTAATGATATAAATTGATTTTAAATGTAAGTGTATTTAAGCTTGTAAAATTATTGGTTATTACATCAGTGCAATATTTTGTATGGTGAAATTAGATATAAATTCTCATATATGTGTGGATTGGTGAGTGACTCTTAGTCGCTTGAGGTTGGTTGAATTATCACCACCTGGCTAGTTGAGCTGGAGCATAACTCTAGTTGAGCTGGAGCATAGCTCGCTCATTAAATAGTTATTAAAATTTAGAAGTGTTAAGAAGCTGTGGATGAATTTCCCACCCTATCTCCATGTAGCACCGTAAGATGATTTCTGTGTTAAGAGCAATAGTGCTTTGTGCAAGCCCATCCATATTTGTATGCCTAGCGACCACTTCTAGCATATCTCAGTTCTTAAGAAAAGGTGCTCTCTCGTTTATGGGTCATTGCTGACACTTATATTGATTTCGAATTCTTTTCCTTACGGGTATGTATTTTTTTGAAGAATAGTAATAGTAAATGCTGTTAATAGTATTGGTAAGGTCATAGAATCAATTTGTTAATTCATTAGTGAGTGTGAGATTGAAAGTGTGATCTGATATACTGAGGTATCACACCTGGCATAGCTTTACATAATTGGTTATGAGCCAATAATAATTATAGAGTCGAATTTCGAATGTGGAAAATAAAATATATTTTATAATAAGCAGTGTGCATTGAAGTCCCAGATTACAGCCAGAGTAGATCTTTGCTGGATTGGTAAGCTAAATAATATGTTGCTCTTATGGAAATGTTGGGATATTATCTATCTGTATGTATGTGAAAGTATGACCTGTATGAGAGCTAATTCTTTAGCACTTGAACAGTTGTTTAATCAATGTAAGGGTAAGCAAATGCTTTAAAGTATTTAGAAGTGCAAAATTAAGTTATCAAGGCATATTAATTTGCTCTAATTGTTACATAATTTATAAGTTTATTTCTTAGCGAAAAGTGTTTTTGATGACCAGTGTCGTTAACCGTATGCTATGGAATGTAATTTAGAGTTAAAATTAAAAATAAAATTATTTTTTTTTTAGAGTTTAAAAGTAGATTATAATAAGTTAATAATTGTTGTTATCGTATTAAAGATGTTACGTAGCTTACTTAAGGTCAGAATAATATAGTCATCTGTTTAGAGAAGAAAAGTAATTCCGTAGCAACGGTTAATCTCATCTTATTAAAAATTTAATAATGTTTTATATTTAAAATTTTTGTTTGTGTTCGAGAAAAGGGGAAAGGCTGTGGAGATATGTAAATAATGTAAATACGTTAAGGTTATGACTGTTAATAAAATTTTTAATCAAAGCCTTGTCTGTATCTCAGTGTTTTGTGGATCCTATAAATTATGGAAATCTAATCATGCGTTAACACACTAATATTTAAATTTAGCGATAATTTAATTACTTACAACTACACGATGGCAAAGTACTTAAAATATTTTTTTTTTTACTCAAGATTCTTATAAAACTTTCATTACCAAAATTGAAAAGAGAGAAAATTACTTTAAACACTGCAAACTCAAGTAATAAAAATGTTAAGTATAAGCAAATAAATTTAACAACACTAAAATTAAAGTTTATTATATGCAGGGTTAGCATGTGATATTGAAAGCAGTGGGTGGACATAAAATCCTTTCTCCATTCATGATATTCGAATACCTTCCCAGGTGAACTTTGTTAGTCAAATCTAAATTATCAAAGTGTTAACGTGTTTTACCAACCAATATTTATAATTGAAATTTTATTTAAGTATTCGGAAATAGAGAAAGTGGACATTGGCTAGGCTAAACTAAGCTAAGGTCGACCATAACTGTAATCACTAGAAGTGTATTCATTAATCACTAATAATTCATATCAGTATTTAAGTTTTCATACCTTGCTATTCTGAAGCTCTGAGATGAGATCATCATATAGTAACGAAGAGTTGGCGAATGAGAATTAATTAGAAAATAAAGAAATTAGTGATCACTAATATATTTGCAAAACTAAAGTATGATCGATAGCATGGTAGAGGAATGGATTGTGATGATGATGTTGGGCAAAGAAATAATTTAAATTTAAAAAAAATTTAATTGACTTTGATGAGGGATGGATGGGGAGAGTGCTGAGAGATTTACTGTACAGTGGGGAGTTGAGTTGAGATTCACCTCCTCTCCAATATATATAGTAAATTACGAAATTATTATTATTATTAATATTGCTCTCTGTGTTTTATTTGTTAGAAATTTTATTTATTTACCCCATTCATAAAGTATTAACATAGATAATTAGATCAATTATTAACCAATACTAAAATAGTATTTAAAGTTTCCATTAGAGTTTCAATTTGGTGCCCTGGCATTTCATAATGTGTTGTCCCATTACCATCGATTCCAAGGCCATCCATTCTGCAGATTGTGTGTGTGTGTGTAGAAGGTTGAAAAGTAATTGCAGTGAGGAAGGGAGAGATTACAAAATAAAAGAATATTTTTGATTACCCAATCTTAATTATCAACTGAATATGATTATGCATTTAAAAGAATTTATTTTTAATGTTTTAGAAATTTATTGATTAAAATTTTTATTTTTTAAAATTTATTACATGATATTTTATTATATATTAAGTGTAATAATGTAATTATACATATATTGTATTGGTTACAAAGCAAGATACATAATTGACTACAAGAATAGTTAAGTGCTGGTTATCTTTGGTTAACAATTTTAATAAAAATGATAGTTTAAAATAAAAAAAAGGAAGATTTCTTTTTGTTTACAATATAAATTTCCTTGTTCAGCTCTAAGATTAAAGTTCAAGATTCAAAGGTCGATTACTCAAACTTTGAAGTAAAATATGTTTTAAAAAAAATTTAATTTTGTTTTGTTAAATGTCATATTTAATAAAAAGGATTTTTATATTGGAATGAATATTTTATTGTAATTAATAAAATTAGGGTACTAATCGGTCCGCCAGGCCAGCCGTCTGGTGGTGTTCTTTCTCTGCTAAAAATACAGAAATATGTCGTTTACATGGCCCAATATTTCTATGCTTTTGCAGAGAAACTTATGGTCTATAGAACTACTGTTTATATTAGCCGCTGCAGCCATATATGGCATTGCACACTAATATGCTTTGCGACACTATGCAAATACGCACACTTAACAGATCGCTATCGTATGGTGTGAGGGTGGAGGAAATTCAAGTGGCCATAACTGTTGTAATATGCATTCTAATTAAAGATCTTACCCCCTACCTGACATAGTATTTGATACTAATAATTGTAAGACCATCACCGTGCTTCCTTACAA
Organism: Epiperipatus broadwayi; assembly: GCA_028023455.1. Classification (NCBI taxonomy): domain Eukaryota; kingdom Metazoa; phylum Onychophora; class Udeonychophora; order Euonychophora; family Peripatidae; genus Epiperipatus; species Epiperipatus broadwayi. Next base: position 9,617,408 of record JAQFVV010012402.1, read on the forward strand.
ATTTTGGAAGGTGGAAAAAGATGCAAAAGGTCATGGCCAAGCACCTTTTCCCAGAACTTATGCAAATAGCCACGTAAATTATGAGACAAATAAAATTCTGAGGTTGCATGTAGTTTTGGAAATCATAAACTTGGTTTGATCAGTGATGACAAATTATTTGTCAATCCCCCCAAAAAAAACATTAAAATAAGAGCAAAACTTTTTACTTTTTCAGCTTTGGTTTTTTTGTTTTGTTTATTTTAAAAAATATGGCGACTTTTTTTTTTGGTTATACGGTGATTTTTGTTTCGGCTTTATTTGTATATTCCTGATATACTAAAACTTATTTTTAAAACCAAATTTTATTAACCTTTTTTTAAAAATAAAAACAAGGTTAAAACTTTTGATTTTTTCAACTTTGGTTTTCTTTTTTGTTTCTAAAATACGGTGACTATATGGCGATTTTTGTTTTGGCTTTATTTGTATTACACGATGTTTTTAATTTTGCCATTTTTGAAAACGAAAATGTACAAATATTTGGATCAAATCTTAAATTAATTACAAGAATGTCAAAATATTGGTAAAAAAAATCGTATCAAATGTCAAAAGATGAGTAAAAAAGTCGTATCAAATGTCCAGATATTTTAAAAAAAGATGGAGAAAATGTAAAAATATTTTAATAAAAGTCGGAGAAAATGTAAAAATAATTTAATTAAAAATAGTCGGGCCTGGATCGATATAATTGTATGTTTTTAGCAGAGAAACAACTCCACCTAGTGTCTGGCCTGGCATACCGATTAGTACCAAAATTAGTTAAAAAAAATTATGATTAGAAAAATAATAGAATACAATTTATTATTTTAATCAATAATAGTTTAAATAAAATGTGATTTAAAAATTTATTGAATGCTAGTGTTCTTGCCAGCATTTCCAGTCTGTTTTTTATTTTACAATCATCATTAGCGGCTTGTAAAAACTTCATTAGCAGCCAAGTTATGAATAAAGATAAATATTATAAATTGGATATTATGGTTCACAGCTTTCCTGTGTGTGTAACATTTATTCTGGATCAATGTAAGCTAAATTGATTATTTATCTTTGGCCTGGTATATGATCATAACTCAACTGCCATTTTTGAGTTCTGCTAAATCTACAGTAAAAACTTATGTTTGCAAAAGTTAACTGAAAAGTTCTCTCTTACAGAATATTTGTTTTGGAGAAATGAAAAAATATAATTTAAGGAAATATGATCTGAATAAATGAAAACTTAAAGCAGCTAAAGGAATTAAAAAGAATTATTGTTTCCACATTTTCATGGATGATGTACAGTATCTTCAATGCTGAAATAGAAGCAAACAAATGAAAAATGTTAAGTTTAATATAAAAGAGATTTTAAACTTAAAAGGGTGATTACTTGAAGGATGGTAATGTTTAAATACTTATTAATTCATAATTTAATGTAATGATGTTTTAAATATTTATAAGTTTTATTGTATATAATATATATAAAATAAATGTAAAATACAATACCTGTTATAAAATATTATACATATAAAAAAAAAAAACAACTATAATATTGTATTTACCATTAAAATTTTTTTATATATTGTGCCATTACAATTTGGTCACTAGCCAAATTTATAGTAATGTGCATGTAAGAAAGTGTAAAACAAAATCATCATCACATTTTTATATAATCATAAAAGAAGCTGTAGGGCATCCAAGTTCAAACCCTTCCAGATCAAAATTTCAAAAGCTTTAAACAGAAAGAGAGTGGGACAACAATTATATGCTTTATTTGTTTGTGTGTTGATAGAAAGGTAATACACACATTTAAACTATTTAATATTAATTTTTCTTTAAAAAGCAAAGTTATAATGCATACATATAGGCAATGTATGTGTAAATTATTTAATTGTTTTATATTTCAAATATTAAACATTTTAACTTTCTTTAAAACTAACTTATGCTTGATCAATTCTAATATTTTATTCTATACTTTTATTTTGCTTTTCTTTAATTATAATTGGGATTTAAAAGTTACAGTTTAATTAAATAATTGGGTTATAATTACTAAGCTAGCAATTATAGTTTTAAGGTTAGTTTATGAATGATTTGAAAGAATGGATGTGTGTACATTACATACAAAATTTTACATTTCCTAAATATTGAAAGAAAAGGAAGTATTAAATCTGTCAAATTATTTTTTTTTTGTACAATTTTTTGTTAAAAGAGGAAATCTGTTTAATCAGATATCGATCTTTGTAGTAATTTTTTTTTGTAAATGATTGTCACTTTGAAAGCTTATAATGAGTCAGAGCTCTAAATTTTGAAATTGTCTTATCTCAAGATCTATAGAAAGGAAGCTCAAAGATTTGAAGTGTTACCTGGATGTTAAAAAGAAAAAAAAACAAAAGAAAGGAAATAAGAATTGAGTCTATTTTTTTTTTTAAAACAAAAGTGTCTGGAAAAAGGATTAAACTTTTCAGTTGAAAAATAATATAGTTGAAAATAAATTAGAGATCTAATTAAAACAAATTTGTCCAAAAATAGCAAGTGATGCTATCTCTGATTGGTTAAGTTAGCTAAAAATTGGATATAAAAAGCTGTCTTGAATTATTATTGATTATTGTGATTGATTTAGATTATTAAACTATCCAATTGAATGCTGAAAATATAAAAAAATGGCTTGCTAGAAAAATTATATGTGTGTCCCATCGGTTCCGGACCATCTGGGGAAGCTGCACATCACATAGGAAAGAAAAGATGTGTCTAAAATAATATTCTACACCTTTCAACTGACCAGATAAATAAGATGTTTTTAATAGAAGGAAGAAAGCATTCACCTGCATTCAAAGAAGATGAATTAATCTACTGATAAATATTAATCATCAAGTCCAATTAATTGTTCCAACAACTGATTTTAAACTCAAGAAAATTTATAAATGTGAAAACAACGCTGTATTTCATCCACATGCTTGACAGGAGAAAAATTATTAATGATTTCCAAATTGTCCCTAAAGCAAATAACCCAATAGAGTATTATCATTAAATAGTTATACCCCAGAAGGTGTTCCCCATAGTAGCTGCAGAAATATAGACAAGTTTGAACCCTTGAAAATTGCCCAAACAAAAGATCGGTAATATGACTTTTTATATCTATTTTCTTTATGATATCAGTCTTAATAAACATTTTAGCAATAAAGTGATATATTTTATTTAAAGAACTTTTAAAGACTATTCAGATCGATTAAAAACAAGAATGTCTTACTAATAATAACTTTGAGCTTCATAAATGGTCTTGAATGTATGAATATTTGTTTATTAATTTTACAATATTAATGTGTAAAACAATTTTTTAGGTATTATGATTTTAGTTTTAACTAATATATTATTATAGTTTGGTTTTAAATAATATTTTGTTATATGGGATAAAACACCCATACATAATGATATTTTATATGTGTATAATTGTAAGTGAAGTGAAATAATGAGTAGTGTTAGAATATTAGATTAGTTTGTTTCATTAAGTATAGCTTTCAGAGGTGAAGGAGGGGAGAAAATAATTTAAAATCTTTTCTAAAACTTGCCCTTTCAATTTACTAATTTTTTACATTCTATTTACATGTTAGATTTTTAAGTATGTGTGCTAATGAGCAGATAATAGTTTCTTAAAATACTTTTCTGGAGTAAATATGGTTAATGTGACGTCCAACTTAACACAAAATACATTTGAAGGGAAAGGGGGAAGAACTTAAAATTAATCTAAGGATTGTTATATAATCAATTATTTTATTATTATTCATGTCAATTTTCATATTTATCTAGAAATTTTATGTATATGTTAGAAATGTAGTAATAAAATTAGTTTGTTTTATTAAGCAGGGTATATATTTCATTAAGTGTAGTCTTTGTTAAGTGTGATTATTCATCATCATCAATGGTTGAAATTAGTTATTTAAGATATAAGTAAATATGCTAAAATTAGCAATAATTAGGAATTTCTTTATAAAATAGTTTTATGTTTAGGCTTAGTCCTAGAGCTGTAGTTGAAACCCTTGTCATTATTGTTATTATTATCATCATCATCATCGTCATCAACTTTTAATTAATGAGCTGTTTAACTGTTTAAAGGCCATAAATAAATATTGATTTTATAATATTTAGTGATCTCTTAGTATTATTATAACCACATCCCATCATCTATTTCATGCAAGGATGAGTGAATTGCCATCCTAAATTAGTTATATATAATCTGAGCTAGTGAACTTATAAAAATATTGAAACACATTTGTTATGTTAAGATCAGATCGGAAGAGTTCAATGAACTCCACTGTGGTTTAAAATGTTTTACTTTTACCTAAATATTAGTGCTTATAGTGATATGGCTCAAAAAGCAAAATCTTCCATTTTATTATAAATAAAGTACCAAGAAGGGATTCAAACCCGGTACATGTGAAAGGTTATCAGATATAACCGTGTCTAGATTCAGATAATCTAGTGGCGCCCTGCTAGACCATATTCACTTAGTATTTGTTTAAACATGCACTTAACATCAAACCAAGGAATGAAAGTGGATAAAACCTACTGCCTGTATACCTGAGTTATATTTTATTGAATTACTAGTGTACTCACTTCACGTGATTTCATATAATACTGGTTATTAATAATTTGATCAACCTTTAATTTTGATATTGGACTCCTTTACTCAGATATAATAATATCTTTTGAACTCCTTTTAATTAGGTTACAATGAGTTTTTTGAACCTTCACTTATATGGTAATATCTTATTTCTATTTGAACTCATTTATTATGTTACAATATATATTGTAGCTATTAATATGACCTTCTGTTTCTCTTAAGTTTTACCACTTAAATTATAAATTAAATTTATAATAGCTAGGGAAATGAATTCATATTCTACTGAATTATCCATGATAGTGTTTTTAATAAGACTTATGATGTGATATATCCATCTATAGATTTACCAGTTTTGGGATGGCACTCTGGTTTTTAACCTAATACAGTTTTGTAATCCATAGAAGATACAATTTCCCTTCAGTCATTTAGAAGTGGTATTTGTTGATTAGACACACGCCGTGTTATGGTACAATTTATGTGCTAAAACACATAAAAACGCCGTTTACACGGGGAACGTATTTTCGCGGCCATACGTTACATGTATATGACAGTTCTGTTGTACTATACATTGCAGGCTGCGTTGTCGCATCACAGTAAATTATTTTGGCGAATTCGCACACTTCACACTTTTTTATGGTGTCGTGTGGTGGTGTGTGTCTTACAATTAGGTATAAATCGTTAATTGTAAATAAAGTTTAATTTTTTTTAATTGAAATCACATGATTTGACCAAGCAATAATTATCATAGAGTTTCTGTAGTCAAATTTTAAGGTGCAAAACCTTGTCAAAGAGTATGTCTGAACAATACTTTGTAGTAGGTAACGCATCAAATAACGTATTCTCAATAATCTCAACAATACAAAGAACACGGTGCAGGAAAATCTAGATGTTCAATTCTCGCAATTAATGACCACTTTGTTCAAGCTATATGTCTGATATATTACTGTGGCCACAAACAGCTTGTTTTTTAAATTTATTTATACCAAAAAAAGAAACCGTAATAAATGTGAAATAATTAACATTAGTATTAATGAATTTAACTAAGATTTGGAATGGACTATGAATGATATGCCACACATTGTTTATAATTTAATATATTTTAATTCTTAAATATAGATGAAATAAACATAAGTGCATTGAACGACACACGCAGATGAGTTATAAAGTAAATATATATAAAACAAATATTAGCAAGTAATAGAATAATAACTGAATAAGTTATTATTTAACAAGCATTTAGAGTTTTAGAATTTAATTTAAGAAATAAGCAAGTTTTTATTTTTAAAATACATATAAAATTTTAATCCCAAGTTTTATTAATTGCTCTCTTAAGAAATTTATTGTTTTCTAATTATTGTTCAAAGGTTACAATGAATATACTAAATAGGGAATACATAAGCGGGGCCAATGTCTATAAGACCCTAAGGATAAGTTGATTTCGGTTGTTGCTGATTGCTTACAGATGGTTTCCCAAGAATTGACAACTTTTTTTAATAAGAGTTTAAGTTCGTAAACATTATATTATACATGTGTGTGAGCCTATCCCAGGAATTGAAATTTATATACCAATGCATTTAAATAAAGAGTTTTTAACTGAGAATATTTCAAATTTATATTATTAATTTAAAAGAGTTGTAATGCTTCTTTAAATCTATTGCATTACGGCTTCTCTCACATATATATGTAAGTGGTTACACACATAATAATGTTCACACAACTCAATTTAACTATATCATTTTATTAATTTTAAATTTATAACTGCTTATACATTATACGCATACAGACATTAATATATATTAAATGTGCACACATAACCGCACATACACGTAAATATACGCTACTACATAGCAAAATAAATTATTCTGATTATATATGTGGACTGTGAGGTTTCGAACTGTTGGAAAAGATACTAACTATGATGGAACATAGTAGATGAAATGGGATGATGGTTAAATAATACTGTTTCAAGCGGAACCAAAAAAAAAAAACCTAATAAGTTTTAAATTTGTTGATGTTGTATTAAAAAAAAAAAAAAACAAAGTAAAACCCAAAAAAAAATTGTAATAAGTTTTAAATTTGTTGATGTTATTTAAAAAAAAAAAAAGCGAAACCAAAAAAAAAAAAAAAATCTTACTAACTTAAGAATTTATTTTTTAAACAAAAATAAGAAAACAAAAAAAAAAGCTTACTAACTTTAGGATTTATTTTTTAAACAAAAATAGGAAACCAAAAATATAACCATAATAAGCGTACTAAGTTTCACATTTAAAAAGCAAAAAAAAAAAAAACCCCAAAAATACTGTAATAAGTTCTAAATTTGTTTATATTAATAAAAAAAAAAAAGACCTTTAAAAAACTACAAATTCTGTGTTTGATTTTTTTTTTTGTTCTAAATTTATTGAGGTTAATAAAAAAAAATATTGAAAAAGTACAAATTTTGTGTTTGTTTGTTTTTATAAGAAAAAAGAAAGAAAATGCAAAAAAAATACGGCCTGGGAACGTTCATGTTTTATAGTTTTTGCGTAGCAACAGTGCCATCATGCGGCGAGTGTGTCTAATCAACTATTACCAAAGTGATTAATAGTCTAGAAAGGTGACATAGTTATATTTTTATTATTTTAGCTATGTCTGACCATTAATATGATTTATGAATGAATTAAATTAAATTTTACTCCTATCTTGTTTAATTTCTTTTCATATCTATATGATTATTATAATTTATGCTAAATTAACTTTGATGATCACATTTGACAAATGGCAGAACTGTTACAATATATATATAGAGAGAGAGATAAATAAATATAGGCAGTGACAATTGATCATCTTACTGATTATATTTTTGGGAAAAATCTACTAGTATAATTGCTATTTTTTTTATTTAATTTTGAAATTTACAGTTATATATTTATTGTTTAAATTTTATACTTGCTATATTTTAATATTTTTAAATTTTTTTTTTAGTTACAAAATGAGACTATTGCACATTCACTAGGATTATCTGTGGGTTCTTATGAAGTAAATGAAGCACAACTATCAGATGACTCCACATTTCAATATAAGCTTCTTACAACTGATCCTGCTGATATTTATAGAAATCAAAATTCTCGAAGGACAGTTGAACTTGTATCTCCCGAAGAATTGTTTGTACAGCAAACGCACAAACGTCGAAGAAATGATCATTCAAATTGTTCTGAAAAAGTTAGTAATATAGTACAATCATTAGAGGAAAATATTTCTGATATGCCAGATCAAATATTACAGGATTCTTTACCAGAAGAGCGTTTAAATAATCGGGGTTATCAGCCCATGAATGGACCAATTCAGAAACATTCTGATATTTTAAATAATTCAACGCAGGAAGAAATGATGGCTTCTGATGATACTGATGAACCAGAAGTTCGGGTTGTTACACGGTTAGCTGATGGACATGTTCTTGTTAAAGCTAGAGAAGTTTCAGATAATACAATAGAAGCATCCACAGATGTTATTGACCAGATGTTAGCAGGGGATCAAATCTCTATTAATAATGAAACTGGTGAAGTTATTTGCCAAGATTCCGCCATAAATGATGATGAAATTATGGTCCACGAAGCACAAGGGACCCAAGTTATTATGGTGCAAAATGGTCAGATAATTGAACACAATGTTGAAGGACTAACTGATCTCACCGGCTTACATCAAAGTATTATTCCTGGACACAATGGCGTATACATTTTACAAAATGTTGATGGCACCACAACATTACAGTTACAACATGGTGATTCTAATATACCTTTAGAAACTGTCCAAGCTTTACTAGATATGGATAATGATGGCCAGTCCACGCATATTGATCAGAATGATCTAGTAGAATAGAAATTTTGTAAAATATTGTATAAAAACAAAACAAAACAGAAAAATGAAAAAAACTGAATTCTTCTAAAGAAATAAATTATGATTAATTCATAAAAGTGGATGATGAGTAGTCTCGTGAAAAAATTCCCAAAGTTAACTTTTCTTTTAAAGAAAGATGGGTCATTTTTTGTATCACAATTTTATCCAAAGTTGTAAATAATATTTAGAAAGCAAATGAAAGCAGACTTTCTCCTTTCTGTGTTCCAAATAGTGCATAATTGTCCACAATAGTGATAGATAAATCATCCACAGAAATTTTTACTCCATTTCTAAGAAATTGATTTGAACTGACGTCTGTGTGCTCATTTTGCACTGTTAGATGATTAATTTGTACATGCTTGTTATTAAATACCATATGAAGTGTATTTTTGCCATTCGTATATTTATTTTAATAATTTATAAAAAAAAAATAAAAAATAAAAAGAATGCTGCATATGTATATATGTATCTATGTTTACATGTATGTCTGTATGTATAAATATGTGGATATATAATTATATACATATATTTATATATACATTGATATAATAAAATCTGGTATTATTGGAATCTATATATATTTATTTTAATATATCATTTCAAAGCCAGCTGTTTATACATTTTTTTTTTACAATAGTTTATATGCATGCTCATGATATATATGGATTTGTAAATTTGAAGCAACATTAAAAAATTAGATTTATTGAAAGTATGCTTGTGGACAAAGAAGTATTTTTAATGAACAAAAAAAAAAAAAAATGTGTTAAATTTTGTTTAAAATTTAATGAATCAGAATTTACTTATCTATTTATATTTTTTGAATGTGGATAAAAATTCATCTAGGTTTTGTACATAGCATGAAATACTTATTAGATAACATTTATATCCAATTTTTTAATCTATTGTAAATATATTTCATTATGTTAATAAACATTTAGTATATCATCGTCATTATTGATATAATTACTAATGTTTGACAATAATAGTGTTGATGATGATAATAAGAAAAATGTTATCAGAGATGTTTAGTAACTTTTGACTAGAATAAACATCATTTTAAGTTACACACAAATTTTGAATCAGGTGCATGTTAAATCCTTTGCCAAAGGCAAGTGGAGTAATTAAGCAATAGAATCTATAACCAAGTGTTGGTGACAGCTTGCTACGCCTGGACCATAAGTTATACTAACTTTTTAATATTTAGAACTATACTGTTAAGATGCATGTTAGAGCTATCAGATTTTATTTATTAAATAAATAACAGCACAATGAACTTGTTTTTATAAAACAACTCACATCACATATGGCAATAAATATATATCTCTAATTTGAAATGTATGTAAGAATTTAATTAAATAATAAATCTTGAATATCTTCTAATAACTTTATCTAGAAGCATGCAAGTTAAAGTGTAACATCTATTATATACTTTAAAATATTCTGTGAACTATCATTTTACTTCACCATGCTGTGATGTTATAACTAATACATAATTCATTGCTAGAGTTAAGTTTGTAAAATAATTGAGACAATTTGAATCTTTTTGATGACTGTCATGAGATATATATTTTTATATTTCTTTTGCTAAATGTATATACTATATGCTAAATAATTATCTTGATTTTTATTTAAATATGTGATGCTATATATATATGACACATATCCAAGTATTGTGAAAAACTACCAATGACATACAGAAATAGTGAATAATAAAACGATCGTAACTACAAATAATTGATAAACAGTGCTCAAGCAAATATGATTATTTGCTGCATTTTATAATTTAATGATGGCTCATCTGTTATCGTTCTTTTTTTTTTTTTTATGTAGTGTTTTCACTAATTTAAGTTGGTATAGAGATCAATCATCTCGTGCACAAGCCATGATAATGGAATTGCCATCCTTTCCATTGTATATATAGGACTTTACATTCAAATTATTTTTCTGTATACAAGTGTACAAAATATGTAAAGTCCTTTGTCTTGAGAAAATGGGTGGGTGCAATTTTAGCAAACTGGAAGTTCTTAATTATAATCTTGCACATGTCAGTTCTGTAAATAATAAGTCCCTTAGAAATTAAATTTTGGCCAGGAGTTTCACTTATCAAAATTTATTCTATGTTTATGTAATCCTATATAGAGATCTCTCCAACCACAACAAATGTGATAGACCTATGAAAGGTGATATAAAATTGGCCTGTCTTATAAAAATCTGGATACGTCTTTGTACTTGAGAATTGCTGATTTAAATATTTAAGAAAGGTAAGTTTTTTCCTTTTTTTTTCAAAAAAATAAATACATGGAATGTGTGAATTTTATTTAGCTTAGAATTTTCATATGGTAGCATTTGCAGCTAACAAATTATTAAAATTGATGTAGCTACTTTTAATAAAGATAATTTTTCAGAGGAAGGAAGTTTAATTAAACAAATGTTAAGTCATAAGTTGTTTCGAAAGGAGAATCTGAGTGAAAAAAAAATTGCTATGAAATTTAAATTGCTATCTTCTATTTTCGGAATTCTTAGATATCATTAGCTCATGGAAATGTTTGTAATGGTATGAACAATCTAATATAGGGAGCGTACCAATAGCACAAACAAGCTCTTATTGATAAGTGCGGTGAGAGAAAAAATATTTAAAATCTCTAGAATACTACTATCCCCAGACCAATTGGTTTTATTTGAGTTAGATAGCTGGATTTAAATACATGTTTATGTCTGAAAATTCAAATTTTCTACTCAATAGTTACGTATTAAATGAGTTTTGAGTTGATATTTTAGATCTAGTATCTGAATGTTCTAGCTCCTCACTGAGGTAAGCCAAAAGCTTGAAACCAATTGGTCTGGGGATAGGTCTATTCTAGATAGAGATTTTAAATATTTTTTCTCTTACCACACTTATCAATAAGAGCTTGTTTGAGGTATTGGTACGCTCCCTATATTAGTAAATACAAGCTTATAAAAGCAATGTCACACAATATATGATTTGCTTTATTGATTATTGGTATGAACAATAAATTGGAATCCAGTGCAATTGGAAATAATACTTTTATCTGTAAACCTTAATGATCTGTTGCTGTGAATTTAGACCAAAGAAAAAAAAAATAAAAAAACATAAATGTGTTCACACTCATAATAATAGATCTTATAGATCACATTATAGTCAAGTGCCAGAAAGTATTATTAGATTACTATATCTCATTTATGAGAGTAGCATTAAAAAATTAGATCTTATTCTATACATATTGATATGAAACATTATCATTTTTTAAAACAGCTGCATATGCTTAGTTTCAAAAGCTGTTAAACAGTAAAATTGTCTAATTTTTGATTTTCAAGCTGCTCATTATTATGTCCTAGAACATTCTCAAGGAATGTGTTGTAAATATAGTTTAAAATTTACTAAACAGAATAATCCTGATTGACTCTTTATCAGTCATTGTTTTTAATGATTTGATTATAAGGACATGTAGCATTCTCTTCCTGGGTGAACGTTATTTTAAGTAATTACATAACTGACAAGATATAAAAGTGATTGGTCAGGTGTTTATTATTGTAACTTAATTTTTTTATGTTTTGGAATTAACATATAGACTTAAAAATAACAATTTTATTATATTAGGTGATGTCTCTCTTTCACGTGATATTTTGAAACTGAAAAAAATTTTTGATCACCTTTTAAATAATGACTGCCTTTTCTGATATGCTCAACTGATTGATCCATTGATGAGTCTAAAGTCATTATATTCCTGAAAATGGTTAATTATAAATCCTGGTGGAATCCCTAAAGATGTTTTAAAATAGTAACAATATATTATTTCAAAATTTTTGTAACTTTCTTTTATGAATATATTTGATCACAAAATTGCACTACGTGATTCATTTATTATTTTAATTTATAAAAATAAAGGGATTAGAAAAGACAAGTAATTATTTATCATGGAATATCTTTTTGTATTTGTTATAGATTTTCTCCAGAGTCATCATTTAGACAGTATTAACATTGACTTATCCAAATTAAAATTTGAATATTGATTGTCTTCAATGAGGAGCAAAATTTGCATTCACATATCTAGCAGTCACTTTTATATTATCCAAGCTAATAATCTGAGATTCAAACACCCTAAGATTTTGTAGCCAATAAACTTGTAGTTAACTAGGTCAGAAACTATATATGCTAGTGGTTAATTTTATACTAGCTGTATCTTCCTTCTGTAGCAGAGATAGTATATATCGAACATCACTTGATTTGTTTTCAACAATTATATTAGGAGCCATAATTCATTCTTCTCCAGAGCAATCTTTTGCAAAGTTGAATAATTAATGGATACAAGATAATTTCTATATTAATATTTTCAGTTTAGTTTTTGACTACTACTCTTTTTCAGTGAAGATTAGAATTAGTATTCATATTTCTGGCAGGCATACTCATTTCTTTTATGCTAACCAAACTAATACCCTGAAGTTCAGACATAAAAATTTGAACTAGAGTTATTTGACTGTATACTAGTAATTGTATATATATATATGATATTGATTTTATGTTAACTAATTATCTTTCACATGACTTATGTCTGTTTACTTTCAATATCGCTTTTGGAATACTCATTTCTTTTATGCTAACCAAACTAATACCCTGAAGTTCAGACATAAAAATTTGAACTAGAGTTATTTGACTGTATACTAGTAATTGTATATATATATATGATATTGATTTTATGTTAACTAATTATCTTTCACATGACTTATGTCTGTTTACTTTCAATATCGCTTTTGGAACTGTAATTCACTTTATTTAATGAACTATGAGTAACACATGGATTTTCATCCATACCTTTGGCTTAATTTCTGGTTATTGTCCATCTTTAATAAGGAATTGGATTTGCACTAGGACACATGGCAGCCATTTTTACTTTTATACTCTCCAAGCTATTAATGAAATATATATCCTAACTTGTTTGCATCAGTATAAATATATAATAGAATGGATCTTAGATATTTTCAGTGAAGATGATACGTCACAATCACTAAGAGAAGTATCTGGCTCAACTGACCATAGATACACATAGATTAGTAGAGCACGATACTAGATACCTAAATAAATAATCCTAATTTAAATTTATAATTAAATAAAAAGTTATATCAAATTTAACTATCAATGAATTTGTATGAGATAACAATGCGCTTAAGAGAATGCCTATTTAGACAACTGATAATGAATTATATTATGAAGATTCCTCCAAGTTTAAATCGTATATATTCTCCTTAAATGACATTTAAGATCCCCACAGTTAATTATGAACTAATGCTTTTCTTTCACTAATAAAAAAAATTAAATACATTTAGTGGATGAGTATTTAACCATGTTTTAATGATCTGATGTCATTAACTTTCTCTTAAAAAATATTTACTATTGATATATAGAAATAATGATCATGGTATTACTTTTGCCCAGGTCTTGGCATAGCAAGTATATAAATGATGATGATCCTAAACCTCCAGTTAATTATTTACTCTTGATTCACTTGAATCAGTAAGCAGTACTGAATGAATTCAAAAACCTTTTAGTATAATATCACATTAAAACAAGAGATAAGTTTGAAATTCCTCTTTTAATAGGCAATTGATTACATTATTCAAATTTTATTTTTTTGTGATTTAATACTTCTACAGCTGCTATTTTCAGTAATAAAATTCACATAACATTATTCATACTTTGAAGTACAAACTCAATACTAACAATAATAATAATCTAATAGAAATTACTTCATCCCTTCCTTGGGCAAATAAAGAATTAATACCTTGCACAGACATATAGATTAGTAATTTAAAGATACTCTAATATCTATTTCTTGTATAAGAAAAATATAAAGACAAGTAAACATCACATGATCACTATTTCTTATGCTAGCACGTAACATCCATTGATTACTCTGGTTGGCACTACTGTATGAAGAGTTTTTCCTGTTTTAATAAAGACAAGTAAAAATCAGCAATAGTATTTTTCCAAAATATATATTTTTTGTAATAATGCAAGCATAATAAATTATTATTTTACAAGATAGTTTAAAAAAGATTGACATCAAAATATAATAGTTTAATCTGTCAATGTTTAAAATATCTATTGGAATATCAGGACTTTAATGGAGGTAGTTTCTTACCGAAATATTTATTTTTATAAATTCACTTTTTTATTTCTATAATTATTTGAAGCTTTGACTATGAAGGTATTTTATATTTTCACTATTCTGTTATTCAACTTAAGGATTTTAGCTTACATTATTCCACTTTGGATATTATTTTGAGTTTGAGGTACTGGCTTGTTTTTTCCTTTTTTTAAGTAGTTCCAACAATGGATTAAGTGAATTTTGTTGGCATTCTTCTTTTTTTGTAAAAAAAAAAATTATATTGGAATTAAATTATGCACTTCTTTTCTGCATATATATGCTTATTTTTACTAAATTTATTTTTGAAGAAGTATTTACTGCAACACATATGGCAATTTGTCTCTAAACATTCGTTTTCTTTTTTAGGATGCATCCAAGAGAATTAACCCCTTAATGTTATAATTTAGGTCTAAAATAAAAAATGAAAGTTGTGTAATTACCTTGATTTAAAGTCAGAAGTTTCAATGTTTAATTTAAGTAGTTGTTTTGAATTGAATCAAGTTTTATAATTAACATGCAAACAAGTTTATTTATAATTAATAAAAAGAGGGGGAAAGATTTTAATGAGGCTTATAAACACTAAACAATCAAAAAACAACAGACATTAAACTATTTTTTTATTATTATTAAAAAAATTAAATAAATAATGTATTACATTTAAATATTTTATCGATGACCAGTTTCAAAAAGCATAGATTCAATAAGAAATGTTTTTTGTGCAGGAAGATAAGCTTGGTGTAACCAGGCTGCATTTAAAAACATAATTCGCCTTCTATCTTCTGAATGAGCTATGTGATATCCAACTAGTTTTTTAACATTCAATTCTTGGATGTACATTTTACACAATGAGCTTGAAATTGTATCTGAAAAAAGAAACATAAAGATAATTAACAGCGAAGCGGATATAGATACATCATTAACATTAATTCATATTTATATATATATATGAGTATAGCCAGAGTGGTTAAAATAAAGCTTTCAGTAGTTTACTGCAGGTGAATTCAAGAATTAAATTCCTAGATTACGAAAATAAATAAACATCTCAGTTTGGTGATTTGCGTTAAACTGTTGAGTTCTGTTATTTTGATGCTAGCATATCAATCAATCTGTGCAATTGATCATAGAATTATCTGAATAATGTATCTGGCTTCAAAAATATTTAGTGCAATGATGAATTAATTATTTTAATTTCTAATATATGTAAAAACATGTAATTATGTATACATGTAGCTCAACATAGAAGTTAACACCCTATACCCACTTTTTAGAATCCTATATATTATAATAAAGGAAGTGTTTTTTCCCTTCTTTGCTGCAGACGCTATTTTTCCTTGATATAATACAAAAAAATGAAATTTATAGCAAATGACTGTTTATGGATATAAATGTAAATATATATAAAAAATATTTTTGCACATATATAAATCAATTATTGTAAATATATATAAATGTATATATATATTTTATTATTGCAAAAACTAATGAGAGTCAGAAAAAATATTGTATAAATAATTTTTTTTAAAAACTTTATTAATAATTGACAATATAATATACAATTAATACATCATAACTAAATGTGCTATTGGATAAACATTGTATTGCTAAATCTTTGAAGAAAAGTTTGGGTATAAAATTCACCCAAATGTTCCAATTGCAATGTGGTGGTAAACTCTGCTTCTTACTATGCCATTCACATCTGGCTTGAATGAGTTTGTTTCAGGTCACAAGTAAATCAAATATTACTTATGTATTTTAATGATGTGGTGCTCTAAAATTGAGATATAAGAATAAAATTATGTGAGAGTGGAAAGCAATAGAAAAGTATCACTGATAATTATTTGATTCCAGTAATTTGTTGCTTACTTGCCTTAAGACTGAAAACATAAAATAAAAAACAAGACAAAGTCATCATCATCAACCATTATCAATCCACTGCAGGATGAAGGTCTCTCCAAGTTCAATCCATCTTTTCCTATCTTTAGCTTCTCTTCTCCACATCACCCCTGCACACTTTCTTATTTCATCCATCCATCTCACATGTGGTCTCTTTCTGGGTCTTTTACAATCGCTTGGAATCCAGTTTAAAATTTGAATTGTCCATCTATTATCATCTCTTCTAGCAATATGTCCAGCCCAACTCTACTTCAGTTTTTTAATTTTTTCAATGAGGTCAGTAACACCTGTTTGTTCTCTTACCCATACATTGCGTTTTCGATCTCTTCTTGTTACTCCCAACATGCATCTCTCCATACTTTTTTGAGTGGTCTGAAGTCTCTGTATTGCTCTTCTATTAAGTGTCCAAGTCTCAGATCCATAAGTAAGAACTGGCAAAACACATTTATTAAAAACCTTCCTTTTCAAACACATAGGCATATTTTCTTTTAGTATCAAGTTATTTCTACCAAAAGCACTCCAACCAAGTTTAATTCTATGATTAATTTCATCCATTATGTTTCCATCTGTATTAATAATCTGACCAAGGTATTTGTAACTGTTAACTTCTTCTAACTCATCATAATCAATCTTTATTTTCATATTTTGAGAAAATCTATTAATCATTACTTTAGTCTTTTTAACATTTATCTTTAGTCCTACTTTCATCTGATAACTCCTGCAACATTTCCTGTAGCTCTAAAGCATTATTTGCAAAAACAACTACATCATCTGCAAAATCTAAATGACTTAAATAATCTCCATTTACTTTCACTCCTTTAGCTTCCCATTTTAATCCACAAAATACTTCTTGCAGCACTGCTGTAAAAAGTTTTGGAGATATGGAGTCACTCTGTCTTACACCCTTTCCAATGTTGATTTTCCTTCAATCATGTAATCTAATTGTTGCTGTTGCATTTTTATAAATATTTTTTAAAATATGACAATATCCTGGATCTACACCTTGATGATCCAATGCTTTAATCACTGAAGAAATGTTTATAGAATCAAATGCCTTTTCATAATCTACAAATCCTAAGCATAATGGCAACTCATATTCATTTGTCCTTTCTATAACTTCTCTCAATACCTGGATATGATCTACTGTACTAAAACCACTTTTAAATCCAGCTTGTTCTCTTGGTTGGTGGAAATCCAGTGTTTTCTGTAGATGAGTTGTAATTATCTTAGTAAAAATTTTGTATAAAACTGATAAAAGACTGATAGGTCTGTAATTTCTAATATCTTCTTTATCACCTTTTTTAATAATATTAATACTGCATTCTTCCAATCATCTGGTACATCTTTATCATTTAGACATTTGGTATATAACTTTGCTAAAAAAAATTCTATTTCTTCACCTGCTTCTTTTAATATATCAATTATAATTCCATCATTACCTGGAGCCTTCCCTTCTTCATAAATTTAATTGCATGTCTCACTTCCTCATTCAAAATTCTGGGCAATTCAGAAGATATAGGTATAGGAGGCACTTGTTCTTTACTACTATATAATTCTTGATAGAAGTCTTCTACACATTTCATGATGTCATCTCTCTTTTTAGTAATAATGCCATCTTTTTTTTTCTTATTGCAGATATAAATTTTCTACCAATACCAAAATGTTGTTTTATACTCTTTAGACTTTTATTCTCTTCTACAGCTTTCCTTGCTAGCTCACAATTATACTTTCTTATATCATTTTCAACTCTTTTTCGCACCATTTTACAAAATTCAAGATATTTAATCTTCTTTTAATGC
Organism: Epiperipatus broadwayi; assembly: GCA_028023455.1. Classification (NCBI taxonomy): domain Eukaryota; kingdom Metazoa; phylum Onychophora; class Udeonychophora; order Euonychophora; family Peripatidae; genus Epiperipatus; species Epiperipatus broadwayi. The sequence continues at coordinate 9,635,758 of JAQFVV010012402.1, forward strand.
ATCATTGTTGTATATCCTCATATTCCTTCTTTTCTTCATAAATTCTCTAGTGTCAGTAGAAATTTTATTGGTCAATTGCTGCTTTTTTCTACCAGCTATCTTCGTTGCAGTTTTTAAAAGTGTATCAGTTATTTTCCTATTAATGTCATTCAAATCTGAATCATGTTCAAAATCTACTAATACTTGAAACCGATTTGTAAGTTCTAATTTAAATTCATTAGAATGTTTCTGAAGATTAGGAATATCAACTGTAAATATTGTTTTTCTTAATAATTTTTGTCTCTAGTTTTGCATTAACATGTATCTTACATCTTACTAATCGATGATCACTTCCTGTGTTAAATTTATTAAGAACATTACAATCTTGAAATATGTATTTTCTGTTAGTCAAAATATAATCCAATTCTGCTGTACCTTCATTTGGATGCTTCCATGTCCATTTCCTTTTAACATTTTTCTCAAAAAAAGAATTCATAATATAAAGTTTTTCTTTTTCTGCAAACTCCACAAGTCTATGTCCTCTCTCATTTCTATTACCATAACCAAAATTACCTACAGCATTTTCATCTTTCATTTGTTTACCAATTCTAGCATTAAAGTCTCCCATAACAATTTTAAAATGTTGTTTACTCTGATCAAAAGCCTTTTGTACATCCATATAAAAATCTTCTATAACTTCATCACTATGAGAACTTGTTGGGGCATAAACCTGAATTATCTGCATTTGGTATCTGCTATTAAGTTGTAAAACTAATCTTGCCACTCTGTCCGATACACCATCAATCTCCACAATGTTATTCTTCCATTTTTTATTTATAATGAATCCTACTCCACTTGTATTTCCAATATTTGTGCCTTTATAGTAGAGTATATGTCCACTTTTTAAATCAATTGTTTCTTCACCTTTTCTTCTAACTTCACAAAGTCCAATAATGTCCCATTTAATATAAGACAGTTCTTCTAACTCTTGAAATCTTCCTTCACTTGAAAGTGATCTGCAGTTGTAAGTTCCTAAATAAAAAGTCATCATCAAATGGCCGCCTGAGTCCGCAATCAGGGGATTCTTAGCATCCTCTACCTTCAGCCACCAACCGCTGCCTTGGTTGGTGACTTTAGTCTCCTGGGAATAAGGGCCATGATTTATTTGTGTCTGTCATGATTGTATATATTGGAAAAAATATTCTTAAACTCGGAGGTAAAAAGCAAATAAACTCACCACGCTGGCTAATGTGTGTTGGTGAGCAGCCCATCCATGTTCGTATACTATATGAATAATCACATAGTAATAACAGCTGCAACGACAAGAACATATGGAGTGGACATTAGGAATTTGCCCTGCTCGATTCCTTTAAGGCCTCCAAGAGGAATCAAAGGGACTCCTTTCTGCAGTAATAGCATTAAAAGATTAATTAAAACAAGAAATGACTAAATGACTTAGTCAAAAATAAAAAAGAAGTATGAGATAAATAAAACCATCTTAACTATTTTTATAGCTTAATATAATTTAAAAGTAAAGTTCAATGGGATCCAAATTTATCAATTTTCTGATGCTCTGTGAAAAGACAAAACAATACTGATAAAGACACTAAAAGTCTTATAATTGATAAAGAGAATGTGAAATCGGATAACTTTTAGCGTGTTAGGCTGCCCATGACTCCTAGGAATCAATAAAATATCATTGAAAGATCAAGCAATGGCCGAGAAAGACTAATAACACAACAAAATTAAATGATAAATATGGAGACATCTATTAGAACTGATCTACTGAGGAGACATTGAATATAGTCTCTTAATACAAAGGATAAAAATTTGATCAAGAAAAAATAAACTGTTTATAAGAAACGGACCAAACAAAACTTTAATTTGACAACTGCACACAATATTCTGAAAGACCATCTGTATAAGAAGCTGCAATATTTTTAATTGTAATCTTAAATCTCTTCAAGATAAGTGTTAAAGCATTGCTAGGATGTAATTCTATATTTTTACTCATTAATTTTGAATAATGTAAACTAATTATGGAAAAATGCTATTTTTTTTATGTTGCATAATATTTGAGATGAATAAAGTAAATATGTATTTGATGATAAAATTATCTATACTTGGCCCATTTATCTGTACAGCATCCATCAGTGAGATGTCCAAAATAGTAAAAACAAATATTTTTTATAAGCGAATATGTACCATAAATTTAGTGAGTAAAAGTTTTACATAAACGAACTGATTTCAGTCTTTTTGCAGGCAGTTTCTTAGCACAAAGGCATTTTTAATAGTTTCAAAGAATGTGATTACAGTACTCAAATAGAACGTAAATAATTACCAGATATAATAGAACCCAATTTAATTCTCTTCTCTCACTTATACATGTCTCGAGAGTAAGAAAACAAATAAAAATACACACCATCTATGAAAAAGGCTATTAGAAAATAAATTCTTGGATTTTAAGTATCCTAAACATGAAAGAGTGAAAATTGAGGATGAAGATATCCTGATAACATTGAAAACTATTTCCAATAAATATTGGGTTTAAATAAATATCGAGATGAAATATTTTTTTTGAATAATGGAATGACTGTAGTCTGTATAAGTTTTTATGTATATATGAGCTAAAATTACATTCCTATCTTTTTCTTTTAAAATAAATTGTCAACACTTAGGGCAAAGATTTAAGGAAGGAAAATAAATTTTAGAAATAATACAGCTTCAGAAGAAATTTTAGAATCAAATTAGGTTTTAATCCATAAGTATATAACGGGTATCAAATGGTCATAATCTAGCATTTTCAAAACAATCTGCATCTTTCAATAAAACTGCAGTTTTCTGGCCAATATTGTAGTAAAATTTATAAAAATTTCAATGTAGGAAATTTCTGATTCATTCGATTGATGGAGATGAATATTTATAATAATAATTAGGAATAAAATTAAAATTTGTTAATAAGTATTAAAATGTGAAAAGTGAACCCAAAGTAATGGGGCTAATGTTTGTAGATCAAGGTCTAATTGAAAGAAAGAAGAAATTAACTCCAAAGATAGACACAAATTTAATTATAATTGGTCTCATAAGATTGGAAGGACAAAAAAAAAAAGGTTTATTGCAAATTTAAGAAGAAAAAAACATTTAAATTCTAAAGAATTCTCAAATTTATAATAAATTTTGAAGGATTTGTATATATTGAAGATGTAAATCAGAATCTGCTGTTCTGGTATTGTTTTATAGAAGTTAAAATATTGTTCAAATATGTACATTTTCTACTGATATCTGATTATAGTAAAATAAAAGAAATAAAAGTACTGTGTATATATATATATCAAAGATAATGTAGACTCAAATTGAAGTAATAGAGATTTATATAATCCAAAGTCAATTATAAGACAAAATTGTTTTTCTACATAATAGATATCAAGTATGGGAAAATAACCATCACATTAAGATAATGTACTGCAGTAATCTAGTGTACATGTTGAACCACATTGTCTTAGACAATGGGTGAGTATAAGCAATTTTTTTAACTCTATAAACAAGTAATCTAGCACAATGATATATATTAAATACAGTCCAAGATTTCATTATTTGCGTTAAAAAAAAATTATTGTAAATTATTTTTACAAAGTTTTTAATCAAAGTCATTTTTCACATTTTGTATAGCAATGGGTCATTAGTAACCATCACTTCTAATGTAAAAACCATGGCTCGTATTGCTTGGATGAGAACATGAAATAGCAAAAAAATTATCATAAATTTTCTAATGTAGAAAATACAAGTCATTCCGTTTTTACATTAACCAATTTATTTTTCAAAACATTGAGAAAATAGATATTTTTTTATTATTATTATTATCAAATAAGTCATCTGTCACCAATGGCTATTGTAAGAATATTCATGGCATGTGGGAAGACTTAAACCACCTATTTCTAACTTTATAGTTTATTATGAGATTAGAGTTTAAAGAATAAATATTGTTTTAGAATCCATATTATATAGTCAGGTGTAGGTGATTCGTTAATGGCCAATTATGTCATCTGGTGTAAGCTATGCTATTGGGAGATCATGTGATTTTTCATTTGCAATTTGTGCTTGGCATTGGAGGCACTTATTTTGGACGAAGACAGATTACCTAGAAACAATACATTATGAATAAATCTGCTACCACTCCAACAATCAAACAGGTTACAATTATCTCATTACAACAGGCTAATAATTAAACAATTTAGCAATTGTGGTCATTAATATTTTCAGGTAATTGGAATTGGGCATCAATGATTTTATCTTTTTTAAACTTCGGTCTGACATTTCTTTTCATTCATTTATGAAATAGACATCAATTTTTTATCGGATATTCTTTCAGATTTATATATATAAATGTTATGTTGGTATGTATTTCTATGACACTTGATATCAAAAAATACAGTTGTGATAAGTGCAATTGTGCACATATCTTTATTTCTTTAACATAGTCAGATTTGATGTGCAAGTATAAACTATATGCTTACTGAAACAAAGCAAAGCAAAACTCCATATAGTAGTGCCACCTGTGCTAAACAGAGTAATCAATGGATGCCAGAAGGCTTGTGCACTACTATGGAGTTTTGCTTTGCTTTGTTTATAAACAATTATGTGCTAGTATTGGAGATGTGATCATGTGATGCTTGCTGGTATATGCTTACTGCATATATTTTTATAAAATAAAAGTGAGAGAATTAGCTTTATTCCAAATATAGCAAAGCATATTATATGAGATAAAGCAGAGAGTAGTAATTGTCTAATAAGTTAAAATAGGTTGATCAATCTAAAATTGATTTATGTATATGATTCATTTCAATTATCAGATAATCGTATTATAATTTACTATTAGTAATAGCTTCACTTTAAAACATTAATCAATAAAGGATTACTCATTTAATTAACACACAAAACAAAATTAATACTACATTAATTACAGCAATCACATGTATGATTATATTTTGAAATAGCATTAAAATTTCTAAATAAAATTTATTTTCTAAATTAATAAGAATTTTAATTAAAAATTTGGATTAGATCTAGAAAGTTAATTTTTATAGAAGGAAATAAAACCATTTATTTGTTTAAATTATTCAACTATATTTACTTGCATTCAAATTATTTAATTAATTGACTTTTGTTAAATTTTATTCATCTAAAATGGTTCTTGCTAAAACACAAATTTTAGCAAGAAAATAGAAATGGCTTGCTATAGCATCTAAGTTTTCCTCTCTGGTTTAAGTTCAAACTCTGCTAGAATTTCCCAAAGTCAATAATCTCCAAAAAAATACATGTGAAGAATATATTTTAACTTCATGTACATAATTTTCTTTGCCATTACTGCAATTAAAACATGGAAAATAACCTGAAAAGATTTAAATTGTGTAAATTTATGAAGGGTCTTTCAAAATTTAATGTATATATGTGTATAAAAAAATATAAACATACACATACATAACACAGACATACAACTCCTATTTAGCTCTCATTGGAATTTAAGAGCTTGTTCATTGCAGCAAACTCAGATTTCAGCATTTTGTCTCGCACATCAACGTAAAATATATGATTAAATGATTATTACTGACAAAAAAATAATAAATTTGACAGATATTTTTGTTTACTACTGAAATAAATTTTAAATGTTTGCATTTTGTTTCTATAAATATTAAAAAAATGAGATCACAATCCAAACAAAAAGATTATAAGTTATCATTTCTAGAAAGATTATTTTCAGTTTATAAAATCTTTGTTATTTCTGATTATGTATTTTTTAAAAATCTAAAAGAATATTTATTTATTTTTGTTATATCTAATGAAACATGTTTTAAAAGTTTAAACATTTTGAATATTTATTGCAATATTTTTATACTGTAAGTATAAGTAGATTGTTTACCTAGAAGCTAAATTTCTAAATAGCTTCAGGCCATATTCACGTTAGCTGCTAATATAACGTTATATTTTTGAAGAAGAAAAAAAGTATTTCAAGTCAAAATAAGTTATTAATAATTTATAATTCTTGATATTTAATAAATATAGTGAAATATGAATTTCTTTATCGCATAAAAGAAAACCGCATAAAAAGATATTAAGCAGAAACATGAATTGCATAACTTCAAAATCGCATTAAAAAAATCCGCATAAAACGAGACCTGGGTGTATACATATCTTATTTATATTAAGATATGTATAAAAAGAGAAGAAAGATTTTTCTCATCAATCTCAATAGTGCATAAATATTTAAAGGAATAAGTGTCTTGGCAACTTTCATATTCTCAAAGTATACTCATTCTATATATATATATTCTAATATTCTCATGGATAAATGATGAATTCATAGTATTATTTCCAGGAGTTTCCATATAATAAAAATATAATAGCTAAAGAACTGACATTTCAGTACAATAATAAGTACTTTACTCAGAGCTGCTTCTTTCTCAAATCGCACATTCTTATGATTTGAGAAAGAAGAAACTGAAGAAAGTACTTGTTATTGTGCTGAAACATCAGCTATTAGGATAATATATTTTTATTAATGGAAGCTTCCAGAAATAATACTATGAATTCACATAAGTATATATAACATACAGACTATTATTAATGGCATGATTCTACCACAACTAATGAATTGGCAATTTAACTAATGAAACATATAAATTGAGTGAAATCAGTTTGTTTTTACATAGCGTTTCTCTATATTAGGGGAAACCTTTTCTGGCAAGCCATTTTCAACTTTTTAAACGAGGGCCATAATTTCTTTGTGAATTAAAAAATAAAGTAACATTAATATTAACTACTGTTCCATATTTAATGAAACTTTTTCAATTTGCCTTGTAATTGTTCAACATATTTATATTCAATATTGAATTTCAAAAATCTTACACGCTTTCACTTTTGAGCAAAAAAACTTTTATTTTTGATTACAGTTTCGACTGTATCATGCAGTCTTCATCAGATCTACAAAATTTGAACACACATAAAAATACAACCATTAAAATACATTATTTTATATAAAATTATTAAATTCCTAACAAACTTTTAAATTTTTTTAAAAATATTTCCTAACCTTTTAAATTCATATAATATCTTTAACATATTTACCATCCTATTTTATATTCTTTTAAAATCTTTTCTATCCTCTTTCTCTATAACATATACCTATATATATATAACTTTAATACATATAACATTTATATTATAAAGTAATTTTAATTACACTACTCAAAAAAATAATTAATCTCTATCAATATAATCTTTCTTTATCTTTTATTCTAACTAAATACTTATTTCCATTCATATTACCTTCTTAATTATTACATATAAAATCTTCTTACCTTATTCTATTCTCTCAACTTTCTCTATCCTCCATCTTACTCTAGTAATTCAACTTCCTTTTTAACCTCTCTTTCATATTCTCTCCTATATATTTATATTCCTGAATTTCTTTTTATGTTCTGAGCAGATTATGCAGGTTTTTTAATAAACTCCCCTTCAAAAAATGTATTTCAAATTTTCTTTTTTTTTTAAATAATGTCATTTGCTTTTACAAAATTTTCTGACTTATTTTTACTTTTTATAAAACATGTCAGTTACTTGACAAAGCTCCTTTTCAAGTTTTTTATTTCAATATTTTTTACTTCGCCAACAATTTTATTGTAATTGAAATGTTTTAATAAATAATAACCTCTTAAATATTGTGTTCTTTATTAACTAAAATACTTTCCAGACATATCAGGCACATCAATTTACTATTTCTTTCTATAAAAAAGATATGCACAGCATCATTTCTTTTGAAATGTACAATTTTCTGTGCCAATTTTTCTTATTTGTTGTAATCATACTAATAAAAAAAAAATTAAATGCAAAAATAATAATAAATTAAAATTCGAGTTACACTTCTGATATAATGAACTAGAACTATTATCAAAATTGATGAGAGAAAAGGATGTAGTTGAGAAAATAACAATTTTATTTTATTTAACTCTTAATTCAATATTTGCATTATATATGTGTTTAAATAGAAGTTTTATATAGGGCTATTTTATACACATTACTGAAAATGTATGTGGACTTGAATTGAGTTTTCAAGGACTAGAGTTGGCCTATGGGATGAAGGTTCCCCATGCCTGTTCTAGATGCTAGCATTTGATATAAAGATAACTTATGATTTTTTTTTTTATCACTATTGAAGAAAATCTTCCATCTTTTTTATATACTTATATATACATATTTTTTGCTGTGCTTTCTGATGAAAACCAGTCTTCTAGTTGAAATATTAAAGCAGCTTTATAGAGAAGTAATTGTGTGTTTTTATATACGTGTGTATATATATATATAATGAAATTAATCTCCATGTGGAAATATTTTATTTGTGTGCATTATTAATAAATGCACAAAAATTCTAAATCTCTGATCAGCATCTCTCAGTGCTTAATATGAAAAATTGAATATATACCCGCTGTTAAAGAATACATATTTAAAAAAATAATTGAAACTAATTCAAATACTTACAAAAATTTCTGAGAGAGAATGTATGAAAAAAAGGAACTGCATCTTCTTGTCTTAATAGGGTGAGCTCTTCCAGTGCTAGAAATTGATGAGTTAATTTCTCCATTTTATAAACAAGATTTTCCTGTCAGATTATATATAAAAATAAAGTAATTTTTATTAATACATAATAAATAACTAATAAGATAGTCTGCACTTGTATTTTATTAACAAGTAAAAAATAATAATTTAAGTTTCCAATATAATCCCTGCTATTAGAAATAACAATTTTAAAAACTATAAGTAATATTATATGGAAATTTTAAAAGTGTACGTAATAATGTTTTTTTTTAATTACTTAAATAAGGTGCATACTTAATTAATTTGTTACTATTAATATTCTTTACGATTCCTATTGTTTTATTTATATATAATAAAGATGAATGATGAAATAGCCCATATAATACAAAGAATCCTTCAATAGCTCTCTAAAAAAAAATGTTGAATGAGAATGCATTATTTACTAAGCTAGGCACAATGTTGGCTAGTGAAGGTTTTATCCATTAGAGAAGAATAGCTAATAGTCATTTACTGACCAATTTTGGATGACTAGCTGTTTTGGCTATGTGATAATTACCTGAAAGAAAAATCTTAAGCCTTTTTAGACCATGAAAAAATTTCCAATCCTTATTGTCTAAATTTGAACCCAAGCTATGGGCATGGCAGGTAAGTAGATGCATTATCATTATGCCATGAAGCCCTTTTATATATATCAAAAATTAATAATTAATTTTACAATGTATATGATGTATTTGGTTTAAAATTAGTATTTTATTTCAAACAAACAGAAATACTATTACAAAACAAAATTATTTACAAATGCATATTTGTAATAAATATTATAATTTTATGTACATTGTACACAATCTAGGAAGAGCAATAATTCATATCTTATGGTTAACGTAACCTTAATCTTAGTTTATTTGCAAAATATTAAACTCCTGACAAATTCAACAATATTTCCAAATAAAAATAAATTACTTTAACAATAGCAAAATACTTAGTTGCAATGCATTAATATCTACATTAGGCATTAATGTCATAAACCTGATTTAAATTCTAATACTAGATTATATTACACAAATTAGTTGCTACAATAAACAAACATCAATGTCCATTAAATTACAGTTACCAGATTTAACTAGCTTAGAATTAATAATGATAATTATGACTTTTTCTTGCTTTGTTATAGAAGCTGCTTTGATTTAATGTAGTATCAAAAAAGTTAAGTATGAATGTCTGAATACGTCAAAGTAGATAGCATATAATAATCAAGACTCAAATAATTCCTCACACGAAACTCAGCCATTCATAAAGTTCAATTCTAATTGTTAGGGAACTTCTCTTGAATATTTACACCTATCACACACAATCTATTCTTTATTCACAGTCCAAGCATAAATTTAATCACATATTATATCTAATTGATAATATACGAATATTCTTTTCGCCTAATCTCTATTCTGGCACAGTCACATCCTGACTGAAAGATATCATCTCAGATATGTGACAGGAAATCAATCATGACTTTAATTTAAAGACTGAGATAACTTATAAATTTTTATTAGTCATTCATTAGACTAGAGATTATCTAATAATGAATAATATTACATTCCTCCACAAGGAGTTAAAAGTGGATTGAAACCAATTCTTACCTCGCGTAAGAGTAATGTAGTGAAAAACACTACAGAAACATTATTCCTAAACTTATTTGAACTAAACACACACAATGTTTTAATATCAGAGTGCATGAAGAAAAAGGTCCACTTGTCACACCATTCTTATATGGCTAAGCAATGTTTGGGTTATATATTCTAATCAGTAATAATAATTAATGTTTGAGTCATAGACATGCTTAATCTCTTCAATGTTCATTATACATTAAGAGAAATCTGCAGTTTTGTTTTTCGTTATTCATTTTAAATGGTGCCTTTAGCACTAATGTAGAATCAACATCATAATTTTAATATTTTTCTGAGATTTCTTGTGATTTAAATCAGGAAGACATTGTTTGATCCATAAATAACTTTAAAATTATTATTTTTTTCAATTTTTATTAGACGTTTTTCCATCACAGTGTATATAACAGCTAAATTTATTAAATAAAAATATGGTATGATAGTGCTGAAATCTGTAAAGGGATTGAGCTCAAACAACACATTAAAATTAACTTTAATAAATACTATTTTTAATAAAGAGGTTATTTTTAATTGCGATTTGACAAATAAAATAAAGAATGCTTTAATTACACAATCTGTAATATATGATACTTAATTAAAAAATAAGTTCATTCATATTTTTGTAAATAGCTAATTTTGATACTAAATCACCTCGTATAATATATATATGCTACTGATTTTGAGCTTACATGAAAAACTTATGCAATCAAAAGTCTTTTATGACTTTGAAAAAGTTAAGAACTACTGTTTTAGTCTACATGTTATTACCAAATAAGATTTATTTTGAATATTTTAATAAAATAAATGAAAAAAAAAAACAATATTAAAGCTCTAGATGATTGATTTTTCCCATGAAAAAGTTGTTAATTTAGTTTATTTTTTCGTGTAAATCCTACGTAGTTTTTGCCTTTGCAATCCTTTATATATATAATTTGAAATTTATATTTAGAGGATATAGTAAGTTTTATATATTACATTTATATATCAAATCTACATGTATCTTATTTAACATGACCTGCATTAAGTTTTTACATTGTGTATATTACAGATTTATGAATAAATTTGGTTTTGTTATAAAGCATTGTATCATGTGACTACAGTATGAACCCAGAGGCAAAACTCTCCATACATGTGATCATGTGATGTTTAATGGTTAACTACAGTATTAAGAATATTTTCTTGACTATTTCCTTAATTCGAATTATCACGTCATTGATTACTATTTAATTGTTAGATAGTAGAGGATTAAGTGATATCTAAAACTTCAGCATCAAACTATAGATATATCATTTTTGTACTTTTTTTTTTTTAAACATTGTAAAGATTATTGTTTACTTGAATTTTAGTTTCATACTATGTTATTATGTTAATAAATTAACTTCATTTGACAGAAGCATTCTCTTTCGTACTAATCTTCTTCAAAGCCATTAATATAAGCATAAATAATCTGCTGATAACAGATAAACATGAGAAGCAGATTCCCAAGCTATTGGTTTTGGTCTTTCTCAATACAAAGATAAACAGAGCTCTTTACTAAGGAAGATCATGATTGAAATTAATATACAATCAATTTGATATTATTACCTATATATGCATTGATTGATTACTTAAACTTACAATGATAGGTTTAGGAGAAGAGCAATGTATAGATTATTATTGATACTCATTATAGCTAATTACAACACTAATTCTTACTTTTCAAAATTAATAAAATAAAGATTATTGTATAGATTATATTTAAGCTATCTTATTTCCTAATGATCAGAAAGGATTAAATTAGATAAACAAGTATAATATAAAACTTAAAATATCTTAAATATTAAAGTAATATTTTATATCTAAAAAGATTATTTGCTTTAATCAATACAAACCATTTTTTCTATAACTATGTCAAGTTTATTAGATAATTCAATTAGACTATCTAAATCTGCTTGCTTTTCTGGTTCCGGAGATGCAACAGTTCTAAAAAAAAAAAAGCCAATAGATAGAGTATATATATTTAAAGAATCTAGCAATAAAAAAATTCAAAAATAAATAGTTTATAAATGAATGATATAGTACACACATGTGAATGTATATAATTTGATAAGAGGACTATAAATAAATTGTAAGTAGTAATATTATATTAAAAAATCATTTATTTATATATCTTTTGATACAACTGTGTAATACTATTTATTCCTTCATAATAGATTCTTATATGTATATGAGGAACCACAATGAAAACAATAATTTACTTTTAAGTAACTAGCGGGATTTGAACTTAGGATTTTTCAGTCTATATTTGTCCTCCATTTCATCTCAAACAACTGACACACATGATCACATACATGTGAAAATGACAGATGATCCCAATATAAGTATTTCATGCAGAAACAGTACTCATTATGATTTGGCCAACTGATGAGTGCTGGTTGTGCATGAAATACATATGTTAGGGATCATCTATCTTTTTTTGTATATAAGTGGTCATTTGTGTCAGTTGTTTGAGATGGAGTGGAGGACGAATATAAATTGAAAAATCCCAAATTCAAATCCTTCTAGTTAGTCATATAGAAAACATTCAGTACACTGAATGAATACGTTTAATAATTTTACAAATTTTACATAATCATTATACTTAAAGACAATTTTATTTAGTGACAAAATATAGGACATTAATCAGTATCTGTAAAATGGCATCAAGAGATAGAATGCAACTTATTAATCTATAGACAAAATTAAACAATTATATCGTTAAAAAACAAATTAAAATGTAGCTGATTTAGATTAACAAAGTTTATATTGCAACACAAGTATATTTTACATATCTGGTATCTAGATGTAATATAGGGGATTTGAACACAGACTTTCAATCTCCCTTCAGCCATCTTCTCTATCTTATACAACTGACACCAATGACCACACACGTGAAAAAGATAAATGATCTTCAATATAAATATGATGATCTGGGCCAACTGATGAGTGTTGGTTCAGCATGAAATATGTATATTGGAAATCATTTATCTTTTAAATGTGTAGATATGTGTATCAGTTATATGAGATGCAAGAAGATGGCTGAAGAGAGCTTGAAAGTCTGTGTTCAAATTCCTATATTAACAAAATTTATAAATCTGTTAATAAAAATACTTGCATCTGTATTATATACTAAATTTCCTTTTTATTCTTAAACTTATTTAAATGAAGTTTAATTCATATACAGACAATTTAAGGATATATACATTCAACAAGCCAGTTTTTTTTTTTTCATGAAATTATGAATAAATGCTAAAAAGACTAAAGTAATGTTCAATGGATTTTCTGAAAATATGAAAATAAAGATTGATTATGATGAGTTAGAAGAAGTTAATAGCTACAAATATCTTGGTCAGATTATTAATACAGATGAAAACATAATGGATGAAATTAATCATAGACTTATAACTTGTTTGGAGTGCTTTTGATAGAAATAACTTGATACTAAAAGGAAATATGCCTATGTGTTTGAAAAGGAAGGTTTTTAATAAATGTATTTCACCAGTTCTTACTTATGGATCTGAGACGTGGACATATAATAGAAGAGCAATACAGAGACTTCATACCACTCAAAGAAATATGGAGAGATGCATGTTAGGAGTAACAAGAAGATATCAAAAAACAATATATGGGTAAGAGATCAAACAGGTATTACTGACCTCATTAAAAAAATTAAAAGATTGGAGTTGAGCTGGACATATTGCTAGAAGAGATGATAATAGATAAAGAATTGAAATCTTAAACTGGATTCCAAGAGATTGTAAAAGACCCAGAAAGAGACCACGTGTGAGATGGATGTATGAAATAAGAAAGTGTGCAGGGGTGATGTGGAGAAGAGAAGTTAAAGATCGGAGAAGATGAATTGAACTTGGAGAGACCCTCATCCTGCAGTGGATTGATAATGGTTGATGATGATGACATTATGAAACTTAAAAAAAAATCTAGCCTGAATAATTTTCATTTTAACATTGGATTGCAATATGAATTTATAACTTTCATATAGATAATCTTTAGAATAATATCAACCTTCAAAGAATGTTTTCTTTAACTATTATGAAAAGAAGGCATTTCCTCACTGAAATTAAAATGTTTATTTTCTTCTAAAATTACTGTAGTAAACATTTACATAATAAATGTTATAATGTTTTTTTTTTTTTTTAAATATATGATTTAATATTAAATCCCTATATAAATTAATAATATCAAAAAAAGACAGAGGTAATTTCTCTGAATTTTAACAATGATTTATTTGATAAATAAATTATTATTTAATATAATTGAAAGACATTCTTTTTGCAATGTTACTGATCTCCACCTAAAGTGCTTTAATGTGAAATAATTGACTTTTTCAGGAACAACAATGATCTATCTTAATATTTCTACACAAACACACATACATATCATGGATTTATGGATTAAATGAGTTCATTCTATTTCTAGATATAGGCATAGTTTGAGTTTACTGTTAAACATGAATTTCTTAATTGCAGTTTTAGGAAAGTATGTAGAATTCTTATTTATAAACTGTAATAAAATAAAACTTCATCTATATTGCATTGAACAGCATTATTCAATTTCAAAGTAATGTATTTGATGTTTTGCCCCCCCCCCCCAAATATAATACGTTAAATTATACTACTGGATTGACTTTATGAGATCATAAAGCTGATTTTTTTTGTTAAAAGTAAAACAAAAAACTTTAAAAATATTTTACTGAAATATGTATACATTAATTCTTAGCGCAGAGTCAACACATAAATACATATATAAGGCTTTAACCTTAACACTATGCACCTTGTGTGCTTAATAAGAATTAACGTTTACAAATTTAAATTGATTCGAAATATTTCTAATTATAAGATCTAAATATTAACTCGCTGTGAATCGAAAGATTTTGTGAATGTTGATTTCTAAACAAAGTGGTGGACTTAATTAGTGAAAAACTTACTAACTTCACACTCTCAAATCGAAATGCTTTAGATTTGCCTATATAATTAGAAAGTTGGTTGAAGATAATACGGCCACTCTTATCTTTATAAAGTCATAATCTTGTGTTAAGATTTGTAGAGGTCCCTCTTGTGGTAAAATTAAGCATGCATAGTGTTAAGGTTAAAGCCTTATATATGTATGTACATTAATTTATGTACAATTAGATTACTAGCTAACAAAAATTACACAAAACATATGGATACATAATTGGATTTAATATAAAACTAACATGAGTTACACTACAAGTAAAAATCACACAATTATAATATAAAAATATCAATATAGTATAAATTGTCATAAAAGGGCAAAGATCATATCTCTAACTGGATTTTTGTTTAAGGGAAAATTCCATTAAGAATTGCAAAATCATACATTGTATTAATACAAAAATTTACAATGGGCATACTTTTTTATTTATAAACCCTCCACATTTTACTGTTATAAGAGTGAGACAAGGCATAATTATAGTTTAAATAGTTACTCATATCTTTCTATAGGACTTTGGAACTTTCTAATAATAAAAATAATAATAGTAGCAGTAATAGTAATAATAATAACAATAATGCAATCGAATGAGAGCACACGAAGAGATAAAACTCATCCATATTCCATGGACCTTGAGTTCTGGTCTGCTGCTGCATCAAACCATGCAAAACAAAATAATGGAAAGATTTATTCAATCCATAAGATTTTATGAGATCTAGAGTCTGCCATTCTTCAAATGTCCCAAGTCACACAAAACTGAAATATAATTGATTTACTAAAGAGAAAACTTTGGTGCCAAGTTAATTTCTGTCTCAATGTTTTCTTCAACATCTGAATTAGCATTGAAATCAATTGCTACTTGGGTAAAAATTTTCCAGGAGTTTTATAAAGCCTTCAGAAGTATGAGGTGAGACCATAAATGTGACCAATTGTTTCATACATATCAATGACTTCTAAATTGATATGATGGTTCAGATGAAATACTGATCAATAGAACACAATATAAATCATTAATTGGAAAGGCTATAACTTTATCTGTCATACAATTCACTATTTATTATGATCATTGTTCTCCATTTCATTTTACACCTGTATTTTAATGAACTATACCCTCAAGAAATTAATCAGGTAAAGTGCTATAAAATCTTGAGTTGTTAAAATTTATTTCATTCTTTTCATCCCCGTTCCCATAAATATTAATATTTTTCTCATAATGTTTATTTCTTTATGGTCCTTATCAGTAAAAGTACTATTTTATTTTTCTCTTCATTTTAAATCTCCAAAATAAATCACAAAACTCATTGTTCCTGTTAATGTAAAGTAAGCAGGTGATGAATAGATTATTATTACAATACTTTTAAATACCATAAAAATATCTATTCTAATTGTGCTAAACTTTTGAAATAAAATATGGGTTTATTCTATTCTTATCTTACTTTCTTTTAACTGATTTTCTTTTTTCAATTATATTTAAAATTGTAATGGTAAAAAACAACTTTAAATTTTTTAAAAACTTTTATTATCTAATTATATAATTTATAATTAATTAAATAAATATCTTTAATTATATTACAAACAAAATTTAATAACAGCTTTTAAATGGTTCCCCATCACAACAAACACCACTCCAGCAGGAGAACAAATGAATAAGAAGGTATCACTCATCAAATTTACCAATTGAGGGTGATGAGGAAATTGATAGACTTTCCATCCTTGTTTTGCATTTTATGTAAGATTAATTAAATAATTATGTACTAACTAATATTGGATTACTTGGATTGGCTATCTGAAAAAAATTATAAACCTAAATTTGAACCCACACCGTACATGGTGAGATGTTTAAATCTAGTAGATGTATAATTGCATGCATATATAAAACAAAACAAACATTCACAAATTAAAAATTTTTGGTATACTGTAGTTATGGTTTGGTGAAAATATTTAAATTTAGATGGATGGAGATGGTATATGAGATTCTCTTATCAGACTCATCTCTGATGTATACATATCCTGACATAATGTGTTCCAAAGTTTTTTAATTTGGTTATCTCGTCTTTGTCTATTTATGTTATTTTACAATAATTTTTTTTTTTAAAAATCTAAATAAATATTTAATGGCAATATTTCGTTTTTAATACTACTACTAATAAAATTTTATTAAGAAATAAAATATTGATTTTATTCTGTTCAATTCTGAAAATGTGATCAATTAGTATAAATTTATTCAATAGGTTTATCAAGAAAGAATTTTTAGATCATAGTTCTCAGTTTTAAAAATGAAAATAATGCTATGTCTGTATTTTGTGCTGGGAAGATATATCCTTTAAAAATAAATAATTGAATAACTTTATTTCTCAGGACTTCATAAGAAGTTTGAATGCTAGAAATGCCAGTCTGATATTCTACCGCTCCAGTTTATAATATCTGAATACAAGTATAATGTATATAGAGATTTAATTAGAGAGGATTTGAACACAGACTTTCAAGCTCCCTTCAGCTATCCAATTCATTTTATATAATCGATACACATGATCACATACATGTGAAAAAGATAAATGATCCCCAATATATATTTAAATATTACAGATTCGGTATGAATTCTGCCCATCTCTCTTCTTTATATTTAAATGGACATATTAAAGTCCTATATATGAGGATCAACATGGATATGATAACAATATTGGCATCAACAAGGGCTTTGAGCATTCCATCATCAGATTTTTAATAATATGGCTGGCTGAAGAGTTGGAGATATTGAAGACTGTTCATTAAAGTTTGAAGATTTGCTATGTTAATACAAACTGAGTACTAATTATATATATATATATATATATAAAAACGAAACAAATATATTCCAAACAATGGTAAACAATTTATAATACAATATAAATAAAAACTCATAAAGAAATATTTTCGATTATATTCATAATCATTTTCAACTCAACTTTCAAAATGGAATGATTCCATTTTGAAAGTTGAGTTGAAAATGATTATGAATATAATCGAAAAT
Source organism: Epiperipatus broadwayi (assembly GCA_028023455.1). Taxonomy (NCBI): domain Eukaryota; kingdom Metazoa; phylum Onychophora; class Udeonychophora; order Euonychophora; family Peripatidae; genus Epiperipatus; species Epiperipatus broadwayi. Next base: position 9,653,983 of record JAQFVV010012402.1, read on the forward strand.
ATTTCTTTATGAGTTTTTATTGAGTTTTTATTTATATTGTATTATAAATTGTTTACCATTGTTTGGAATATATTTAAGTTTCGTTATTGTATTATTGATATTAGCGGACATTTATTTTGTTTTATTGTGTTAATGTTACGTGATTAATGGATACTTAATATATGAATAAGATATGGTTGTTTAAAGAATGGAAGAAGATGTGTTTAAAGATTATTAAAACAAAATGTCAATTGGAATTTTTGAAAGATTGTAAGTTATTTAAAATATTCCCGAATTGCTGCTGCTTTAAATATAATAAATTGCTGGATTTGAAACCTAGTTTTATTTTTGATGTGAAATGTAATATTTTGCTTGAAATTATTAGAAGAAATAAGCAAGATTTGTTTAATAATCAGAAGTATTTAAAGGTTATTAATCATTTTATTGGATTGAATAATTTTGAATATTGTGTTGAATTTAAAAAGATATGTCAAAATTATTATGATAAATTTTATATTAAAGAAAAGAAGAAATTTGATAATAAGATTAATTTTTTATTTAATAAAAAATATTCAAAGATTGATCAAAGTGTAAATTATGTCAATTTATCGTCATGTGATTTGAAATTAATACAAAAGTATAATATTAGGATTTGGTTCTAAATATGTAGGTGATATAGTTGATGACTATAAACTGGAGATTATATCATCAGTTCAAAATTCTTATGATGGAAAATTAATGACTGTAGAGGAGTTTAATAAAATTGTTAAGGATGTTAATTTACAAAATTCTAATAAGTATTTTTTAAATGACATGTGTTTCCGGTTGGTAATAGATGATTCCATTTTGAAAGTTGAGTTGAAAATGATTATGAATATAATCAAAAATATTTCTTTATGAGTTTTTATTGAGTTTTTATTTATATTGTATTATAAATTGTTTACCGTTGTTTGGAATATATTTAAGTTTCGTTATTGTATTATTGATATTAGCGGACATTTATTTTGTTTTATATATATATATATGGGAAATGATGATCTAGACCAACTGATGATTACTGGTTCAGCACAAAATACATATATTGGAGATCATTTATTTTTTTCACATGTGGTCATGTGTATTGATTATATAAGATGGAGGGGATAGCTGAAGAGAGTTTGGAAGTCTGTGTTCAAATCCCCACTAATTACATTCCAGTGATGTGCATAACATAATTTTATAAGAAGAGACATTTTTGTTATTAAAAGTGTAAAAAAGAAAATAGAAACTAGCTTTGCCAATGCCCTATCACTTTAATTTCAACAATATACAAAAACTCTAGGTCTAAATTATAAATAATAAAGTATACATATATTAATGTGTTTAATACAATATTTATCTTTTAAAGTTATTAAAAGTCAACCACACTTTCAGTGCAGTATACCAGAAGCATGGAAAATTATTAAAACATTTATCAGTATAAAAAAAATCTAAATCTCAACTTAATTCTGTTTTCTTTAATCATAATAAAATTAATATTTTTTGTAGTGAATCGAATGATAGGAAAAGTTAAGAAGACTGATACATTGCTAAATCTAATAATGTTATAAATCAAAAATTTAATAAATTTGACTGTTAAATAATGTTTTTTTTAAAGAAAATAAAGTAATTTAATATAATTTTCCATTCAAAAATGTATAAAATAGTGCTTTTCATAAAGTCATTACTGTACTAAACTATGAGAATAAAAACAAAAATTTACGAAATCTTTAAGAAATATCATATTTCATTAACTACTATCTATCTGATTTCATACTAATTCATGACTGAAAAAATCTTCATCTAAAAGGAACTATAGACTTTCTGTATGTTATATTTTACCTCTAAATTGAAAGACTATTTGCACATATCAAAATAAAACATAGTAATTTATTAAATGTGTGTGTGTGTTTGCTCTTTTTTTTAATCATTTGTTTATGTGATTAATTTTATATTATTATTTTAGATAACTCAATATTTGTTAAGACTGTTAAAAGTGATCCATTCATCTATTAACAACAACTTAATCAATTAATATTGACATATGAGCAATATACAATAGGATGGATAAATAGATATTGATATTAAATATAAAATGTAAAAGAATGAATAAATGAATAATCAATATTAGAAAAATAAAAAATAAAATGGATGAAATGTAAATATTAGGTGTCAAATAATAGAAGAAAAATGTATTAAAATTTTATCATTTAAATGTTATCCTGGACATCTCCAAGATGTGAAATTCTTTATATACCCCTGACCACATATGTTCTTAAATATTATTATTCCATTAATCCTTTTATCTTTGAATTCATTTTAAATATTAAATAATTATGCTATTTCAAATTTATAATCTTCATCAAACAATGAGTATGAATAGTTTTATAAATAAATTTTATTTAATTAAATCATAGTTGAGGGTTAAGCATGTAAATTTTTTTTCTTAAACAACAAGTTTGAATAGGAAACTTATAAATTTATTTTATTATCTTAGTGCTTTATAGTAGTTTTACTATTGATTTTTGGATCATTTCATTTTTGGATTTTACACAAATGTCATTGTCTCACATGTAAATGTAACATTATTTGTTGGATATGACATATGAAGATGCTTAACTGAGGGAAACTCCCATGAAGATTCTTATCCTCCTTATCATTCTTAGCTCTCTCTCTTATCTTGTAGTAATATGTACATAAAGTATATCCTATTGAAAAGGTGACTGGTTCTCTTTCCAAGATGTTCCATTTCTATAACATATGACATGTAGTAATTTAGTTTAGCTATTCATCACAAAGTTTTAAGTCGCCAGCCATGCCATTATGAAATCTTACAAATCACTTGAAACTGTTATGATTACATTGCCATATGCAGTTTGAATTATTTCAAATGTTTTAGCAGTTTTACCAATTTAAAATAAAATTTAATGTTAGTACATTATTCCATTGTGAGTTAAAGTACAAATCATACTATCATATTTCATAACATAATTCATTATCCGGACATGTTAGTGCTTTAAAATTTTTGTGGTGAATAGTTAAATAATGACAATATATAATACATGTATTTATTCAAAGATGGCACTGCAGGATCTTTGGAGAGAGAGCTAGTCATCAGTTACCTTTTATTGGGCCATATTGTGTATATAATATCAGCTACAATATATAATAAAACAAAATACTGAAATTAATTCTACAAATTTAAATATACCCATATATAATTAATTCAAATTTGCATACTTGTTTGAATGCATAACGAAGTAATTTGTTTCTTCTTTATAAGATAAAGTTGAGTGTACTTTTGATAAAACTCATCATAATCATAGCTTTTTTGTTAATTATTATTGTTGCAATAATTATGAGATTCACCAAAAATGTATTCAGCTTTAGGTTATAAAGAAGAATGTGTGTAAATTTAAATTACAAATACAAAGAAAGAAAAAAATCAATATTACAATATATAAACAAATAAATGAAAACTATATAGCACAACTGCTATCTTGAGCTGCAAAAATGACAGTCATGCCATAAGCTGATTATAGCTTTTATTTAATTATTTAATAATATATCGGTATAGTGAAAATCGTAAAGTTAATTTCAGTATTTTGTATTATATATATTTTATTATATTATGACATAGTGAAAGATGCCATATAATTTATCAGCCATGCCCATGAGCTGAAATTTGAATCAATTCAAAATAAAAAGTATTTGAAATTTTTTTTAGATTCTCAGTTAATTTATGATTCTTATTTCAGACAGTTGGCATATAACCAACTCAATTAGTTAGCCCATTACTAGTCAATAAATACATATTTAAATATTCTTAGCTAAAGAATAATATAAGAAAGATAAACAAGTAAAATCCTTAGAGTAATGGCTTAGTCTTGCAGCAGATTATTTAAATGTTTTATCTAACTAAATTTAATCAAACCATGTCATAAAACTTTTTTTTCAAATTATTTTTTAAACAATTTATTTTAAAAACAAAATAAAATTTTGTTGCTTTTTAATTTTTTTTTTCAAATTATTTATAATTATTTTACATACCTTTGTTTGATTTTATAGTTTCCTAGCTCTGTTACTAATTGCATGCCTTCTGTGTGCAAATTATCCCACTTAACAGAAAAGTTATGCCAATCAGCAGCAGAATCTTTTAATTTCCGATTGATTCCAGTTAAATTTCCTGATGGTAGTGTTACTAAAATATAAATATTATGTATGTTATTTGAACTTTTTAAAAACATTGGTTTTATTCAATAATTATATTTACAAAAAAAGTGTATAACTGAAAACGATTCATTTATAATAAAAAAAAACTACATAAAATCACTGTAAATAATCACGATGTACACTCATCATAAAATTAAAATTAAGTACAGTATATACATTTACTATATCAACATCAATATTTGCATTTTAATAAATTAATGACTTTATATTTAGGCAGAAATTATATTTCTTTTAATAATTAGATACAGACTTTTAAATTTATTAAAGTGCAAATATATCTATAATACTTTTCATAAATTCATGACAATTTCTCTCCTCACATCTTTCTATTTATGTGAAGGCTATCATAGTTATAAAACCTGCCAACAATGCAATCAGTTATTAAAGAGAGATTACTATGAATGGGTGCTTAATAGAATAATGATTTGTGGAATTAAATTTGTATAGCATACATTAACTAAACATAGGGCAAAAATATGTGGTTTTAGGAAGCTATTTTAATATTAGGAGTCTTTACACATTTTTTTCTGTTTAAAATGTAATTAGTATTTATAGAACATAATTATATAGTGCTATATTTATTTATAGGCAAGTCTATTAATGCACTCAAAATTCTGCTAGAGATTTTAATACGTAATTTTATTAGTAATACAAGAACTGTAATTATTAAAAATAGCTTGATTTGTACCAAACAACTCTTTAGATTAAAATGTTTGTCAGCTAATATAATAGCTATGATATGACTAAACTATTCCTAAATGCTGAGAAAAATGTTAAATAAAAATGAATATGGAAGCATCTAAATGAAGGTACAGCAAAATTGGATTGTATTTAACCAACAAAAAATCTATATTTCAAGATTGAAATGTTCTTAATAACTTCAACATAGGAACAGATTACTGAATAGTGAGATACTTAATACAAAACCAGACGGCCAGAAATTATTTTTAAAAGCAGTTCCTAACCTTTAGAAACATTGCAATGAATTTAACTTGCAAATCAGATTCAAATGAAATCAATAGCAAGATAATGGATAGACTATTAAGAACTGCAATAAAGATAGCTATTTATCAGTAAATTTTCTATTGAAAGAGAGATAAAGTATGAAGAAAAGAAGGAATATGAAAAAATATAAAAATGATCCATTATGAAGAATTGAATACATAGAGATTTGTTTTGTAAATGATATATAAAAAAAGGTTAATAACAATACAAAAAAATTTAATTGTGAATTAGCAAGGAAAGTTAGTCATAAAAAGATAAGTAAATTAAATTTATGAGTAAATTTTAAATATCTATTATTTTTATCTGACTTTCATTTTGAATTTTTTTTTTGGTCAAACATTAATCTCACAGTAATCACAACTACGGCAATATGTTTTATGTTAGAAATAGAAAGAGGTAAGCAAATCAAATTAATAATTAATTTTTAGACTTCCATCATTTTGCACAAACTTTTGTTTTGAATTTTTTTTTGTCATGTAGTGTTTTGTAAAATGGCAGGCATGTTTGTGCACTCCAGAAAAAACTAGAATTTATTCGTAAGGCTGTTTTTAGATCGCGCTCTGATAGCTGAGGAATTTAATTAGTGCATTGACGTAATGGCGATCGAAATTCCTAGAGATATTTGCTAATTATAAATGTTTCTAGATAAGAGACGTTACCTTATTGGTCAGTGCATTGATTGATCGTTGCAGTTGTCAGAGAGCGATAGGAAGACTGGGTAACATAGAGAGCAGTAGAGAGCAGCCAAGCAGTACTGAGTAAGCAGTATTTAAGTAGAGATATCTCGCATCAGTGCTGGCGGTTAATGATCAGCGCCCAGTGGAAATGTAGTTCATGGGTGTAGCTGAAAGAGACCGCAGTGGAGATAATGAGAGCATTCGTTGGAGAGCTTCGTTGCAGACCAATTCGTTGGAGAGTTTCGTTGCAGACCAATTCGTTTGGAGAGCTTCGTGGCAGACCAATTCGTTGGAGAGCATTCGTTGCATACCAATTCAGTGGAGAGATTGCAGACCAATTCATTGGAGAGCTTCGTTGCAGACCAATTCATTGGAGAGCATTCATTGCAGACCAATTCGTTGGAGAGCTTCATTGTAGACCGATTCGTTGGAGAGCACTCGTTGGATAAGAACAGCGTGGGAATTGTATAACATTATTTGCTGACCACACAGTATGACTTGCAGATATAACATTGGCAGTCGTAAGTGCGGATATAACATTGGTGCAGTCGCATTTGGAACCTGGGAGTAGCGAATACGTTAAACTACAAGTTTAGCCATAGACGGAGAAACTGGGTGAAAATGTCAATCCCAATTAGTAACGTTAGCAACAAGGGTTTTTCTGGAGTGGAGGGAGGTGTGTAGTGTTTTGTAAAATGGCAGACATGTTTGTGCACTCCAGAAAAAACTAGAATTTATTTGTAAGGCTGTTTTTAGATCGCGCTCTGATAGCTGAGGAATTTAATTAGTGCATTGACGTAATGGCGATCGACAATTCCTAGAGATATTTGCTAATTACAAATGTTTCTAGATAAGAGACGTTACCTTATTGGTCAGTGCATTGATTGATCATTGCAGTTGTCAGAGAGCGATAGGAAGACTGGGTAACATCGAGCAGTGTAACGTAGAGAGCAGCCAAGCAGTACTGAGTAAGCAGTATTTAAGTAGAGATATTTCGCATCAGTGCTGGCGGTTAATGATCAGCACCCAGTGGAAATGTAGTTCATGGGTGTAGCTGAAAGAGACCGCAGCGGAGATATTGAGAGCATTCTTTGGAGAGATTCGTTGCAGACCAATTCGTTGGAGTTTCATTGCAGACCAATTTGTTTCGAGAGCTTCATGGCAGACCAATTCATTGGAGAGCATTCGTTGCAGACCAATTCAGCGGAGAGATTGCAGACCAATTCGTTGGAGAGCTTCATTGCAGACCAATTCATTGGAGAGCATTCATTGCAGACCAATTCGTTGGAGAGCTTTGTTGCAGACCGATTCGTTGGAGAGCACTTGTTGGAAAAGAACAGCGTGGGAATTGTATAACGTTATTTGCTGACCGCACAGTATGACTTGCAGATATAACATTGGCAATCGTAAGTGCGGATATAACATGTCATTATTAATTAGCCTTCAAATTCTTCTTTTATAGTTAAAATTATTACAGTATGCATATACATCTAGCAAAATACTTTTAAATAAAACACGTATATCCAGATATTTTTTGAATTTTTTTTTTTTTTGACATTAGCTTTAATCCATTTTCAAATTCTGCTTTTATGATTCATGACAGAAGTTATTTCAGCATAAACATCTAAGAGAATACTTTTAGATAAAAATATATGCACTACTATAGTTTTTATTGTTAGAGATAGAGAAAGTTAATTGAACAAAATTGATAATTACGTTTTACATAGCAAAGATGTCTGTTTTTCTATTTTCATTGTGTGGTTGCTTTTGTTGTGTCATAATTTAGTGAAAAAAAGTGTTTGCTCTCGTTACTCATTCTAGAAATATTCATTACATTAGAATCTTATTATATAAATGTTTTTCTATATGACTTTGCCATGATCAAAGATTATCAATAACTAATGAATGGTGAAAGATATTATAAAATAAAATTTTATTAAATGTTTGAGAATGTACTTCCAAATTATTACTAAAAAAAATAAGATTCAAATTTAAATAAAAATGCTTAATTGTAAATATCTATAGAAGATAGAGTACATGTGGGTCTGCTTGTAATAAAATGTACTGAATGAAACTTTCATACAGAATTATTTTTATTAGTTATCTGTTAAATTATTGAAATCAGTAAGGTGATGTTTTATTAAAAAAGATTTTAAATATAGCATTATCACAGGTTTGATTGGAACAAGCTTGTGTTGATAAATAAATGATCTACATTGAAATAAATTTCTTAATGAAAAACAACTTTGTTTATACATGTACAGACTTACCTTTTAAATATAGATCATCTAAAGATTACACATCAACATTACAAAATTAAAAAATATTACTGGAACTTATAGAAATTTTGTTTATGCTAAATTATATATTTTATAAATGTATGCATTAGCATTATAAAAGTAAAAAGACTAAATGTGTTAAATAATTGTGATTGATCAATCAATAAAATAGAAATAATTGATTGCAAAATTTACATTTCAGTCATCAAACATATATGGGATATGATGACAGGAAAATGTGAGTAAATCAAATTAATCGTTGTCTTAGACTATCTCACCTTTAGATGTATAACATTATGAGTACACGCATTATATCTATAAATTCTGATAATGCCTATAATTTTTTTTAGGGAGAACCTAAACTCACAAAACCCACTATAGATAATTAATTGCAAAATGGATAAGAATAAATTAAATTAGTTCTACTCATCAATCATCATATTAATCAGTTCTTGTACAAATAGTCTGAGTCTTGAACTACGTCAAAATTTTATACTATCATTATTGATGGAAATCATTACAAATTTTCAAAGGCACATTAATTCTGATGAGAATCAATGAGATTTCATTGAAACCTCAACTACCCCCAGCTATGGAAAATTTTTCTATTTCTGAAAATCATACTTTTTTTGATTTGTTTAGACCTGATTACGAAAACTTCTGATTGTTGAAGACTCTACATGATATTTCAATAAATATATATAAAATTGAAACAAGTATAAACAATTAACATATTCCTGTAAACTTGTTTAATTCCATATTGTATATACATACATATAACCATAATATTAGTTCCAATGATTCTTGATAAATTTTATTTTATTAGTCAATAATTTAAAACAATTTCAAAATGCATAAAAATTTCAGCAGATTAAAAATATGCTCAAGGCAATCACTCTCACAAGATTCTGATGTTAGGAAAAGTTGGATCTAGGCTATTAAAGGCTTGGAAACTAATCAAAATTTAAAGATATGGTCATTAGAACAAAGTTGAAATGTTACAGTAATTTAAAAATAAAGTAAATATTAAATATAAAAATAAGTTTAGAACTTTATTTTGTAAATAATTGGAAAAAAAAACTACACTTAAAATGGTGAGAACTTTTTTTATAAATATAAAATTAACTATAAGAGTGCCTTTACTGAAATACAATAAATTAAAAGCAATATTATTATCATAACTAGGAGGAAACATGGAAAATATTAATTATTGCCATTGACTTGGGTGTTCAATACCAAAAATGTATTAAGGTTGCATTTAATACTTTTAATGTTTTTTCAGGTATAGGATATTGATTTTTATTTATTAAATTAAAAAAAATAATAATACAATTTGTGTTAGTACTAAATATTATTTTCTACAAGCATTTCTGTCTCTTACTCTATTTCTCAAAAACTTATGGCTGTTTTTCTCAAAATTGCCAATTTTTTTTCTTCCTCCATTTTTATGCATAACCCTATATCAGGGGTGGGCAATTGTTTTGGCTCAAGGGGCCACAGAGGTTGGCGAAGGGCCGTATCTTTTTTTCATGACACAATAAATACACTGCTTTATTCCCTGTATTACCAAAGAAATATTGGTTTGTCCATTCTTCATTAAACACACAACATTCATCACTGATTTTACATTTTTTCTGAGGGTTCATGGTTTCACTTAAGTTGGAAATGTATATATTTGCTAATGCAAAGACAAAATTGAAATTAACCAGATCAACTGGAAAAGCACTGCACATTGTGTCTACACTGCACATGTGTATTGACATGGCCATCCTAGTGAAAAATACGAGACAAATCTTCAGTTGCACATAGGAACGAAATCTCAGTTCAAGGTGGATTTTTCTGATTGTCTTGGTGGGCCAAATAAAAACTCTTAGTGGGTTGCATGTGGCCCTCAGGCTGCTATTTGCCCACCTCTGTCCTATATCATTCATAATTCATCTATCTCTATGTATATACTCAACTTAATTCCTAATTTCCTTAAAAAATATTTTTTTAAATTTACTCTTTTCAACATTTTTATTTATTAATTTTATTCTTTCAACTCATTTTTTTCATTTCACTTCTAAATCCATATCTCTAAAACTTCCAACTTCATCTCTTCATTATCTGCTCCACAGTTACACTACAAACATTTGAAAAACTCTTTCTTATATCCAATTTCAATAATCTCCTAACTTTAATGTCTATTTCGTATTTTAATTCTAATTAATTTCTTATTATTTCCATTATTCGTTGAACATTTCTGAAAATATTTAAAAGTATTACCTCATTCATAAATTCCTGCCCCCATAGTTCTTACAATTTTCATTGTTCCAGTTTATTTGTATTTCTTTTCACCTAGACTTTTTCAAACTCTACAATGACGTAAATTGTTACAATTATTTTCACTATTGCAAATACTGACATATTATCAACTGACTAATACAATGAACTCTTTGTATCTTGGTTTTTAGAAGCAGTTATTTTAAAGTCATTACCAGCAATGTACCAGATGGTAATGGTAATACATCCACATACAAAATTAGTTTTTAATAAGGTCATTTATCGGAGAACTTTTGGATCTATCACTTCCTAATATTAAGTGAAGTCCTCATTGACAAAGTCATTAGTCACAAACTAGTTTGTGGATACAATAGCACTATTTTCTGATTATCTACTGATTACTCAAGCTTCATTCTGGTTTAAGTAAAGAGAACTGCTCCAAAAAATGTATGTTAAATGTAAGCAGAAAAAGTCATGTGACGTTTTGTTGGCATAATCCTCTCCAACATTAATATTTAAATATGGAAAACAAATTTACTAATACCTTTCTTTTTAAAAACATCCAACAAAGTAATCTAATTCTTTCTATCAAATACTTTTTCAAGATGAGTGAAACAAATATTAACCTTCTCTCAGTATAATTCTCAACACTCCAATTGTATCTATAGTCCTATCTTTTCTAAATCTAATTTACTCATATAAAAATATCTATTTTAAACTTGTCAATTCAAGACCCATGAGCATCTTATTCATGTGAGATTAAGTTAATTTTTCTAAAATTAGTCTTTTTCTCATAACTGTTAAAAGGACATTACTAAACACTCTCCTGAATCATATTATAAACATAGACTAATTTTTTTAATTTTTTTTCCAATAATAGACTTTAATCATTTAAAGGCAATTGTCAATTCTCTTTGCTTTTTAAATTTTGGTCTTAAAATTTTTTCGTTCATTACCGAAAAAGTTATTTTATTTTTTTTATACGACATTTTTTATTATTTTTTAAATGCATCTATTTTCTTAATTATCTAAATCATTATTTCTTATGATTTTGCTTTCCTTGTTCTAAATTATTTTATCTACTGGGATAAAGTTACATTCACTTCTTTTTAGTAATTCCTTTAATCTATACTTTTTTTTTCTAACTATTCACTCCTGGCACTATTTATTAATTTATTATTAAGCTTTCTATAAATACTTCTACTACTTACAGAATTCACATTTGTTGATCCTCTCTCTACCATTCTACTCATCACATTATTAGTTATTCAAGACATTTTTACTTTCTTATTTATTTCATAGTGGACTATATTGCAGTATCTTTTTAATTTTCTTTAAATAACTTCTTTTATTAAATTTATTTTATCAATTAGCCCATTACTACTTGAACTTAAAACTGAATTATCAATTGTCTCTTTTTTGTCTCAGTTCTTATCCTTAAATTTTTTTTTACTGCTACTTCTACTGCTTTATAGGACATAAGATTGGCTTATTCAAAGCTAAAAACTCATTATTCTCTCTCCTTTTCTTTACCTTACTGACCTCAGTCACTTAAACCCAATCAACATGGACCTCTCATATCATTTCCTTGAATTAACTGTGATAATGAGATTGAATGTTTGTGCAAACTCTTACAATATACACAATTCTGATTACAATCTTCTTTTAGTATTGGAGTATGTAAGAATGAAAAGCTCTCAGTATTGAAAAATAGCATTAGCAACATGTTTTGGACATTAAGAATTCTTAGTTGTTATTCAGTACAATCAATAATGAATTGCTTGAAACGGAAGATGGTACAAATAAGTTTCATTTAAGAATTTCATGCTCTTAGAAAAGATGATCTAAAAATGATCCTTCTCATAAAATATGACTAGGTTGCATAATCTGGAAAATTATTATAGAAATAATTATAATATCAATAATAAAGTTGTAATTATTTATTAAGCACACAGAAAGTATATGTAAATACTTTTAAGACAGACTATAACTTGTATCAAATGCACCTTGAAATTTTATAATAGTCAAGCAACATCTTTATTTTGCCGATAGAGGGACCTCTCAAACCAAGATGGCTGCTCTTATCTTTACAAAAAGTCGCTATCTTGTGTCATGGTTTGGGAAGTCCCTTTATCGGCAAAATAAAGATATTGCTTGACTATTATGCATTTGATACAGGTTATAGTCTATCTTAAAAGTATTTAAATATCAATAATAGTAAAGATAGCATAGTAAAAGAAAGTTAGTACTTTGATCTTTTTTGTAAATATAAATGCATAGAATTAGCCAGAAATGGAACAGGATTTGTAGCTAGGAAGTTAATTGAAGTTTATGATTGTCATAGCTGCTCTTATTTGCATTGAAAAAAAGGCTTAATTAAATAAGTAGAAAAAAGAATAGTTCATTAACCGAAGAAGACTGAAAGATAATGCCAGGACCATTCTTGATAAGATTTATTCATGACATTAGTTTCTGCAATGATATTAGTGCATTAGATTCATAAAGTTCAGAGAAATAATGCTATTATTTTCTATTGCATAACAATGAAAAAAATCAATTTTTTTTTTCATGGGTATATTAATGTACTTATTTCAGCAGAAATGGTAAAACCAAAGTTTTTGGAAATAAAGATATTAACAATGAATGGTCTGTTGTTAGTGAATTTTTGTACAACACATGAATTGATTATCATGTTATAGTTAGAATATATAAAAAGTCAATCTAATATATGATTGCTTAGAAGTGCAGATAGTTGGACAGATCCAATATATCATTTATTGCAGTATAGCTTACAAATTTATTTAATCTTCAATCTAAAGTAATTATTCTCCATTATATATAATTCAACCTCTCCTTTCTGTACTTTTATCTTCTCACTAAATCTACAACTATCAAGCTTTTCAAGTTTAAAAATAAATTGATCATTTTTATATGCATATTCTTCTAATATTTATAAATTCTAATGGTTTTAGCTTGGCAATTGTAATCAGATTGATATGGGTTCCCCTATTTTCACTGGAATAGTTTTCCACTTTTACTATTTCTATCAGAGACATAACAGAAAAAGAAAGTTTAAGAAGGTATGAATTATAGCCAAAGACAGGTATGCATTAAATAAAAAAGCATCCCTCTTTTTGATAATAACAATAAATTTAATTTTATGTAAATCTGATAAACAATAAACAAATATAGGGTAACCGGTTGGGTTACATAGTACACCAATAATAATCTAGTGTGTGTGCATATATATATATAAAGTAAAGGAAAAGTACAAATAAACACACAATAAATTTTTGTAGATATTTTTTTTATATTTCCTAAAATAAAATAAGGTACTTATAACCTAAGCGGTCTTGGCCACTTGATGGCGTTCTGGCTCGCCAAAACACCTAACAAATGCCATTTACAAGGCCTGACTTACGGCTATAGAAAACATCTGTTTCTCTTAGCCATTATGAAGGTCCTAACGCAGAAATAATACGGCCTATTTCTGCTTCGCGACAGTTACTGTCAATCCACACACTTATCTTTCGTGTACAGTTTGATATATATGTGTGTGTAGTTTGATTAGTCAAATTTTTACAATATACGTTACACAATCTTTGTATTTGTAATGAATTTAAGAAACCTGAGTTTATAGTAATTTTCCAAATGGACACACTCTTATTTTGAGAAGGTGTAATGTGTAAAAGCTTGCCGAGGGTATGTCAACAGAATTCAGCCGAGTTCGCGTGCGAAATCTCGTTTTCACGTGAAATACCACGTAGTTCATAAAATAGCTAGCGATCGTGTAACTTTTTCCGCAGTTGCCGAAAACAGAAGCTGAGTATTTCTGCTGTCCAATAAAAATATACACGATTTTTTGTAAATTTCATAGAGAGCTCATATTATAAACATGTTTAATAAGTAAATAAGACATTTAGATATGTTTGTTGTTGTTTAAAAAAGTTAGAGTTTCTTTCTTTTGTCTGACTACGGTTACGGTTTTGATATCTTTTATTTTAGCATTACAAAAAACAGAACACTAACCCTAAACCTAACCCTAAAACTAACCCTACACAGTTGTTTTGTTATGTAGAAAGCAATAATTAAGCGAAAGACATCACAGAGTAGCAGCTTTGTCCAAAAACAGCGATTTAAAAATTAAAAAAAAGGTTGTCGTTTACCAATAATTAAGCGAAAGACATCACTAAATAGACATCGCAGAGTAGCAGCTTTATCCAAAAACAGTGATTTAAAAATAAAAAAAAGGTTGTCGTTTATCAATAATTAAGCGAAAGACATCGCTAAATAGACATCACAGAGTAGCAGTTTTGTCCAAAAACAGCGATTTAAAAATTAAAAAAAAGGTTGTCATTTACCAATAATTAAGCGAAAGACTACGCTAAATAGGTACCGCAGAGTAGCAGCTTTGTCCAAAAACAGTGATTTAAAAATATAAAAAAAGGTTGTCGTTTACTAAATACAAAATTAAAATTAAACAATTTTTTTAATAAAAAGGCATGAAAAAAAAAGTTATATCAATCAATAAATTAATAACCAAAAAAAAACAGCGATTCGATTTAAAAATATAACGCGGCCCCGAACATTGTATTGTATTGTTTTTGACTTCCAACAATGCCATCAAGTGGCCAAGCCTGATTACATTATAATTACCTAAAATAATAATAAGTAAAGGGTTAAATAACTCTGGGCTTAAAGTAAAATTTCATCATGAAATTAATATTTTAAAAAGGTCTGAATAAATATAAATATTGCATTATTATTAATTATTACTCTGATTTTAAAATTTAAAAACACCCTATTGTATTTTTGAAATTTTAATTAATTAAACAAAATTTTTATCTATTAGAAATCCCCTAAGTAAAAACATGTATATGTTTTCAAAGGGATTAGTGAGATAAAAATAGAAACTCTGTTTTTAATCAAGCTGCTGTTATCACCTTAGATGATTCTATAAAAGGGCTGATAACAAATTAGCTCCAGTCTGGATAGTGATTTTGAAAATAACAGTTCTGCTTGCAGTTTTGTAAGAGTTGGTTAGAAGAGTTTTTAATATTTTAAGCAGTTACCAACTAGGCTAACTGCAAAGTTTGGATAATGATTTTGAAGAGAGCAGTATGTTGTTGGCTGTAGTAGAGAGTTGACAGTCAGTTACCATAAACTGATGTAGCTGAAGGCAAGATAGTAGACTGTTTTCTTTAGCAGGAGTTTGAATTCACATGGAGAAAATGACCCACTTTTTATGCTGAAATTCATATCCTAAAATCTATCAAACCAAGACAGCTGATTGCCTGGAATAATCCTAGATAGAGCGGAGACCAATTACAAATCAAGATTTTACATGGATTACATACTTTTACCTGATGATGACAACAAACATGGATTATATTTTTCTAATGGACCAAAAGAATCAGCTTGCTAAATAAATAATTATATAGATGCTGACTATCTAAAGGCAGAGAAGAACAGATAAAAATATACATTTTGAAAGTGATGCATGAATTTGTACTTTTTATGTTTATGGTGGGTATATAGTTGGACAGGGCTATCTGGATGCGGTGTGTTCATGATGCTCTGAAGTATAGGATCGGCACTGTCTAGACCTAGATGTGAAGTTCCAGAGTAGTCCAGTGGTGAATATATATATAGGCCTCATGAATAGGCCTGGGTCTCATGAATAGACCTCATTTATAGCCCTAAGTCGCACAGAGATGAGCAGGGTTGGCTCAATGCCTTTTAATTTTTTTTCTGGATACTACTCTTTGAGGATGATCTGTCTGGGTACTTAGAAGGGGCAGTGCTTAAAAATGAGGTATTTTCTCGTGACATCATGGAGCAGTGTGTGTTTGATAGTCCATGCTTGGCTATCCACTTATCATGGCATGGGGAGCTGTTGTCCGCATATTCACTTTTCCTACCTCACCCTGCCTACTTCATCAGCATTAACTAATCAAGCAGAAAGACATTTAAAAAAAAAATTTTTTTTTGATTCTATAAAACGATATTATCTTTTGTTTATTAAAAAAAAAAAGAGAACTTTTAAATTGAAACTAATTTTAAATTATATCTATATTTTGTTTATACACACATATGTGTGAAATTTATGTTTTCCAAATGGATTATGAAAAAAAAAAAATTATTATTGTAACAAGTTTAAATAGGTAAAACCCAGTGTGCATATATACACGCACTCATATATGTAAAATTATAATCATTTTTTTGTTAGTGAATATTAATTGTATATTATAAATTGCACGTCTGTGCGCACATATATGTAAATCAATGTAACAATTTGAATTTTGTATAGTAATTATGGAAATCACAAATGAAATAATTATTTTATGTTTAATTGAAATGTCTTCATCATATATTATAAAACGCATATATATGCGTTATAGAAACTAATTAAGAAATAATGCAATTGATGTAATAACTTTAGTTGTGTATGTAATTTTGTATACTTTTCAAAATCAGAGCCTTATCCTATGAGATCTTAAATACCTTTTTTTTTTTATTATCTTTCATTATTTTTAAATACCTTTATTTTTTTATTGTTATTAATAAACTTATTTAATTGTTAAAATTGTATTCCATCATCTCTTGTTCACATACAGTAATAGAGCTTTATGTTCTCTGAGCTAGATTCGAGCATGGGATGAATATATAAATGGGGATGTGTATTTAGTGCTTTGGGGCATCCAGAGATGATCAATCATCATCCTGGTTGGCGCAAAAGAGGATACTGTTTAAAGCCCATGCACTATTATCTTTTATTTTATGTTAGCCTTATTACGAGTTAAATTTATAATTGGCCAATACAAGTGGCCTGAGCATTGATGATGATCAGCATGTTTTAAATGTCCCAGCATTATTGATTTGATTTCTGTTTATTGTGTATTTTAATGGATGGGCACTAAGCTGGTGCATCCAAGTTATGTTTATATAATTTCCCAAGCTGGCAAAGGCTCAATAGTTAGCCTGGTCTAAAGAAGACCCATTTTCCAATCCAGTCACAAGGTTGACTGTTGATTTATATTGTTTATTGTTCAAATCCAGCCACAAGATTGGTCTGTTGATTTTATTCTGATATATTGTACTGATTTGTTTATTCCCATTATTAATGATGATGAATGGTATTTGAATTATACTTACTTTTACTTTAAATTGCTGGTTGAATTTATAATTATGCTTTTACTTGCTCTTTTTAGTAGTTGGCTGATCTCACAATGATTCTTTAATCTCATATTTTTAAATATCACATTCTTGTAAATTTTATATTAAATTCTTCTATTCAATAACCCCCATCCCATTACAATAGATAATATAAAATTTCAGCGAAATTGATTCATAAAGCTATGATTATGATACTCAACATATTGGAAGCGCTTACCAAGAATAAAGAAATTTAAACCAATGTAAGCCTTTTCTATTTAAATGTTTAAACATCTATTATCATATTATAATTAGATGTTTATAAACTAAACTCCTCACACACTTTACATGCACTATTTTATACTTATTTTTATGAACAAATGAAAAATCAAGAAATTATTGATAACGCGTGCACACACACACTGCTTTTACAAAAAATTTTATTTATCGATCAATAGTGACTAGATAACAACAGTAATGTGATGTGATGTACTGTAGCTTCTTCTTAAACAAAGTCAAGAATCTCTCAGCAATTATGCCCAGAGAAACCTATTAGCTACTTTATTTTACATTCCTCAGTTTAAGTTTTCCCATATTCTGCTCCATCCCATTTCCACAACATAATCTTTGTCAAACTTTCTATACAGTAGTGACACCCAGTGCAAGTTTTGGTAATTAATGGATGCCAGAAAAGTTTGTGATAAAATCCCTATCTAGTGCCTACTTTTCCAATATTTCCAGACTCATTTCTAATTTGTAGTTTTCATCAGTGAGGAGCCTAAAGAGGTAAAAGGTGGCTCCTGAAGGATTGCATTAGATCCTAATATCAGGTGCAGTGCTCTCAGATCGAAAGTTTCTTACTGATGAAACCCCTAAGCTAGAAACTAGTTTGCGGATATTGGATGAATAAACACTAGATAATGATATTATACACAAACCTTTTTGCATCCCTTGATTACTAAGGCTTGCACTGGGTGGCACTATTGTATGGAGAGTTTGCTACTGTTTTAACAGCTTGTGTAAGCATAGGAAATGGTGATCATGTGATGAGTAGTTAGCAATATATTTAATTGCAAATCTAAAATTGATAGTTCTGTTTAACCAGTTTAAACAACAACAAAAATAATATTGAGTTACATAATAAGTAACTTTTTTACATATAGTATATATTACAATAAGATATTAATTTTATAGAATGACTAGATAATCGTCAATTTCCAATTAATTGTAATAGCTTATGTCAAAATTATTAGTACATTTACAATTTTTATTTTCAAGACTGAGAGATAGTTATTCAAAGTACTGCTGGCTATAATGTATCTACAAAGATAATTCAAGTAATTATTATAAGATCTGATTTTCTGAAGACTGCATCATAAAAACCAACATTTTTTTGTATAGTTTACTTTTGAATAATATATAAATGAACTCAATAAGTTTTTATTTTCATCAAACTACTAAAAAAAAATCTGTTAAAAAATTATATTCTATGATTATTATAATAATTTATCTAATAAATGATATAGTATAAAAAATATTTTAAGTGCTTACCAGAAACATTATGGTGTATAAATTGTCCTGATAGAGAATCAGAAGACATTTTCTTCTATAATGTGCTTGCAAACTATTTACATTAAAAAATAAAATAAGAATAATGTACCAAAAGATGTAAAAATGAAAACTTAAAATTGTAATATAAAATTAAGAAGATTAATTAAATTATATTAGAGACAATTTAAAAAATCTATTGAGTACTAGAAAACAACTACAAACATGAAGTATTTCTGAGTATGAATTTCCTGTACTTATTTTTACAACTTTTACTTTCCTTCTTTGTTGTTGTTTCTCTTAAATATGGATCTAACAGAAAATCTTTTTAAACAGCATGAGATAACAAAACTTATTTTTCTCCCCACAATGCACATACAATCTTGATTTATTTGCATTTATCTTCAGGGCAGTTTGTGTAACCACATTATGAGCATATACAAATAATAAATATAATGGTAATTAACTATTGTATACTGTCTTTCAATCGGCAGAAGTACTTTCGGGTTAATTCCTTAAATTGCTTCAACTGCTGTTAAATTCAAAACACAAGCAAACATCATCAACTCAAATCCCATGATCCCGAATTTTAATGTTAGCAGCTTGTCTATTAATTATATTTATTTTATTTCTATTTATTAAAATTGCCTCCTTAATTTTTCTTTTATTATGGTTTCTTTCTTCATGAAGATGTATGTTATCATATATAGATAAATTGAGGTGCAGTATTGAAAAAAGATTAAAGGAGTAGGAATTGTTGTACAAGCATGTGAAAAGTAAAAACAATAATGATTTAATGACTGCTTCAGTTTTCTTGGATCATGAAAGGATATGTAAATATAAATTTAAGTTTGATATTGAAAGTGTTAAGATTCTTTATGAAGAGAGAAACCATAATAAAAAAAATTAAGGAGGCAATTTTAATAAATAGAAATAAAATGAATATAATTAACAGACAAGCTGGTAACATCAAATTTCAGGATTCATGGGATTTGAGTTGATGATGTTTGCTTCCGTTTGTTTTTTGAATTTAAAGGCAGGTTAAGGAATTAACCAAAAGTACCTCTACAGATTGAAAGACAGTATATAATAGTTAATTACTGTTATATTTATTATTTATATATATATATTAATCACAGATTATTACATTTTGTACTTGTGATATCATTGCAAATTTATCATCAAACTACATAATCTCTCTTGCTGCATTTTGGAGTTTACTATTTAATGATGAAAACTAACAATAGTCATTATTCAAAAAAGTTATCTTGAATGCCAATTATAAATTAGTAAACAAAACATTTGTACAAACTGCATCTTGTTTCTATGTCTTTTAGAACTTTGAAAAATTATGTCATTGTCTTAGCAGTTTCTTATCTACAAAAATTTAATGAATTTGTCTTTTAGCTGCAGCTTTGACTTCTGTCATTAGATTATATTTTTCCAAATCCAAAGAAATGTTACTGTTCTTGAAATATCAGTTAACTTTGTCCAGATATTCAGATCAAATCTTCTAAAAATTCAGACTGAACTTTGTGGAGTCAATTTAGTAGAGATTTCATTCTGATATAAAATGGCAATATCTTAGTTTATTTGCAATTTAGAACTTTTTTAAATTAATAGATGATTACTTCAACCTAAAACAATTAGAAATTAGTAAATTTTAATAATAACTGATAATATACACTTAACTGTGTCATACTTCAAAAGTAATAAGATAATTGGAAATCAATTTCAAATCTGAGATAATTGAGAGAACACTTAATAATATTGGCACTAGATTGAATGATACTATGTTATTTATTTTACAATAAAGTGTTTTAGTTAAAACATCTTCACCTAAATAGCTTTAACTAAAATTTCAAATAAAATAGTGTTTTCTATGTGTCTAGTAAATTTTATTGTTTTGACTGCATTCAGACTATTTTCATTCTGTTTATAGAAAAAATATTGAACTTTATCTTTCTTATCGCATTGCCAAATCCATATATTTAATATCATTTACTTTCTTTATTACTTTTACAATGCTTTATATAATAAAAACCTACTACTGGCAGTTTTAATTGGCCCATCAAATACATGAATACAAATATACATGAACATATAATTTAAAATGTTATATATATATACTGTACCGGACATTCAATCCATTCTGACACAGAGGGTGCCACCAGATCACTACGTATCTGGAAAATTTATTTACTGTAATCAGAATGGATGATGATGATGGTTTGCGCAGACTAAACTCAGGGAGAAACAAGAGATCTTAAAATTGTTTAGACAATTGAGCAACAAAAGCACTAAGACAAACGTCAGCCAAATTAAGTTTAAACATATTTAAAAAGTTTTATTTAAGAGAAAATAAATTGCGAAGTATCAGTTTATGACACAATAAATAGGGTTAGCTCAGGCGTGACCGACTGATCTTCCAATAACGAATTATAAAGTGAGGAAGCAAATTTCATTCAGCAGAGGATTCACCCAAACATTGGTTTTCCCATTCAGATATTTAAACAATATGTTCTTGAAACAAATCAACAAAACCAGCACCGGCGAGCTTTCCGAGGCCCAAAAAATGTGTCTGACCACGAATGTCATATGTCGGTAGAAGCTGCACCTATTATTATGTTTAAAATAAAGGTGATTGATTTACCTCAAGAACAACCGAAAAATATGATTGAAAATGAAAGGAAAACAATTAAAACTGGCAAATCCCAAACAAACGATTGGCAAAAACTACTCTAAGAATAATAATTAAAGGTCTCAATAGGAGACAAGTAAATTATTAGAAAACCAGTTACATCTGCCCCAGCAATTAAAGAAAATGAATTACAAATAATTATAATTAAGAAATAAATTTATGATACAAGTTCTGAGTACACGCTCTGATAAATTTAAAGCTACACGTAAATACAAAATAAATCTATCAGAGAGTGCACATGAGTACGAAAATATTAAAGCTTTAAATACTTTAGCAGCGAAAGTCTCTCTCACCTGTGATTTACAAAGGGATAAATATTATCTTCCTGCTGGTGACTTATAAAATTACAAAGAAAAACAATTCAAGTTTCCGCTTTCAGAGATATAAGAAATGAAATCCCCATCTGCAGAAAATTGGGACAATAAAGTCGCCAACCAAAAGATTTTTGGAGGTTTGCAAAAGTGCAAACACAGTGTTTAAAATTAATTATTAGCTACTAAAATAATGACAGGTAAGCATTTAAAATATACATGACTGCTAAAACATTTATAAAAAGTTTTAGGCATAAAAATATAAAAACTCACACGTCACTCTCCAATAAACAAAAATTGAAAGCAAACTTGGAATCTTAAAACTAAGATTCCAAGACACTGCAAAATACAAGAAATCACAACAAATATTAAATATGAGGCTAAATATTGCTTATAAATACAGATTTATAATTAGATGGAGCGGAGATTTAATTAAAAGAAATTTACCCTGAGAAGAATAAAAGAAAACTTTACCTTACAGTAGAGCAGAGTTCGAGATGCGCACATTTGTTTTAGTCCATTTTCAGGTCCTTTGACAGTGGCAAGGTAGAGGCAGTGGGGTCTTGTTTATTTTAGGTGTTCATGGCAGGATTGAAGGAGAGTTGGCAGGAGTGGGTCCGTCCTTTTGAATTAAAATAGCATGATATATTGTTGGTTATAAAATGGATAGCAGTATATTTTGGCATCCTGGAGAAAGCGAAAATTGTTTTAGTAACTGCAAATTTTGCTTTCAAAGATTAAATGTCCAAACGTCTCTGGTACGAACGTTGAAGAGGTTAATCCGAATTAATATTGGAACTACAAAGCTGAACGAATCACTTTGATGGACTGCTGACTTAATCTCTCTAGGATAGAATAGAATAGCTCATGAAATTTTTGGTGTTATTTATACCTCCACTGGATTTCCCGCGAAAACTAACCTTGTTGTTCAATTCTATGCCTAAGGCAGGGCAAATGAATATTAATCTCCAGCTCAATCTAATCTAAGAATTCTATCCAGGGATTATAAAAAAAAAAAAAAAACACAATTAAATCTCCGCTTTTAGACTGAACTTTAAAATGATTAATACAAAAGCCACAGGAATGTAATTATCAAGCTTGCCTGTTTTTAATCAAATTGATTTAAAATAAAAATAAAAACAAGTGGTATCAGGAAACTATTTTAAAAACAATTTATACACACTAAAACGATCTATTTTAAATATAAACGAGTAGGTGTTTTAATACACATACTCTTTTTAAATAATAATAAAAAAACTTAACATTAGATAAGATTTAACAAAAATTAAGTTTTTAATTTTGGCAGTAAAATCCTTGAATCAGATATCAATCAGGTTCAATATATTCTATCTTATAATTAATATTCATATACCTAAATATATAGATATATCTTTATATATCTCTCTATATAATTTAAACCCCTTTATATATAATCCATTTTTACCTTTAATTTTTACATTAATACTTCCTATAATCATATATATATATTATTTTTATTTCATTTATTTTTTATTTTATTCTTATTAATTTTTTTTAATGTTATATATTTATATTTTACTTTATTATTCATTATATTAACATTCAATATTTATAATTTTCTTTAACCTATAATATTATTTCTTTTTACCTTTTTATTAAGCCCTGATAGAGAATGTCAGCCATTCAAACCATTGAAGATACTCAATTCAAAAGATGGTGAAAATAATAAAGTTTAAAAGTGGATTTTAAAAATAGTAAGACATAAAACCCAATACAAACAGACAAAAAAAAGTACATGAAAAACAATCACAAGTGCTTTTTTAAGAAGAATTATTTCTCCTTAATAAATTACTGCTCTATTTTTCTGTTGTGAACTTAGCAATATTCTTATTATGTATGTAAATTAATTCTCTGCCAAATAAGTGGAATATCTAGGTGAGACAGCACTATGACCAAGCAACATCACTTAATCATTATTGGTAATAATTTACCATTGCTTGTTGCTCTCATAATATAATTAATTCTAATATCCCAATACTTAAAAATATTTTCCAGATGCTAAAAATGTTTTGTAATAATCAACAACAATGCAGCTCTCCCCCCATTCTATAGAATATCTACTAAAGATACAATTTCATCTATACAAGAATTAACAATGCATATACTTAACTTATAATATAGGAACCATGAAAGTTTACTAAATTATTAATAAAACTGTGATAATTTATTCATTAAGACAACACAAACTATTTTAAGATAATTTCACTAATATAAAATTAAGGTTTATAGTTTACAATAAAACATCCAGAAGTAAAAGGTCAATAAAATATAAATAAAAAAAGGAAAAACTTATTTGTTCCATTATATATTATAGTCAAAATAAGTTGAGAAACCCAAACCCACAAACTAATGGCAAATCTCAAAATTAAAACCTAACAGAAGAATGACTATTTTAAATCATTAAATAATTAGAAAATAAACAATTTGTTTCAATATGTAAACAAATTTATAATCGTCAAACTAGAACTAATCGGAAAAAATGTAGTAATGATAATTTTTTTTTACATAAACATATAAATATGAAAGGAAAAGAAAATAATGATGTTATATTTCTGGAAAAAAAATATAATCATGGAATGAAATACATATTGATTTAGACATAAAACAATTTAAGAAAAAACAATAACTTATTATTTGCATTAGAAAATGAAATCCAATAGAAAAGTCCATAAAAGATAGAAAAAGATGATATGAGGGTTTAGAAAAAAAATGATGGATTTTGGAGGTCTAGCTAAGCAGAAACCATAAAAACCTCTAGGGTACAAGTTTCACAGTCCATTTCATACAAGTGTGTTTATTCATGTTGATTATTTATTTCATGTATTTATGATTTATTTTAACTAGCATTTGCTTTTGTATTATTTCATGGTCCAAGCAATAATTATTTCAGAGGTATAAAAATGTATTTTGAGTCCTTTTATTATAGTTGGTTTATTTTATTGGCTTTTTTCTACACTGATAATCAGATTGGGGTTTTCAATCCACTTTTTCCAATTCTCAAATTGGCTGAAGATCACTTTGTTAAGTCTAGTCATTACATTCTATAGTTATCTGATTGTTACATAATCTTGGAGTTATCTTGGATAATAATGGATTCTTGGGTTTCTTCTTCAGGTATAATTCCTGTTGTTGGGATCATGATTGATTTTTATCTGATACCTGAACTTCTATTTCTGATATCAGTATCTTAGTTAGACTCTTCTGGGCTGATTTATTAGTTCATGCATGGTTGATTTATGCCATTGATGATTTTCTTTATTGGTTTCAATTATAAATTTATTTAATGCACATTGATTGCGTAGGTAATATTTACTAAGGCAATAAACTTAAAGCATGTGCAGTTGAAAATGCGAAGGTAGGAACCTCTACAGGTTTTAATCACTTGTAGTTAAGACCTGTAGAGGTCCCTACCTTCACATTTTCAACCACATATGGTTAAGACCTGTAGAGGTCCCTACCTTCGCATTTTCAACTGCACATCCTTTAGGTTTATTGCCTTAGTAAATATTATTTATTGGTTTCATTTATCAATAAAAAAAGGCAAAAATTAATTTTATGATCCTTTACATGTATAACGCAGAATTCAAACAAAATAATTATCTCTTTTTGGTGTTCTAATCTAAGAGAGATAAGTACAATTAATGGCAAGATTACAAATTATGGGCTTAATGGTTTTATCTATTTGTAAATGGTCTGTCAGTTTGTAATCAAGTTTTTTATTAAATGCTTCTGCATTTTCTTTTCTGATGTCTATTATGTTGAAAAATCTGGATTAATTAGCTATAGTATACCATAGGTGAATAAACCAGTCACAGGCCACAGCCAGAGATAAATGAAAAGTTTTATTGTTTTTATTATGTTTTTAAAAAATAAAATGAAGCTTTAATGACTATTGTTTTGTTGCAGTTTATAAATTGCCACCTAATTTCTTAGATATAATAGAGACTGCTGATCTGGAGTTCAGCTCCATTATTATTATTATCTCAATGAGTTAGAATCTTTCAACCAATCAAAATGACGTACACTAAACTCTTTGTTATAAATTTGGGGTAGTATTGACACCATTATTTTGTAATACAAATTTATTCTACGTGGCCAATAAAATTATAATACACCTGGGTCTCGTTTTATGCGGTAGATAGGTTCCTCAGAAAACACGCATAAAAGAAATCGCACAAAAATAAACGTAACTTACCTTGAAAAATGGGGGATAGGTTCCCGTAATTTTCAGAAATTGGCATAAAAGCAAAGCAACAAGGAAAAATTACTTTAAAATTCACATTAAAAAAATAAGGAAATAAAATATGACTAATAAAAAATTTCAAATATATAAAAAAAATTAATATAAGACAAACTTTTTTTATTAACTGCAGTATTTAATTTCACATTTTTTCATACATATTTTAATCATTACTGCTACTTTACAATATGAGTTCGTTTGTGAATTAGTAAGAAATTAGATTCATGATGTGTTGTACAACTAGCGCCACTTCCAGACTTGTGCTGTTTCTATATTTAAAAAATGAGATGCAATCAAAACAAAAAAATTAATCATTATCATTCGAAAGATTATTTTCAGTTTATAAAATCAATAAAATCTTCGTTATTATTTATTTTAAAAATCTAAAAAAAATATTTATATCTGTTAATATTTAATAAACTATGTTTTAAAAGTTTAAAATTTTTGAATATTTATTGCGATATTTTTATACGTATGTATAAATCGATTATTATTATTTACTCATTAGTATAAGTAGGTTATTTACATAAAAGCTAAGATTCTAAATACAGCTTATGGCCATATTAACGTAAGCTGCTAATATAACATTATATTTTTGAAAGAAAAAAAAAGTATTTCAAGTCAAAATAAGTTATTAATAATTTAAATTTTTTGATATCTAATAAATATAGTGAAATATGAAAGATATTAAGAAGAAACATGAATCGCATAACTTCAAAATCGCATTAAAATAATCTGCATAAAATGAGACCCAGGTGTATTGGATAATCATCTGTATGTACTAACATTGTTTTTGCAGATAACTTTCACAACATCTATAAAAAAATTTGTGAAGGCTTACAAATGCAGGTTTTGTCTTACTGTGTGATAGAGGTTTGTACTATGACATAATTTTATCATTTTCATTGCTCATATTTATTTTTGAACAAGCTTTCTTTAAAGATATTTTTGTATCAGATATTGATTCTACTAGAAATGCCTGAGAAATTTTGCAATCAGTAGTATTAGGATGCATCAACATTTTGGATCATAGACTATGGTCTTATATACCATAGACAAAACAGTTTTTCAGGAAAATTTCAAGAAAATTTGAAATTTTTTTATCAGTACTAAATTAACAAGCTTGGTGACATAGTTAACTATCTGATTGAAATAATACTTTTGCAATAATTGTAGCTTGAGATTGCAAGACTTATATGTTGTAGACCCACTTTTATACATTCTGAAATGTTCAAATTTGATTTGTTTTTAAAAAATCTTAAACTATTTATAAATTTGATTTCAGTTCTCTGGAAATTTGCCTATTTTTTAGATAACTTTGAACAAATTCCTTTAGAAATCTTACTTTTGCTATCATAATTCTTTATTTTAATTAAAAAGATAAAAAGTAAATTTCTTTCAATGAATTTTTGTTTCTGCACAATTGGTCAATTGAATTTGATTTTCCACATATTTTAATTTTATTCTTTATTTTATTAATAGTGGCAAATATGATTACCAACTTTATTAACTAATTGGTATCATATTAACGATGCCATTTATTAATAGTAAAGATAATTTTAATTTTATTAGTAATATTACCAAAATCATTCTTTCCTTTATTTTGCTATAATATCTTATATAAATACAATTTATATAAACCACTTTTAACACTTTTTAGCAAGTCTTTTATTGTATATATGTATATACACACACCTTATATTTCAACTGTCTTGCAGTCTTCTTCAGAGCTATGAAATAATGAACAAAATAAAATTAAATACATAACTATATAAATAATACCATAGAAAATGTAAACAATAAAAAATTAAAAATATATAACAATACATAATAAAACTGAAGTAAATATAATCAAACCCAAATAAAATAATCCAGTTAATATAAAATAAAATATACAATATAAATAGAAAATAAATACAAATTATACATGTGTATTCCTAACTGTATACATACATATTCAAGAACAACTATTAATCTAAATATATTATTTATTTTTATTATTTTTTAATAATCTCCTAACTTAAACTTTATTATTATTAGTTCCACCTCAATTATATATTTAATAATTTTATATTTTTATAATTGTTCATTCAACAGTATTTCACTTATTAATATTCTTTTTAATTTTTAAATTATATAATATATATTATTCAATCTTCTGATAAAATAATATTTTATATTTATTATTTTTTGCTTAAAAATGTTATGAGTGGTTTGGATAAATTGTATTTATTAGTAATAACTCCTTATACACATAACAGTTTACATTTGTTAGTTCATTATAACATGTTGCAATTAAATTGTCCAAGTATAAAAATGACTAGAAAGCAGCATAATTTAATGGTTTGATGGGTGTTTGGTTACTATGGACCAATTCATAATCCATTTCAATTATGATGTTGTTTTATTGTTTATTGTAAATAGTATTTAGAATCCAAATGAAAGAATTTGCTTATCTGTGATGACATGGAAATAATTATTCCAGAGATGTTTTCCCATAAATACTGACAGCCACAAACTTCCATATAAAAATGGAGTCACAGTCCTTTCGTTATGATTTGGTTTGTTTTATTGGTTACTTTGATTCTTGATTGAAAATCAAATTGTTTATAAAATTTTATTTAAAAATGCCTTTTTAAACTGTATGATTGTCCAGGGATCAATTTGTTGAGTCTAATAACTACATTTATAACTTCCAGTTTAAATTTTAAAGCAAATTTTAATATTACATTATGAATGAATTCTATCACAATTCATAAATAATACATTGGCACATAATTTAGAACTAAATTGCAACAGTAATAAAATTCCAAAAAATATTTCATTACTCTTTTCAAAATATAAATACTTAACTTCCTTTTATGCTTGTTGAATGTTGAAAATTGAAGGTAATGAAATATAACCCTCCATGATATTCTTACACAAAATATAGTTATATATGATTCAATCAAGCAAAAAAATATTGGCTAATTAATTTTGAGTTTATACAGTGATAGAATGGCAGACTTGAGAGAGAGAGAGAGAGGTTAGTGAATTGATTCTCAGTTAAATAAAAAACTCAATTTAGTTAATTCAATGGAACTATTTTTAGTAATCAAACAATTACTTTATTACTCAAATGCAAATAATTCCATGTTTATTAAAATTCTAGCGAGATATCATTGTGAAATCATGAGTTCACAAAGATTTTACCTATATTTGACATGATAATACAAAAAATCATTTACCAATTACTGTTGTTAAAAAAAAAAAGTTTTAATACTGTAGTATTATTATAACACTAAAATTTTGGGAAAGTGCTTTAGATGCTAAATTTGCAATTATATTGGAAACATAGTTATAACAGAGGCGATGTGATGCACTATGGCTTTTCCTTTCTCAGAGTCAGGAATCTCTCAGTCACTATGCCCCAAAAAATCTGTTAGCCACCTTCCCTTCCTATTGCCCATCCTAAGTTTTTCCCATATTCTTCTCTATCCTGCTCCATCCCATTTCCACAACATTATCTTTGTCCACCCTATGATCTTTATATCTAAATTCCTCTTATCTTTTTCCAAACTCAGCATAAAAACCAAGAACCTACTTTCTGTATAAACTTTGTTTATATTTATTCTCCCACAACTTCATTATCTGTTCCCTTTCTGCTTGTAAGCATTTACATTTAATTAACAGATGCCTAATATTTTCCATGCCTTCCTTACATAACTTGCAGACTAAATCATCCACATTTCTCCATTTATGTGTATATTCCCTTGTTGCTACCAATCTTGTTCGAGCCACCAAATATTCTGTTCACTTCTATATATATTTAGACTCTTTTTACTCTCCATACTAGTTCTCCACTTCTCCAACTCCCTATTTTTTATTAATGCATCTATTCTTCTGCTTCATTCCTTGCCATTATAACACTCAACAATTCTCCTAAGACAATCATCCAACATTTTGTATAAGTATACTAATATGAAATTTTTATCCAAATCTTCTGCATATTGCACTACCTTTCTCATCCATCTTATTGCCTATCCTTTACTCAAAATCCAATTAAATACTATTTTGACTATTCTCTTATTATCTGTAAATTGCAATCTACCAAACATTTTCATTTTGCTTTTTGCATCTCTCATATAAAAACTTGACTATACCATTTCTCCTGGTATTGACCACTTTTCTTGTTCACACCTCTGCATCTAATGCATGCCTTCCTACTTCTCTTTGTACTTTTTCTGAGTAATCTAACACCCCTTTACTGACACATAATGCATCATTACCATAAGTTAACTCTGCTACTGTCATTCTCTTCCATACAATTCTTGCTATATCATATTTATTATATGAAAACACTGGTAATTTTTTTATCAGTCAATTTCTTATTCATCCAAGCAATTTTTCTGTTTAAGACAATTCCCAAATATTTATAGCTATTCACTACATTTTATTTTATATGTCCTAATAAAAATTCTTTCTCTTCTCTTTCCCCAGCATTTATCATGATTTTATTTTTGATTTTTTCTTCATTAAATTTAATCCCCATCTCTTTATCTTCAGCATAACTTTCCTACTTTCTGTGCACAAAAACAAATTATCAGCAAATAAAAGACCTGATAATATATACACTCCCTTGCCATCTATTAATGGTATCTCTACCCCTCTTCCTAACCTTTCTATTGCTCTCTCCATTTCTCTCAAATATAACAAAAACAAGTTAAGTGACAAAGGGCATCCTTGCCTTAGTCCCACCCCACTTTTAACTCTAACTGATTCTATATTTCCTAATTGATATGTATAGTAATTATTTTCATACAATCTCTTAATAAGATCCACTAAAGCTCCATTCATTCCCAAATTTACTAAACTTACCCATAATCTATTTCTATTTACTCTATCATGTCTTCTCTATATCTATAAAGACCATATATAACTGGCTACCTGTATTCCTACTCATATCTATAAGTTGTGTGACTACAAATAAACTATCTCCTATATGCCTAGCCAATCGAAAACCTCCTTGCATTTCTCTCACTATATTCTTCTCTTCCATCCATTTTGCAACCCTTCCAGCCACCATATATGCAAAAACTTTATATAACACTGATGTTACAGCCATCAGTCAATAACTATTTAACTTTCTATGATCCTTCCCCTTTCCTTTAAATAATAACCTTACTCTTGTATTATTCCAGCTATCGGGAAATTTTCTCTTCTGTGCCATCTTATTAAAACATGATAAGATTTAATTTTGTCCTATTTCCTAAATTCATCACCATCTCTGCTGCCCATTCAATTAAATCTCTTGCCTTTCCACTTTTCAATTTCTTCTCTGCCTCATTTAATTCATTTTCAGTAAACCTAATATTTCCATTACTATATGGTTTTATGTTATTACTCTATCCTTCACATCTAACATCTTTTCTAAATCCATTATATACTTATTTAAGATTGTCTCTAATTCTTCTCTAGAGCAACACTCTTTTTCCTCATCATTTAGTAATACTATTTCTCTCTGCCCTATATTTCTTCTTTTAATATATTTCCAAAATTTTTTACTCCCATCTCTTTCACTTTTATTAATATGCTCCGATAATTTACTATTTAATTTCATTCTCTCTCTATAATTATACATTTTAACCAACTTCTTCTTTTTGAACAGTTTTCCCATTTGATATTATCATCTTTTTCACCCAACTTGTTTTTAATAGCACAGTTTTATTCTCTGCATGCTTTTTTCTCTCTTTTACATTTTTACAAATTCTCACTTGTCTATTACTTTTATTCTTCTGAATATTCTCACCTAAAACCTTATTT
The DNA here is from genome assembly GCA_028023455.1 of Epiperipatus broadwayi. NCBI lineage: Eukaryota > Metazoa > Onychophora > Udeonychophora > Euonychophora > Peripatidae > Epiperipatus > Epiperipatus broadwayi. The sequence continues at coordinate 9,686,232 of JAQFVV010012402.1, forward strand.
GCCATTTTTTCTACTTCATCACACCAGTCCTTATATTCATCCCAACAAACTCTTCCATGATTTCTTCTATTTTATTTTATATTCTTCTAACTTGTTCTTATCATTCATTCTCCATCCATATCTTACACTATTCTTTCTACTTTTATTACTATTTTCCATCACATTACTATTTCTATTATAAAGAAATTATGATCACTATTATATATTCTCTCTTCAATATCAAACGCTTTAATTTTCTGTACTTTATTCATTCCCTCTTTCTCTATTGATACATAATCTATTGTGTAAATATATTATTTCTAGACCATATGTATTGTCCTTCATAAATATTTTATAAATTCCCAATGCTCAAATTTGACAAAATTTTTCCAAAAATTGTCCATTCTTGTTATCCACATCATCAATTTCTTCAATATGTGATGTACTATGCCCAGAGAAACCTGTTAGCTACCTTACCTTTCCATTCCTCACCATATTTTTTCCAATATTCTTGTCTAATCTGCTCCATTCCATTTCCACAGCATTATTTTTTTTTCATTCTATGGCCTTTATATCTAAACCTCCCTTATCTTTTCCCAAACCCAGCATAAAAACCAAAACCCCACTTTCTTTGTAATCACTTTGTTTATATTTATTTTCCAATAACTTCATTAATTGTACCATTTCTGCTTGTTAGCATTTATATTCGATTAAAAGATGCATAATATTTTCTATGTCTTCCTTACATAATTTGCAGATTAAATCACCCACATTTCTCCATTTATGTGTATATTCTCTTGTTGCTAATGATCCTGTTTGAGCCTTAAATAGTAAACTACTTTCCTTGCTATTATCATAAATTAACTCATACTCAATATTCTGTTTACTTCTATATATATTTAACACTCTTTTTGCTCTCCATACTAATTTTCCATCTCTCCAACTCCCTATTTTTTATTAATGCATCTATTCTTTTATCTCATTCCTTGCCACTATAACACAACAATTCTCTTAACACAAACATCCAACCTTTTGTATAAGTATACTGACATAAAGTTTTTATCCAAATTTTCTGCAAATTGTACTATCTTTCTCACCCATTTTGTTGCCTGTCCTTTACTCATAACCCAATTAAACACTATTTTGGTCATTCTCTTATTATCCATAAATTGCAATTTACCAAACATTTTCATTTTGCTTTTTGCATTTCTGATATAAAAGCTTGACCATCCCATTTCTTCTTGTACTGCTCCTTTGTTGTCCACACCTCTCCATCTACTGCATGTCTTCCTACTTCACTTTGTACTTTTTCTAAACAATCTAACACCCCTTTACTAACACATAATGCATCATTATCATAAGTTAACCCTGCTACTGCTACTATCGTCCATACAATTCTAATTACATCATATTTATTATATAAAAACACTGGTAATTTCTTTATCAGTCTCTTTCTTTTCTTCGTTTCATTTATCAATTTTTTTTCCCATTCATCCAAACAGTTTCTCCGATTACTTAAGACAATTCCCAAATAGTTATACCTATTCACCACATTCAACTTTTTATGTCCCAATAAAAATTATTTCTCTTTTCTTTTCCCAACATTTATCATCATTCCTAGAGCAAATTTAATTCTCCATCTCTTTACTCACCCTTGCACATGACTTCAGCATAACTCTCACATCTTCCCTATTTTCTGTGTACAAAAACATATCAGCAAATAACAGACCTGATAATATATACACTCCCTTGCTATCTATTAATGGTATCTCTACCCCTCTTCCTAATCTTTTTTCCTCTATTTCTCTCAAATATAACAAAAGCAAAATAGGTGACATGAGGCATCTTTGCCTTAGGGCCACCCCTTTTCAATTCTGATTCTGTATTTGTAAATTAATACATCTAGTAATTATTTTTATACAATCTCGTTATAATATTCACTAAAACTCCATTTGTTCCCAAATTTACTAAACTTACCCATAATCTAATTCTATACACTATCATAAACCCTCTCTATATCTATAAAGACCATATATAATTGTCTACCTGCATTCCTACTCATATCTATTAAGTTGTATGACTACAAATAAGCTATCTCCTACATACCTATCTGATCGAAAACCTCCTTGCATTTCTCCCATTATATTATTTTCTTCCATCCATTTTGTGATCCTTCTGGCCACCATATATGCAAAAACTTTATATAACCCTGATATTACCGCTATTGGTCTATAATTATTTAACTTTCTATTATCCTTACCCTTTCCTTTAAATAGTACCTTAGCTTATTCTTGTATTATTCCACCTACCTGGAAATTCTTCTGTGCCATCTTATTAAAACATGATAATAGATTTAATTTTGTCTTATTTCCTAAATTCATCACCAACTCTGATGTCCATCCATCTAAAACTCTCCATAGAGGAGTATCATCAAGTGCTAGAATTATAGTTTTGAATTATTTATAAAAATAATCCAATTTATTTCACTTTAATTATATTATTTAACATAAATTACTTATGCACCTATTTCTGGACAATTTCATCAACTCTTTATATAATGTTAAGAAGACTTATAAAGTTAAAGTTGTTACTATAAATATACAAATAATAATACTTAAAACAGAAGAAAACGGAAAATACCTTTTTCTTTTTCGTTTTTTATGTTGTACTAATCCTTCGAAATCAAATAAAATGTTATATAAACATATTTATAAACAACAAAACATAACACTTATATTAATTATATAAAAAGCCTTTTTCGGCAAATTTATTTTTTGCCCTTTTCAAACATGTCTTCCAAAAAATACTACGACTACATATACATAGCGACATCTATGTTAATACATGATAAGTAAAAAAATAAAAGACAAAAGAATAAAAGAAATATACAATTAGTATAAACAATTCATATAGAACAGCTGAAACTGAATTGGACAGCCTATATTATCATATAACTTATACAACTCTACTATAATTTAAATCTTCATTTCGTAAAATGCATTCCAAACAATCATCCACATCAGTTATCTATCCATTCTTTTTTCATCAACCATTTATTATTCATTCCAATAGACGCCTTATATATATTCATACAATTAGTTTTATTATACATAATATAATTTGTTTCATATAATCTGCGTCTATTAACATCTTTTATATAATTTAAAGCCCTTATACTATCAGTACAATTAATTTTATGTCCAGTTTGCAAATAATGAACATATAATGCTGACTTATCATCTTTCCTATCGATAGCGCCATTATGTTCCTTAGCTCTTTCGCTCAATTGCTTTGCTGTCTGCCCATAATAAACCATATTACAAAATTTACAAGTAATTTTATAAACCATTCCCCTTTTATATTGTATCTCATCTATTAACCTATAATTAGTTATTAACTTATCTAAATTTCTACTATTGGCCCATCCCACATTAATATTTTCATCCAAATATTTTTTCCTTTTTTTACATAAAATTTTGTATACATTAGGTAAATATGAAATTTTAATCCATTTCTTCTTATCTTTATTATCATTTCTTTTATTTCGCTTTTTATAATTTCCTATAAAAATACTATTAATATGTCTTATCCCATATCCGCATTTTACATAATCTTGTTTAAATTTTTCTTTTTGCAATTTAGCAAAATTTCTATCAGTGTTAAATTTATCATTTTTATATTTAAAATTCTTTATTACATTCATCTTTTGTATCCATGGCTGCCTTGAATCAATTGGTATAATTTTTCTCAATTTATCATCTTTAACAAAATGCCTAATCACAATATTTCCATCTTGACTCAAAAACATCTCAATATCTAGATATCTAATCTCATTATCAATTTCCTTCATAGTAAACCGGATATTATCCGCATTATTATTAAACTTCCTAAATAATTTATGTACTATCCTTCTATTCCCTATTACTAAACTATCATCGACATATCTAACGTAACTGGTAACATAGATAACTGATGTGGATGATTGTTTGGAATGCATTTTACGAAATGAAGATTTAAATTATAGTAGAGTTGTATAAGTTATATGATAATATAGGCTGTCCAATTCAGTTTCAGCTGTTCTATATGAATTGTTTATACTAATTGTATATTTCTTTTATTCTTTTGTCTTTTATTTTTTTACTTATCATGTATTAACATAGATGTCGCTATGTATATGTAGTCGTAGTATTTTTTGGAAGACATGTTTGAAAAGGGCAAAAAATAAATTTGCCGAAAAAGGCTTTTTATATAATTAATATAAGTGTTATGTTTTGTTGTTTATAAATATGTTTATATAACATTTTATTTGATTTCGACAAATAATAATAAATAAATAAAACTGTGGAAATAGGTACATAAGTGATTAATTATTTATAAGGACTAATTATTGTTTTTTAAAAAAAGATCGAATCACTTGGCAGTCGAATGGAGAATTTGCATGTATATATTTTGTAAAATAGTATGACAACTAAGAGATAAACCACTAAACATCACATGATCACAATTTCTTATGCTTGCTCATAATTGTTATTAAAACAGGCAAAACTCTTCATACAGTAGTGCCCTCAGTACAAGCCAGAGTAATCAATGGATGCCAGAAGCCACTAAATAGGGATTTTATGTACGAGCCTTCTGGCATCCATTTGTTTACTCTGGTTTGCACTGATTGGTACTACTGTATGGAATTTTGCTTTTTTAATTAAGAGATAACATTTGTTTTTCGTTAATTTCACATCAATCTAAATAATATTCGTGCAATATATAACATTATGCTATTATGGATAATTACATATTTTCATTGTTTATGGTGACTGTTTTTTTCTATGTTAATTCAGATAAGGTAATAAACAATCATCAATCAAAAATATAAACGGCATAATATAAGCTGTTCCTATAAAATTGATTATAATCAAAAATTAAAACTATTTCTTACTTATCATTCACTGAGCATATTATCTGAATGTTTTAAAATTTAAATAAAAAATTAAAATAGAATAATTTTGACTTTTGTAAGAACATAAACGAAAAATTATACAGGTAACAATCTAAAGATCACTCGAAAAATTAGTATTTTTTATAATGAGAAGATGTCGCTTTAATTAGTAATTGTATAGTAGCGCTTAAAATGCCCCTAGTGACATTTTGAATTTTTAAAAGGCGTTGTAAGTGTAAACATTCAGGTTTTAGATTTAAATTACAACGTAATCGCAAAAAATATTTCTCTAATATGGATTTTTTTAAAATATATATTTCATCTCAAAAAATATAAATAATAAAAATACTTTATTGTTTATTAAAATTTAAGTTTTGGGCATGGTGGCACTTAATGGCATATTATGTGTATTTTTAAATTTGTATCAAATATTGAATTCTCATTTTGTTTATTAAAACTTTTTTTTTTTTATTTAGATTGTGAAGACTGTGATATTTATCATTTGTAACACTTATCTTGTTTTATGTGTACAAAGTTCAAAACTTACTAAAATATGGCTGACTACAACAAAACATCTGAAATTGTTGTAGTAGGAAGTTGCAATGTGGATCTAATCAGGTAGTTTTTATATTCAATATAGCACACTAATAGAGATGCAACTACTTGAGAATAATGCTTCTAATATAAAAAAAAAAATTGGATTTCTATAAATTATCTAAAACAATACCCGATCCTAGGAATATTTTTTTTTTATTTAAATGCCTCAGATATAACTACATACTAGATATAGATATTAGATAAAGATAAATTAGAATAGAATAGTGGTGGAAATTGTGAATCGTAAAGCGAAAACAAACAAAAAAGGACGAAGGAAGATATAGTGTTTGGAAGATATTGCAATGTTTATTGGATAATAGAGACGTGAGGCAATTTGTCGAACAACTCACTTCCCCATATTAGATTCATTTGTTAAATGGTATTAGCAACATGTTCATATATTTTATTTATTATATCATTTCTCCAACATTTTTATATTTTTTATTAACCTTTTTTTTTACATTTTTAAATTTCCTAAACGAAATCTGTCCTTCAAAATGTATTCGCATTTAATACTGATTAGCCATACACGTACTATAATATCTATTTACAAAAGTTTTAAAATTTAAAAATAGACATTATAATATTTAAATTATACACTTTTTCAGATTTATTTTTAAATAAAAGATTTGTTGTCTATCGATAGTGGCAGTGGACTCATGACTAGCTCAGTGACAATACCAAAAGATCTAATATGATTTGATGTATGCTTTACTTATTTTGGAAGAAGCTGGAGATTTCAATAGCATCTGTAGAGGCTGTATTACAATAAAAAAATCTTACGCGTATATACACCTGTTAAGATTTTACTAGTTATGAATTCTTAAATTCTGAATGATGTGAGGATTATACCAAAATAAATAATAAACTTTTGATGAAGCTACTACAGCTGATGCTTATAGTGTTTGTATTGCTCACGGCTCTATGCGTAGCATAACAGTAGATCAATGCTGAATAGAAGTTCAACCTATCACTTCTAGTGATCAAACATCCATGATCATCCAAAAAAACTAATTGAGTAATTATTGCTTGTGACTGATAAATTAGGGCAGAGCGTCAATAATCATTATCAGCCTCATTATTTCCTTTGCAATTTGGGTAATAGACATACTTATTTGTTGAAATAAACACGACTAGTTTTGAAAAGTGTTTATGCTATTTCTGTTGATTTAGTGACATAAGAATTCTTTATTATTTGTTCTTTTTTTTAATACCCATAGCATAATTTTTTAAATCTTTTTATTTCATATTCCTCTCAGCTATATTTCTTGTCCTGTAATTTTTTTTAAAATTTAATAAGTCATTTTTCTCTTTCCAAATTCATGCTTTTTCTTCAATACATTTAAGGTTTTTAATATTCCCATAACCAATCTTTTATCACAGCAAAAGTATTGTTTCACAGCATGTAACATCACTTTAGTTACTATTACATTTTCAGCCATTGGAATTCAACATTATAAGAATAGAGGATTAAGAATAAGCTAGATAAGATGCGAATTTATTGTCAGAGATGAAAAGCAAATAACTAGCAAAAAGGAAAACTATAGACAAGATCTTTTTATTTCTAATTACTAATTGTCCAAACCTCTGTTCTGTATAAAGCAAAATTCCAAATAAAATGCTTTGTAAGTTTATATCTTTATCACTACTACTTTTCATCAATTTGAAAATGCTATTTTTTTTTTATAATCTCTTGGTCAACTATTGCTTTTAAAATGTATTTTTTCTATTTTCATTGCTTTGGTCTTATCACCATTTTTATTCTAACCTTACTATAAATTCTATCACATCAAATTTAATATTTTTTAGATTATCACTCACTGAACTTGAAGAGAAAGATAACATTCTTACTTTAAGGTTTTCCTACATCTATGTCTTGAAAGAATGTTATTTAATCACACAAATATCTTTTGATTCATATACATACTTTGTAATAACTATCTTTTCATCAGATTTATGTCTCCTTTTTAAAATTGATTTGTTCAGATTATGCAATAATAAAATTGAATTCACAAGCTAAAGGTTTCTCTATTAATTGAGGAAGAAAATACAAAATTTCAGTTTGGATTCTCATCCTGAGACTATTTCTTGATATATGTAACTAATCATAGGATTATTGTCCTTAAATATTCATTGTATTTCTTAGTTATTTTTTTAAATATATAAATTGTCTTTATAGATCTGTTCAAAAATCTTAACAAACACCATGCAGAATTACCCTCACTATTCTACAATCTTCACATCTTACTGCATAAACTGTAATAATCTATTCCACTAGTTTATATTGTAAACACTCAATAATCAAAAACTTTGTCACACATCTTTTTAATAATCTTGTCTTGTGTAATTTAGTTTTGCGAGAGATTGAAAAATTAAGAATGAGATGTTCATGGATTGAAGCTTAACCTGTTATTTCCAGTTTTTGAAAATCACATTTCATACATTCTTATGTTCCTGTTTCTTTTATGCTAATATGTTCTAGAAAATTGATTAATGAATGCAATAGTTTTCAGAAAGTAAAATATTCATGGACTGATTCTTTACTGAAGAAATCTCATTCTTCTATAGAGATGGAATTATTGTTATTACCACTCTGGTGCTCAAGTACTATTTTGACTTTGCAAGCAACTAACCATGCAAGAAAAATTAAAATTTGGCAATGTGTCTCTTAGTGTGATAAATTGATATATTAATAACATTTATTAGCACATGTAATGTATCATAATGAGCTTTTTTTTTATGTCACTAATATCAACATAAAGAGGCATAAATTTCTTTGCTATTCAGAAATATAATGGTAATGGGTTTATAATAGTAATTAATATGACTAGTTAATGATAAAATAATATCTTAATAAAAAAAGAAAGGAAGGTAATGAAAGAAAGATAAGAGAAGGAAGTTGATCATAAGGAGTGGAGTAATTGTAACTATTTAAGAAGTAGAACAAAGACAAAGGCTTGGGGAAAATGGGATGATATGGTGTGTAAAACCTGTTTTTTGAAAGATAACTCATGATAATGAATATTATATAATTAATGACATTGAAAATTGCTATTTTAATTAAATCTTAGCACTTCACCAGCTTTATATTATTAATTATATTTTCTATTGCATCTTTTTTTTTACTATAATATACTATGCTCATTTTATCTTCTAGTAAATATCTCTAATACTAAACACTGTACAGATGTCACTATTATTTAATCTCATCTTCAGCATGTATTAAATTATTAAACTTGTTTGTATCTGTTTTTATATCGTTAGATAATCGCAATGTCAAAGTTTATCTAGGAAATATTTGTTAACAATATCTAGTCACTGTAAATATTTTTAAATGTATTATTCTTTAATTCTAATTAGTTGTTTAATATATGACTTAAAATTCAGGTTTTATATGTTTGTGACCATTTGCGCACTTGTTATGCTTTTAAATATGTCTAATATTATTGTTTCAATCATATGCAAGCTCATTATGTGTCTATTTATTTATGTGGTCTGAATTTAAAAAATTCCAGCAATATTTTTGTTAGTATCTTGTAAACTTCAGTTGAAATAAATAGAGTTTGGATAACAAGCATTGGAGAATGAAAAGATAACTTTTACTACTTGAATACTGTAGTCATTTGATAGAAGTTCTATACAATTGCTTAATTAGTCTAGTTGTAATAAGAAAATTATTTATTGAATATAATGTCTTCTATTTTAAATACTATAAATGGATTAGAAGCATTAATTCACTGCATTTACTTCTAGCCATCTGTTATACTCTTGAGTAATTACTGGACACCATAGTAATACCATTTTCAAATCCTCAAACTAATTTCTGACTTTGGATTTCATCAGTTAGAAGTACTGAACATGAGTCTCTACGTTCAGCAGTCATCTTCTTTTATATCATCCAAGATAATACCCTAAGATTAAAGTTTTTAACCTAAGTTTAATTTTCTTGTATGTGTTTGGTACTAAGCCTGCAATGATAGACTCTTTGACAAAGAATGCTATATACTAAATGAATTATGACATGATTTTCACAGTGTACTTTCAACATTTGCATTATACTATTCTTTATCAAAGGGTCAAAGGTGCCTACAGTTAAGGTACAATTGAGATTATTAAAATTATATTTTTTTCTAATATAACATTAGACATATATAACTAGCTGAAAAAATGGATTGGGTCCAAAACTTTAGGGTGTTTGAATTTCCGGTCATTATTTCAGTATAAAAAATTTAAATAGTTGCAGATATCTTTATAAACTAAATGAAGTGTGTTGGATTCAAAATGATCTTAGTTGTTTGAATCTATTCCATTTCATCTAATTATATAGATCTAACATTTAAACCATCAAACATCACATGATCACCATTCTTTATATTTACACAAGCTGTTTTCACAGAGGCAAAACTTTCCATATAGTAGCGCCACTCAGTGCAAGCCAGAGTAATCAATGGTTGTAGGAAGGTTTGTGGCTCTGTGAAAACAGCTTGTGTAAGCATAAAGAATGATGATCGTGTGATGTTTGATGGTTTAATACTAACTCTGCCCAGTAGGATTATGGCGACCGTAGTTGTTAAAGAACCAAAGACACCAAAAAGTATGGATGCTGAACTGAGTTCAGATCTATACAACTACACAAGCGAATGAGCTTAGCTTGAAAACATTATTGTGTTTTCATTTTGGACTCACTCAAAGCTCTATAGTTAGCTAAAAAAAATAAAAGGTGGCTGCAGGAGGGTTGCATTAGATATTAAGATCTATGTGCAGTGCTCTTAGATCCTAGGCTCCTCACTGATGAAAGCCACAATCTAGAAACTAGTCTGGGGATATTGGATGAGTAGACACTAGATAGGGATTTTATGCACAAACCTTTCTGCATCCATTGATTACTCTGTCGTGCACTGAGTGGTGCTACTGTATGGAGAGTTTTGCCTCTGTGAATCTAACATTACATTAGAAACTATATATTTTAGTGATTTCAGTTGTATAGTGTAAATAAAGTTTGATTTTTGAAAGTATACAATGTAGGCACTTTTGATTCTTTGGCAAAGAATGGTATATCTGCTTAATAATGCAAATATTGAATTTACACTGTGAAAGTCATGCCAGATTTTGTTTAATATACAGTATTCAATGATAAAGATGACTGCAATTGTCATATAACTGTCATTAAACTATCCAATTTTTGATCTAGCATCAGATGCATATATCTATACAAGTAAATTGATTTAGGTTCAAAACTTTAAATTTTGGGCATTATCCAGGATGGTGTAAAAGAAGTAAAGGTGGCTGTTGAATATGTAGATTCATATCCAGTATTTCTAATTGATGAAATACAAAGTCAGAAATTAATCTGAGAATTTTAACATGGTGTCATCATCTAGTGTTCAGTGATTACTCAAGATTATAGTTGATGGCTTTGAAGTAAATGCAGGGAATTATTGCTCCTAATGCATTTACAAAATTTGAAATAAAAGAAGATGGATGCATCAAACAGTTTGCTTACTAACTAGTCTGGGATTTAGAGATGGCATTACAATAAATGACTCTGGAACAGATTGAATAGAATGAATTTCTATTTCTAAAACAGATTTGAAAGAAAGCTGGGAAAAATCATATAAAATTTTGTTTGAAATGTATATTATTTATTCTTATCTGAGTATTAAAATTGCAAATTATATGTGCTAAATCTAGTATTGTTATTTAATAATTCCTAATTTTAAAATAAAGCAATAAAATAAAAAAATTAAGAAAGAAAGAAATTTGGCTTTAGTATTTAAAAGAAGATGTATTTCAATCATTAAAATAAAAATAATATGAATTTTTTAAAAATATTTTTCTATGCTTAATATTATATGGAATTATATAAATGATTTTTAAATATCTAGTTATGTGCCTCATTTTCCACATGTTGGAGAAACAATTCATGGAAATAAATTTGTAATTGGATTTGGTGGCAAAGGAGCAAATCAGTGTGTCTGTGCAGCAAGACTAGGAGGAAATACTTCATTAATTGCAAAGGTAATGGGTTTGTTCATATATTTATGTTGTACACGTGCATAATCATAAAATGAAGTGCAAATATATTGAAATTATTTATGTACAGTATATGCAAATTAATTAAGTATATAAAGCTAAACTAGAGATAATAGTAAATTAAATGACATCTACTAATATTAAATATTCTAGCTAGATAAATAATGTATATTCCCCACTTTCCAAATCTAATCCTTTGTACTTCTTTAATGCAAAGAATAAATAAAATAATAGTGTTTGCTTATTTTTTATATATTTTGACAATTTGTAAACTATTTGGCTGGATTATTTAATATTAGTAGGTGTTGTGGAATATATATGTATGTATATATATAATATCATATGAAGTAATAATATAATAAAAGATATTTGAAGGTCTTTATTTGCAATAAAGTTAGATCATAGAATCAGTGTCTATAGGGATATGCCCCTTTATTTATCAATGGTGAAAACTACAGTTAGTCCATCCAGCCAACAGCCTTGGATAACTTTTACCTTTCAACTAAGAATACTTAAATACCCATTTTCTTATGAACATTAGCTAATTACTTGAATTGGCTAAAGAAATGGCTATCTAATAAAATTCATTATTCCTAAAACTTCTAAAATCTTAGAATTAATGAAATTTCTATTAAATTGCTGAAAGAGTATGTGAAAGGATTACTTAACATATTATGAATTACCGTTAATGAATTTTCTTTAAATAATATGATATCAGTAGAGAAAAGATCTAATTAATGAAATTTGAGAATTTCATAATTAATTTCTCATGGAGTTAAGATATTAATATGAGTTTTCTACAGGATTTTTTTTTATATTAAAAATCTTTCTATCTGAGAATTAATTGAATTTTGTTGAGAGAGATATATAAATATGTGTGTTATGTATATCTACATTATCTGCATGTGTATTTTACTATGAGATAGTGACTATCAAATGCACCTGATAAACAGCAGTCTGAGATTTCAAATGGGCAAACTTTGGAAATTATTTTTACATAGATAAGAATTTTCCAATGAGCTTAGATTTTTTTTCAGGCAATTGACCTGTAGTTATTTCAATTAGTTATTTGATTTTTAGTCTTTAAATTATTTTTGCAGGGGATAAAACATGAAAGAAAAACTGTAAAAATTATTAACAATTGGTGGAATGTCTATTAATTAACATTAAAATGCATGTTTAAATTAATACGAAAATTTATGTTTACTAAAACAATTGTGTAAACTAGTTACATAATAAAATGAAATAAATTAAAACATCAATTAAATAATGAGAAGGAACTAAAAAGTAAAATCTGATTACTTCGGAATTCAACTGGCCATAAGTAATTAACAAATGAATTCTAGAAGGATCTAATGTTTTAAAAAACTAATAGATAATAAAAAACTTTCCACCTGGATAAAGATAAAACAGGAAGGTTATTCCAGAAAACAAAAGAGAAAAAAAAATTATTTAAACAGGGGGAAAAAAAGAAAGCAACATCTTTTTTTTTCCTCCCTTGTGAGTGCACAACTGGATCAGGTCTGCATGAAACAGTGGAAGGGCACACGATCTCAGCTCCTGAAGGTACTCAAGCTGAGTAGGGTTCAAACACATTGCCCCAATCTTATTATGATTTATATGCGCCTCAAGGGCACAGAAGTAAAAACATTTAGAAGGATGTTGGGTAAATAGTGACTTTAATTAATTATTAGATATGATTAAGCAAGGGACAAATACTTCCTTGAAAATGTCTAAGGAAGTGCATATAGTGAAATTGATCTTATGTGTATTCATATTGTATTATGTATAACTTATAACGATGTGTATCTATCTTATCAGAATAACAGAGTTCTGTTATTAAAATTAGTTTAGAAATTATACCACAGTGGTATTAGTTAATTTACTTAAAAGGATAAGAATTTAGAAATTATATTTCTAATCTTACTCAAGAGAAAGTTAAGATTAAGATATAGTAATTAGCTACTATCTAGTATGATGAGTTATTTCTTCTTTCTTGATTAAGAATGATTGAAAGACCTTTGCTCTGCATTGTGCTATTGAAAGGGTTTTTTAAAAAAATTATTTGTATTATATTTATTTTTTTATGTGCTATTATATTCACCATTTTTTCACCATGACTTGTGGTACTGTAATGCCCAGGGCTCCATAGCCATTCATGCTGATCCTAGCTGCATGTCATATATGAACCATCTAAGACAGGATATTTCAAGTTATGCAAAATCTAATTAGACAAAAAAAAATCAATCTAATAATGCACTATATATACCAATTCGTGTTTTTACTTGATTTTTTAATCTAAATTTTCTTTACCTGCTTAATTCATATATATATAAATATGCAAAACCATAAAACAATACAGTACTAGATTAAATTCAAAATTTTACCAAAATCCTTACACAACCATGGTTTCATCTACTACAAATAGACCTTCTCAAGTGAAAATCAACCTAAAGGAAAACATATATATATACATACAAACAAACAAACCTTCCCATAATTCATTTCAAACTCCACCTTCCCTTAATATCAAAAGAAGTCTTCATAAGATTGATAGCCTCAGAATCAAGGAGTTTTATCATCAAAGTCTCCTTGATGATAAAACTCCTTGATTCTGAGGCTATCAATCTTATGAAGACTTCTTTTGATATTAAGGGAAGGTGGAGTTTGAAATGAATTATGGGAAGGTTTGTTTGTTTGTATATATATATATATATGTTTTCCTTTAGGTTGATTTTCACTTGAGAAGGTCTATTTGTAGTAGATGAAACCATGGTTGTGTAAGGATTTTGGTAAAATTTTGAATTTAATCTAGTACTGTATTGTTTTATGGTTTTGCATTTTTATTTTTTGCTAGTATAGTGTTAGACAGTTTTGGTTTTATATATATATATAATACAAATAAAATGGCTGTTAATTAAAATTATTGTAATAACTATCAAAATAATAAATATAACTGTAATTAACTACTTACTTCTGTGGATTGAAAGACTGTGTATAATAGTTAATTACCATTATAATTATTATTTTGTTTGTTTTATATATATATAATATTTAAATGTATACTAAACTTAATGTAATTAGAAAGGACTTAAACTCGGACTTTCAAACTCTGTATAACTATCCACTCTATCCTTGGATTTTCAATGATATGGATGGCTGAAGAGTTGGAAGGTGGAGAAGATTGAAGCTTGTCCATTAAAGTTTAAGATTTGATATCTTAATATAAACAGAGCACTGATTGTATAAATGTGTGTGAGATGGTTATATGAACCAACTGATGAGTGCTAGTTCAGCATGAAATATGTACATTGAAGATCATTTATCTTTTTCACATGTATGTTGAAACAGTAAGATTCGAGTTCGAATCTTAGTTTCACCTCAGTTTCATTTGTTCTATTGTCTTTTACCCACTCCTATATCCCACCTAAATTTAAACTTTCAATATTGGATTGTGAGTGTATAACGGTCTTAGGTATATATGTAAACATTTGTTAAATATGTCTTAAATACACACACACACTCCGATATCAGGTAAATATTAAATTATAATGATTTGTTAAATTCATAATATTAAAATTCCATTGGCGTAAATATTTATTTAGGTCAATTTATATTTATAATATTTTTCATTTATAAAACTTAAAAATCTGTTTACAACTTATAAACATATGAATGTACAAAAATAGAAATCCCTCCTGTTTAATTAAAATTGCAAAGTCATAGTGGGTGGGGAGAGACAATAGAACACTGAGAAATATTCCTAAAAGCTTTTTTTTAATTAATTTTAAAAAGGTAAAATCTGCGTTTTAATCAGGTCATGAGTAATTGACCAAAAATAAAGTACAAAATAAATTTAGTTGGATTGAAAATACAAATGTAACGTGCTGCTAATGCATGAATTTATCTGGGGGTATTGTATTAGCGGACCTGAGAGACTCTGATTACGTCATGTCAGATAGATCTGCAAGATAGAGAATAAGAGAAAGAAAAAGTATAGAAGAGGGAAATTACTGAATTAAAAGTAATCTGATATATTATATTTTTAAGAGCGTTCCTGTGATGATTTAAAAGTGTACTTGTTCGGATCATTATAAAGCTGATCTCTGGCTTATTCTTTGCAAATTTTGGTGTGTGGTACTTATGTCATTTTAGTATTTAAAAGTAAACTATGCTGTTTTATATTGCTATGGCTGAGGAGTAAGGCATGCACTATTCTACTCAGGGGAATGGTCTTTGTACACTGAACTTCCCATTTGCTCTAAAATGAATTGTTAATGCTTAATAGAATCTATACACTGCTGCCTAATTAAAATGCTGCCATCAACCAAAATCTTAAAATAAATCACCAAAGAAAACTGCTGCTGATAAATAAATGGACCGTGAAGGATCACTCGTGAACATGTACATTCAACTGAATTCAAAAGGTAACCAGTACCCAAAATCTTTAAAGACTTTCACACTTTAATCTAAAGCTTTTCTCAATACTTGCATGTGATCCACTAGGTTAAAACTATTTTTAAATCAATTTTGTTCTTTTAGTTGGTTAGAATTCAAAGTTTGTGGAAGATGAGTTGATAAAGATTTTATATAGGCTGCTAGAAGATTGATGGATCTTTAATACCTTCTTGATAATTTTTCTTAAACATCTGGTAAATCTTACCATGGTAGGGAAATAATTTCTTAATTCTTTTTTGATATAAGAATTACTTTCATATTATTTCCCTACCATATCAAGGCATATTAATCCTTTTTGCTTGTATGAATATAAGAAAGAAAAAGCAAATATTATATTAATAGGAATATCATATTTCTATAAATTAAACAAAGGAAAGAAAAAAAGCTTTTTTTAATCCTACAGTTTATTTTATCAAAAATAATCTCTTCCTGTTAGTATAAATACTGAGGGGCATATTCTAAAGCTTGCCATGTAAACATAATTCTGATGCTAAAAATTTACTACATGTCCAAAAGTTTGTGACATCCAGAAGATATATATTGATAGCACTCTTGTAGTAATCATCAATGTTAGAAAGCAAAGAGATCACTTGTCTTTTGTGTAGTTTGAAGTCAGACAAGAGATTCACTTCTATCCACCTTTAACACCTTGAAAAGGATTGCACCATAATATATATTTGTAAGTTTTTGTTTCTATTAGTGCATTTTCATCTTTAATTTAGTCCTATCATCAGCCCAGAAGTCAGACCTACCATTCACACTATAGGTACATTTGAATCAGTCACATTTTCAAATAAGCCATATAGCACATATTACAATTTAACTTAATGTACGCATTATACATAACTAGTAAAATGATAAAGAAAAAAAAATACTATTGATATTGATAGGGATTTAGAGTTAGAAACTGAAGAAAAGTATCACAACTTTTTTTTTGTTATGTATCTTTGAAAACTTTACAAAACCTTCTCAACTTGATTAGATATTCTTCCCACTTCATAGAGTTTAGTAAGATATTACAAATGTTATGTCTAATGCTTAGTGCAATATTTATCATGCTCACAATCAGTGATTCAAATTCAGTTTCAAACAATTGAAAAAATCTCCAAATTGAGAAATTTTCTTAGATAATGAGTCAATGGAACTAACTCTCTATGATTGATTGGAAAATGGATATTTAGGTATTCTTAGCTGTAAATTAAAAGTCACAAAATTATTTAGTTTGATTTACTGATTATGATAGAAGTATAATTATGTGACTTTTATCAATGAAAGGCACTGAATTCATGGTTTACTTTTAATGAGGTGTTTCTCATATTTTTACTTCTATCTAAGAGTTACTATTATTTATATGTTAAGAACTTATCAATTTACTGAGATGGTTTTTCCCAAAGATAAGCATTAAAGAAATATTGTCACTGATTAAAATGGTATTCTATCACTATGGGCTAATTATAATAATTAGCATACTGGTACTTTTTATATGTATATATATATATATATATATATATATGGAATTTAAATATGCAATTGTTTATTACCATTATTTTGATAGCTTGGCGATGACTTTTTCGGAAAAGAATATTTAGCTGATCTTGAGAAGAATTATATTAATTTAGGTATGTTTGATGTATAATATATTAGATTATATATATATATTAGGAGAGGGGGAGGGATAATTTGACATTTTATATTTCAATTTTCAGCTAGCAATAAGCACTAGGTTTAGTTCTTGTGTGTGTGTGTGTGTGTGTGTGTTGATTGAGAGTGAATTTATTTATATAATAATTTCAAAATTATAATGTACAATTGCAAAGCTATATCTTATAATATTATTATAAATGAGGGCATTTAATCCCTCTTATTATTTAATTAAGATATTATTTATATGATACTTAAATTCCGAATTATGAACATGACTAGTTGCAGGAAACACCTCCTTTATCAGCAATCCTCAGCATCACGAATAGGCTTGATTAAGCAGATTTCATTTGTTTATTTCAAAGTATGAAACATGCCTTAGTTCAATAATGAGATAATATACACAAATATTTATAGCTAAAATTCATTTATTTAAAAATTTAGATACCAACATGACTTTTACATATGTTTCCAAGAACAGATTTCTTCAGTTCTCTAGAATCATTTAGGATTAAGATTCAAATCTAGAACTAATGCACATATACATCTAGTTGATATCTTTTATTCCTTTACTCTATTCAAGTTAATAACTTGAAATTCAATAAAAACCTAAGATTTTGAATCCAAGTTATTTCTCTTGCATAGTTATATGAATCTGATATAAGATCAGCTTCTATATATTTTAAAAACCTCTCTTTTATTCCAACTTTGTCTAGGATTGTTAATATCCTTAATAAAATCACATGACTTTTTAATATGCTTCCAAGAGCAGATCTTTTCACTCTATTCTAGACCCATCTATTGTAAACTGGAGTAAATAATGAATACCAGATAATATAGTACCATAATATCCCTATTTTCAGACCAATTTCTGGCTTTTGTCATCATAGTCTTAAACTTCAACTAATATACTCAAACAATCTTGCAGCCATCTTTTACTCTTATATTATTCAACCTAACTGCGTGAAATTCAGTAAACCCAAGATTTCGAATTCATTTTATTTGCATAGTTATATAAATTAGATACCAGAAACAGGTTTGGTGATATTATAGCACTATTATATTTTGTGTCCATTGATTATTCAATTGTACATTAGATCTTTCTGAAGAGGGCTGTTTATGGAAACATATAAAAATGTTGTGATATTATTGTGGTATTAATATTTTTTTTTAAAAGCATATAAGAGATCTATATACATAATTGAATAAAACAGATCTCTAAAATATATAGAAACTCCTGGAGTCATATCTATGTAACTATGAATGCAAGTGTAAACTTGAGTTCAAAATTTTAGGATTTTATTGCATTTCGTATAGGAGTAAAGATGTCTGCTAGATGTGTAAGTGCATTAGTTTCAGTTTTGAATTGTAGTCCTCTCTGATGAAAATAAAAATCAAGACAGGTATCTGGAAATGGGGATATTGTAGCAATGTAAATCTAGTATCTATTGATATCTTAAGATTACAGAATATAATACTAGAATAGGATGAAGAGATATGATTTTTAAGGATTAAAGAGTGTTTATTTACTTATTAATATAAAACCATTGATTACTAGTGGAAAGTTTCAATGATTTTAAACTGCTAATAATTTTAAAACTTTATATTTTCTTATTTTAAATTACATATATGAATAAAGCAAGTAAAACTATCTCTTGAAAGCAAAAACACATAAAATTAATTGTAAAATTGGAATTTAGATAATTTAAGTGAAACTGGTAATATGCACTAACCCATTTTAAATTAAGATTTCAGATTATGCTTGTAAAAATCTGTTAAGTTTTTCCACAAAGAGTAGTCTTTGAATAGAAATGAACAGGAAATAAGATTCTGAAAAAGATTTTTCCAACAAACTGAGCATGAAAGTAAAGGTAGGATAGAAAGCCTGTCTATTCATTTTTATTTAAGCTGAATAAGACATTGAAGTCATAAGTAATTTTTAAAGATGTTACAGATTCAAAAGCCATTACAAAAATAATGAAAATAGAAGATTAAAAAAAAATTGTGAATATAAATAATCTAATCAATAAATAATCACCTGCATAGTTTTTCAGATTTTAAAAATTTTCAAAGCCTTAATTTTCAGCTTAATCAACAATGCTTTTAGAATTTGTGAAATTATATTTGTGTTTATCCACTTATGCAGAATCAATGCATAAGAATATTATTAATGTAGTGAAATTAGTTTTGTTATTACTTGATGTGAATTCTTATTTGTTGCATAAGGACATTTATATTTATCATGATTAATGTCCCAAAAATATAGTATGATGAGTGAATTTAGAAATAGTGTTAATAATGCTTAATTGGAAAATTGTAACATAATAAAACTGCACACTTATTGTATATATTCACATACACATTATATTTGAAATAAACAACTGTTAATGAACACATACGCAGAAAAGGCAGATTTTTAAATATTCAACTTTATTACTGCCTAGCATGCTTTCAATATATCATATTCAGAACTCATAGTAATATGACTCAAGAGTTCTTTGGTATTAGTGTGTAAATAGTGATTAATTAGCTATTCAAAAATAGTAAAATTTATTTAAATAGGTACTTCTTTGATAGAGGAATATTTGTATCTTTTCTATTGATCAAAAAACAGTCACTTGCTAAAGCCCAGGCCTCTTTGGTTTTCTGCTTTCTGTCCTCTCCATGGATATAATTTTTGCTTTTGATAATTCATATCTATGGCTGCTTTTTTATTCATGGTCGCTGAATATTCTTTATTTTTAAGGACTGTTATGTAAATATCTATGTTGGGCCAATTTAATTGGCAGGTTGGCCTGCAACTCCCCATAATATTCTAAGTGGCATGCAGGTTGACTGTATTTAATTTTATAATCCATTTGATGTGCAGATTCATTTGACAGTTTGTCTTTGGAATTGTTAATTAATTGGTTCAGTGATGGAGAGGTTCAAAAGCTTACCTTAAATTTGTCTTTTGGGATGTAAGGGAGACTAATTCACATAAATACTTGAGACTTAAAGATTTTCTGCATAGAAATCACAACTTGTGCATGTTTGAATATAATAAAAAGAACAATATCAAGGAGTATCTAAATAATCGTCAAAATATAGGACATAATTATAACAAAATCATTAACACTATATAATTTAAGTTTTATAACAAAATAGGAAATCCCCATTCCACTCGACAAGAGGAGCCTAAAAAATGGTTTAGTTGCTCTTACATCCCAAAAGTCAAACATAAAAATGATTTGTAAAGACAAATTCAATGTAAGCTTTCAAATCCCTCCATCACTGAACCAAGTAATTAACAATTCCAAAGACAAACTGAGAAATGAATTTGCATATCAAGTGGTCTATAAAATTAAAGGCAACCAGCTTGCGTACAACCTAGCATATTATAGTGAATTGCAGATCAAAACTAGACATAGATATTTATACAACAGAGCTCTTAAAAATAGAGAATATTCTTCAATATTCATTGACCACAAACAAAAACCTGCCATAGATTTGAATTATCAAAATCAAATATTATAAGCATGGAGAGAAAGGACAGAAAGTGGAAAATCAAAGAGGTCTGGGTTATAGCAAGTGACCACTTTTCAATCAACAGAAAAGATACAAGTATTTCTTTATCAAAAAAGTGGGCTATTTAAATAAATTTTAATATTTTTGAATAGCTAATTAATCACTTTTTATAAACTAATACCAAGAACTCTTGAATCATATTATTATAAGCTATGAATATGATATACTTGACATATCGAAAGCATGCTAGACAATAATAAAGCTGAATATTTAAAAACTTACCTTGTGTTCATTAACAATCGTTTATTATGTTAGCTTAGAAAAGAGGGAAATAATTTACAGTTGAATTACATTTTTCTTATATTTGAAAACTTCTGTTTAACACTATCCACTTCAAATAAATAATTAAAATCATCACAAAAAGATAAATGACTCAAGATTATATTTGTGATTAAAACATATATAGAATATATGTAAAGTGTAAAATTAAATAAATGCAGTAACAAGCTCGTCTAGGTAAATAGTACCCATTAAAGTTGTATAATCAAAACTAGTAGTGCAATAATTAAAAGGAGTTAATGCCAATAATATGAAAGATTTCTTTCAACAAATAAGTCAGGATAAATGTTTAAAAAAAGATAATGTAATTGTAAGAACTTTTAAACTTAGTAAAAGAGGAACTGTCTAATCACATACCAGTAAAGGAATTGTATTTAAATTTAATTATATCATAATCAAGATCTTCATAAAGAAATCCGTGCTAATATAAATATAGAATATTGTGTTAATATGGTAAAAATACAGAATATTATGTAAGTATATTAAAATAAATTAATTCCTACAGTGATTTACCCTTAAAGTAGATATAGGGACATTAAGCAAGTCATACCAACCTATTATTTATATAAGCCTATGAGTGAATCTATATAAAGTATTTAGCTATCATTACATATCTATGTACTACACTATACATTAAAATTATCATCATTTCAAACTTGAAATCACCAATGGATGTAGCACAAAATAATGCACAAACTATCCAATGAGAAATTAGGTTGCATTAAGAAAAAATTAAAAATTCATAGTGACATCATTTTTGTAAGTTAGTGATTAGCAGTGAAGGAAATTGGATGTTCTATGTTTTGTATGTAGAAAAATATTTCCTTGTGAAAAAATCATTGCTGATAATATAAAGATTGAATCATTATATACTTTGCTGGCCAAAAAGCCATAGAAATTATCAATTGGCTACATGAATCAGAAGTTTTAGCAAATTATTTTAATGTGCGTCCTTCAATATACATTGCTAGTCATCAAAAATTGCAATCAAGCCAGAGACAAGAAAATAAAGCATAATAATAAAATTCTTCATGAAATTGCAAAAAAAAAAAGTAGTTTATAATTTATTTTTGGAGAAAGCTGTTGGCCAATACTGTTTATGTGATTACCCATGGATGCATTCTTGAGCAATCTTAAGAATTTCCTGTAAGTAAAACAGGTAGTAGCAGTCATGTTAACGTCTGTAGAAGAATGAAATTAGAGAAAAAAGGCATTGGGAATAGAAGTTAATACTGTTAGACATACATCTTAATGCTGTGGTAAATTGAAAGGCCAGTAATTACAATAGGAGTTTTGAATGCTACTGAATTTATGATTAAAAAAAAGTGTGTCAAAGCTATATACAAGAAAGAGAACAGCAAGGCAAACAAGATTACAGTCATTGTAAACATAACGTAAAAAAAAATCGTAATGCTAAAGTGTCTTAAAACAAAAAAAAACAACATTTTAGTTAGAGAAAACTGATCAAATATTCAAGCACAATTGTGGAGAAGTTTCAACTTTTATAGAAATGGATAGAAGATTTAGAAATGTTATTTATGTCGGTATGATATTGGGCTGACCTTTTAACCCATTGCAAGGAAATTGCAATAATTAAAAAAACTGATAAGTTTTAGTAGTATTCCCATATATTGTTAAAACTAACATATATCTATCAATTGGAAGATAATAATTTAGATTACTGGGGAATAAAATTATGATTTAAAAAAAATCAAAATTCAAATGAATATTTAAAAATATTCCTAGGCTACTCAATGGAAATCAAGACTACCATGGTTAACTTAGTTTCAGAGATGAGACCTGTAATTTGTAAATCGTGTAAGTTTGCCATTCATGTAAAGGTAAGCAGTTAATAAAGCTATAAATTGATTGCTGAATAATGGCTATTAAAGTCTACAGAGGTCTTATTGGTCTATATGGTTGTTATTATCAAACCTAATAGCCAAATCTGTTTATGTGACAATTAACACATGACTGCAAATAAGATTCTTAACAAAAATTTGTATCCTGTTTTTAATACCAGAGAAGTACTTACATTATTACCAAGATCTTCCAATTTCACAAAACTGAATTAATGCTGCATTTCATGTGATACCAGTAATGAAAAATTATCACTAATCACTTGATCTTTAAAAATGCAAACCATCTTCCATTTGGAATAGCTATTGCACCCAGTATATTTTAGTCAGAAATAGAGACCTTCATTCATGGAATCAAAGATTCACACAATAATCAAAAAGATATTGGATAATAGTGAAAGATTTAAACCAAATATTAGAAGTCAATAAGTTTTAATATTTTTATGTTTATCAATTTGAAATTTATCCTTCCTTTTTGGGATTGTTAATATTATCTGAATGCATAATTTTTTTAATTTTTCATAGAATAAAATTGTGAATGATTTCTATCCATTTCCATCTTCATTACAGGGTACCCAATAACTTTGTGGTTTATTCATAAATAATTTTTGAAAAGACATAGATTCTAATTAGGAGTTTTTAGAACTTAATTGAGTTTTGAATCAATTCAAATGTTCATGACTCTTCATTTGCTGACCCAAAAATAATTGAATAGACTAAAAAAAAGAATTTCAAAGTTAATTCAATTATTAGCATTCAGTCAATGATGACTAATTTGTTACTTGACTTTGATAATGTTTTTGTTTTTTTTTTAAATTTTATGAGTCTTTATTTCACAAATTACTATTTTCCATAAATTTTATTGCATTTTGTTATTTCTTTAACAATATTCATATTTTCATAATATTCTAAGCATATAGCCTCAGAAGTTTCTACTAGTTTTATTTGGTGCTGATTCTGTGAATTGAGTGCATAGTTGTAATCTGTGAACACAATTGATGACTACTGGATGTTTTCTGAATTAAAGTTGTATGTTGATAATGGAAAGGAATCCTATTATATTCTCATCATTTTGAGAAATATAACAAATATTTTAATTCACTTCAAACTTGAAGAATCTGCATGCTGAAATCCTTAAAAATATAATCCCCCCCCCCCCCAAAAAAAAAAAACAACCCCAAGCTATAAGAATTAATATTAGAAGTTGTGAGGGAAAGAAATTTCTAAATATCTTATTTCATATCATTTTTTTTTTTTTGCTTAATGATTATCTAATAATGATATGCATAAATTGTAAATAATTGAATTTTATTTGAACTTTTACAATTCACACAGTTCCATACTTATTTGGCCATTAAATGCAGAATCATAATTAAGTAAGATTCAAATAATGCTTATCTGTGGTAACTTTCTTTTTTTTCATAAAGAGAAATTGAATTAAACTTTAAATGAAAATTTAATAACAAGATGTCTGAAAAAATTTCAGAGGAAGAGGATTAAATATGGAATTATTTTAAAAAGAAATACCTAAACTGAAAAGCATTCTGAAATGAGAGTATAAAATTATTTTTAGAAATGAGTAATAAAAGACTACTGCTTGAATTTTCATGTAAAAGATTAGTTTATTTATTTGAAATCAGCATACATTTTAAGTAAGAAAAAATGCTTGCTTCATGTTAAAATTCTGAAGATTGATATTATATAGAAATATTTCATAATGTGATTTAGTTTATATAGTGAAAAATATATATTAATATATAAAAATTACCTTTAATTTGCATCAATCAACATCTGAAAGTATATTCAAAATCACTTTTAGAACAAATCAAAACAAAGAACAATTTCTATCAGTAAAAATAAAACTTTATGGAAATTTATAAGCAGTTTTAATGTAATGAATATACAATCAAGCAAAAAATTTTTTTAACCAAATTCAAAAGAAATAAAAATGTTAAAAAGAAAAGGTGATACAAACTTTTTTAAAAAAAAAAGATTAAAATATGAGAGTAACACATGGATAGAAGTTTATTTTTAGAAATTTATGCCAATTTTATTTTGTATATTTCAACAATTAAATCACATTTTCCTTTTGCTTGACATATTAAAAGTCTTTATGTCTTAGCAACGATTGTGAATCAGAAATTTTTATTAGATTTTAATATTAAGAATCAGCCATAGATTTCACAAGTATTAATTTTTTTTTTCAGGATTCTGTATTTGTATAATATGCATTGTGCATATAAAATGGGTTCTCCTTAGAAGAAATCATGTTTCTATGTAAACATCACATGATCATCACTTCCTATGCTTGCTTATAACTGTTATTAAAACAGGCAAAACTCACTATACGTATTGCCACACACAGCAAGCTAAAGTAATCAATGGATGCCAGAAGGCTAGTGCATAAAATCCCCATCTAGTGCCTACTCATTCAATATCCCCAGACTAATTTCTGGCTTGTGGCTTTCATCAGTGAGGAGCCTTGGATTTGAGAGCACTGCACCTAGATCTTAGGATCTCTAAGGTCTGATGCCTCATTGATGAAGGCCACAAGCCAGAAATTAGTCTGGGGATATTGGATGAGTAAGCACTAGATGGGGATTTTATGCACAAGCCTTCTGGCATCCATTGATTACTCTAGCTTGCTGTGGGTGGCAATATGTATAGTGAGTTTTGCCTATTTTAATAAAAGTTTCTAGGTATAGATTATTAAAAAATAGTTTAAGTAAACAACATTAAAAACTTAAATAAGAATTATGAAAACATCTATCTAATTAAAAATAACAAAACCTTCAATCAGAATTCAAATTTGCAGTTGATCAGTTTCATTAGTCAAGAATAAATCCCTATCATTTTCCAATTGGTTAAATATGGCCAACCTTATATAAATTTTAAATCTTTGTTGTTTTTTACAGCATTTAATACTGTTTAAATTGTTTATTTAATGACACTTTATGTGTTGATTGTTTATTTGGATATAACAATCACACTCACATATATACACACATGTACACAATCATAATATATGCAAAAGCATATATATTATATTTTTGATGAGATTTAGTATGATGTTTTTAGCACTATTTTTCCTTATCTCTTTCTGCATTATTTACATTTTAATGCTTTCAAAGCAATTCACTAGTATTAATTTTTTGTTTTAGCAAAAAAATATATACTAATATATATTTTTTTGTATACAAAATTAAAACCCAGAATATGTGGAGGTTGTATCCAATGCATCTACAGGCGTTGCTCCAATTGCTGTTCAGCCAGATGGTAAGCATGCAAGAATTGATTTATCTAAATAGTTATTATATTTAAAACTTAATATAACTGTTGTTAATAATTATCATTAATATCACAGTATATTATTTTAATCAGCGCATTTTAGTTTATACTTGTTATTTTTATTTTCTAATTAATAATTTTCAACTTTTTTATCAATCATCATCAAATTCAGTATTTAGAGCTAAACTTTAATAAGTGATTTATCATATTTTAAAGTGTAATATAATGATTGTTAATTTTCTTTTTTTTTTTTTTTAAAAAAAAAAAAAATCTTTTTTATTATAAAGAAATATGAAAAAGATTTTACAAATTTTATTCCCCACTGTATTGTTACTAATTTTAAAAAATAATTAGTTTGATAATTATTAGTAAGATTTAATAAGATGTGTTTATGTTGTAAATGAAGATATTAAGACACAATCATTAATTTTTTTTATGTATATCCAGAAATGATTTGCTGTATATTATACAGGTTTAATGGTTAAGCTATAGAAGTGTTTTAGAGATTTTTTGGATGTAGAAATAAAATTGATTTTTTAAAATATTTTTTTAAAAACTAAAAGCAAAATAGATATTTTTATGCATGAAAAATTAAAACCTGGACCAAAGTTATTGGATCCCAAACAATTGTGACAATTTGCTTTTTTTTTTTTTAGATATCTACTAATACATAAAATTTAAATAAGAAAATTCAGTACTATAAAAAATTATTAATGATTTATATAATAAAGTGAAAGATAATAAATAAATAAAGCTTTTAAAAGTAATAAGTAAACTTCTTTAAAAATCAATTATCAAAACAATTTTTGCATTTTATATTTTGTAATAACTATAATTATTAAAGTTTTGCAGATCAAATTATTGTTAACAATGCAGTAATATCCTAATTATTTGATTATATATTTGAAATAATTTCAGATATTAATAAATAAAATGAGTAATCGAATGGTTTATTGTTCGGGAATTCATAAGAAGTTACAGCTCCAGAAATGACAATATGGAGTCATGTTCGATAGCCTTGATCTCCGGAATCTGTCATTTCATTCTATCCAAATTATGCAGGGCATAGATGCTAATAATGACTTATAATCAGAATTGACTTTTATTCCATATTTTCAGAGAATGAATTTCTAAAATTTAAAAAAAACTTTTAAAAAAATTAGTATTAATTTTTGATACTACATATTTAATTCTAAAATAAAATTTACCAAATCAAAAATTTGATTATGAGTGAGAGGCTTATATTTTATAGCTTTTTTACAAATAGGATTATCTAAATATTAAGTGTTAACAAAGTAAAACAGCATGTATTAATTTGATTTGTTTTTTGGTTTTTTTGTAATACAATGTAGTCTTTCTCAATAGAAGTTATTTTAGTAAGAAAATTGTACTGTTAAATGTTCATAAAAAATATTATGTGAATTATTTCATTTGTGTTTTAGATTTTAAATCATCATTATCAATTATTATCAGTCCATTGCAGAATGAATGTCTCTTCAAGTTTAATGCAGTTTTTTCAATCCATAATCTCTTCCCCATATCACATCTGCAAACTACTTTATTTCATCTACCCCTCTCACATGTTATAGTTTTCTAAATATTTTATAATCTCCTGACATCAAATTTAAACTCCCATCTATTTCCATCTCTTCTAACAATGTATCAAACCCAGCTCCATTTAAGTGTCTTAATTCTTTCAATGATATACGTGTTTGTTCTCTTATCCATGTATTTTATTTTCAGTCTCTTCTTGACATTCCTAACATGCATTTCTCGATACTTCGTAGAGTGGTCTGAAATTTCTACCCTGTTCTATTATTAAGTCTCCAAGATTTAGATCCATAAGTAAGAACTGGTAAAACACATATATTAAAAAATCTTCCTTTTCAAATACATAGGGTTTTTTTTTTTTTTAATAATGAGTTATTTCTATCAAAATCACTCCATCTAAGTTTAATTTTATGGTTAATTTCATTCAGTTTCTTTTATATTAATAATCTGTCAAAGATATTTACAGTTGCTAACTTCTCCTAATTTATGATTATCAGTCTATATGCATTGAACATTACTTTAATCTTTTTAGTATTTATATTTGGTTTTATTTTTTTATATTCATGTGATAACTCTTGCAACATTTCCTGAAACTCTGAAGTATTTTTTACAAAAACGATCACATCAATTGTAAAATCTTTATCAGTCTATATGCATTGAACATTACTTTAGTCTTTTTAGTATTTATATTTGGTTTTATTTTTTTATATTCATGTGATATAACTCTTGCAACATTTCCTGAAACTCTGAAGTATTTTTTACAAAAACGATCACATCAATTGTAAAATCTTGAGAACTTCTAATCTTCATTTATTTTTACTCTCTTAGCTTTTCATTTTGATCCACAAAATATTTCTTGTAAAACTGTTGTAAAAAATTTTGAAAATATGGAATCGCCCTCTTCTAGACTTTTCTCAATATTAATCTTTAAAATCACCATGTAGTTTAATCACTGCTGTTGCATTTTAATAAATATTCTTCAAAGTATGACTATATCCTGAATCTATATTTTGAAATTAACTATTGTGGAAATGCTTATAGAATCAAAGCGCCTTTTTATAATCTACAAATCCAAAGCATAATGATATTTCATATTTAGATTTAAGACTGCTATAGTTTTGGTTTTATGTCAATTTCTGGAATAGTTTATGCATAAATAATACTTTTAGATCTTATATTTTTTAGAAACTTTGGATGTACACTATCTCCTCCAAAAGCTTTTTTTAGTTTAAGACAAACAAGGACAAGTTTATCAATATTGTGAAAGAGAAGCTTGCAGTTTTTCTCTAACAATGCTTTTTGTCATTCTATCAATCTTTGATTTAAAAGTCTGACATATAAGATTGGCAATCTCATTAGCAATGGCAGCAGTAGATCTTTTAGAGGTGTTTTTACAATCATCAAGTTAATGTAAAATACCAAGCCTTATGACTAAATCTTGTAAAAATTTCACTTCTCCACGATTTCTTTCCATTTTTTTTTCTCACCACTATTATATTGAAGATATCCAATATATTAACTCCAAGTAACTTTCTTTAAATTTCATTTTAAACAGGGTAACTTTTAATTATAAGAATGTGTTTTTTAATAGTGATTAGACTTAGTTTATATCAGTTATGATGTAACACTTAATTATGAACTTTTTTTGTCAAAACAAAAAATATATCCAGAGTTGTTTCTGTTTTCTATCTGCCTGAATGGAATATTCCTCTTTGATTGGCATTGTAAAATAAGTGCATGTTATTTAAATCCATTTATTCTGAAAGTTGATAACTACTTAATCCTCATTTACATATGTCCAAAGACTGTTATGAGAATTGAAAATCCCTACAAATACAGAAGATATAGGAAGATGTGGAAAAAATAGAATCAGTTTATATTCAGAGCTTTATAGTATTGCATGCATAAAAAATATACACCTGATTATTGCAATGTTATTTGAACTATTTTCAATAAAAGTTATTGCCTTTAAACAGTGATTTGAAACAAAGTAATTATACCATGTTTAGAAGGTATTCTATTAAGTATCAAGTCTTCTGAAGTACAATTACATTAATAGTAATCATTTAATTTGTAGAGAATCCCTATTTTTGATTTTGATATGCTCTTCAATGTTAAGTTGAATTAATTGTATTATGCTTCATTTGTGGAGATTGCTCCAGAGAGTATATTAAAATTCAATCTTAACATTTTTATTCTTAATTCAATATTCTTCTAATATATGATATGATTAAATAACTCTTATCCCTTATGTTTTTAAACTAAGAAAGTTAATATCTTCATAAATTCACTTACATAGCTGCACTGTAATGTGTATAGAATATGTTCAGGCTTAGTGATTAATTACCTTAATCTAGTGGGAAATGGCATCCTAATATATGTTCCTTCTCTCTGAGGGTATGTGTATAGATAGAAAATTGCCTTTAAACCTTTGTTAAGCATATTTAAAATTACTTAGATTTATCATGATTGATTTAGTGTCTAAAACAAGTTTAATCATGATTATTATCACCTCCAAATGTTTCTCATAACTTTTTAAATATAACATGATCACCATCTCATGCTAGCACATAACTGTTAGTAAAGAGGCAAAAACTCTCCATATAGTAGTGCCACCTTGTGCTAATCAGAGTAATCAATGGATGCCAGAATGCTTGTGCATAAAATCCCTATCTAGTGCCTACTCATCCAATATCCCCAGACTAGTTTCTCAGATCCAAGGCTCCTCACTGATGAAGGCCACAAGCCAGAAACTAGTCTGGGGATATTGGATGAGTAGGCACGAGATAGGTATTTTATGCACAAGCCTTCTGGCATCCATTGATTACTCTAGTTAGCACAAAGTGGCACTACTATATGGAAAGTTTTTGCCTGTTTTTTTAAATATAATTAGATAGTTGATGTAAACCCATTATATATTTGGCAACCCAATGTGAGATTCTACATACATACCATTACAATATATAAGCACACATCTCATTCTTATATGAATTAAGAGACTATTATTAACAGCTTTTTAATAGCTGTCTATTATATTATCACATATATTTAATGCTGTGTGATACTGTTCTATAAGGTGTTATAAGACTCTTAATCTATCACTTTGCATGAAATCAGCATGTTACAATGTATAAAGACAATTTTGACTTTTTGTTATAATGAAATTGTTAATTATTGTGCATACATATTTGTCATTACACCTATTAAATTAAGTATAGCTTAATATTTATCTATATAATTTGTAACTTCAACTTTAAACAATTCAAAACAAAACAACTCTCCATATAGTAGTGCCATCTTGTGCTAACAAGAGCAATCAATGGATGCCAGAAGGCTTGTGCATAAAATCCCTATCTAGTGCCTACTCATCCAATATCCCCAGACTAGTTTCTGGCTTGTGGCCTTCATCAGTGAGGAGCCTTGGATCTGAGAGCACTGCACCTAGATCTTAGGATCTAATGCAACCCTCCAGCACCCACCTTTTAACTCTATTTAACTACAAAACTATGAAAATGAAATTGAAAACACTATTAATATTTTCAATCCAAGCTCAATAGCTTATATAGTCATATGGGTCTGAACTCAATTCAGTACCCATACATTTTGGTGTCTTTGGCTCTTTAACAACCATAGCCACCACTATCCTATTAGGCAGGATTGGTGTTAAACCACTAAACATCACATGATCACTATCTCATACTAGCACAATAATTGTTATTAAACAATTCAAAACAAAACAACACTCTCCATATAGTAGTGCCATCTTGTGCTAACAAGAGCAATCAATGGATGCCAGAAGGCTTGTGCATAAAATCCCTATCTAGTGCCTACTCATCCAATATCCCCAGACTAGTTTCTGGCTTGTGGCCTTCATCAGTGAGGAGCCTTGGATCTGAGAGCACTGCACCTAGATCTTAGGATCTAATGCAACCCTCCATTAGATCTTAGGATCTAATGCAACCCTCCATTGATTGCTCTTGTTAGCACAAGATGGCACTACTATATGGAGAGTTGTTTTGTTTTGAATTGTTTAATAACAATTATTGTGCTAGTATGAGATAGTGATCATGTGATGTTTAGTGGTTTAACACCAATCCTGCCTAATAGGATAGTGGTGGCTATGGTTGTTAAAGAGCCAAAGACACCAAAATGTATGGGTACTGAATTGAGTTCAGACCCATATGACTATATAAGCTATTGAGCTTGGATTGAAAATATTAATAGTGTTTTCAATTTCATTCTCATAGTTTTGTAGTTAAATAGAGTTAAAAGGTGGGTGCTGGAGGGTTGCATTAGATCCTAAGATCTAGGTGCAGTGCTCTCAGATCCAAGGCTCCTCACTGATGAAGGCCACAAGCCAGAAACTAGTCTGGGGATATTGGATGAGTAGGCACTAGATAGGGATTTTATGCACAAGCCTTCTGGCATCCATTGATTGCTCTTGTTAGCACAAGATGGCACTACTATATGGAGAGTGTTGTTTTGTTTTGAATTGTTTAATAACAATTATTGTGCTAGTATGAGATAGTGATCATGTGATGTTTAGTGGTTTAACACCAATCCTGCCTAATAGGATAGTGGTGGCTATGGTTGTTAAAGAGCCAAAGACACCAAAATGTATGGGTACTGAATTGAGTTCAGACCCATATGACTATATAAGCTATTGAGCTTGGATTGAAAATATTAATAGTGTTTTCAATTTCATTCTCATAGTTTTGTAGTTAAATAGAGTTAAAAGGTGGGTGCTGGAGGGTTGCATTAGATCCTAAGATCTAGGTGCAGTGCTCTCAGATCCAAGGCTCCTCACTGATGAAGGCCACAAGCCAGAAACTAGTCTGGGGATATTGGATGAGTAGGCACTAGATAGGGATTTTATGCACAAGCCTTCTGGCATCCATTGATTGCTCTTGTTAGCACAAGATGGCACTACTATATGGAGAGTGTTGTTTTGTTTTGAATTGTTTAATAACAATTATTGTGCTAGTATGAGATAGTGATCATGTGATGTTTAGTGGTTTAACACCAATCCTGCCTAATAGGATAGTGGTGGCTATGGTTGTTAAAGAGCCAAAAGACACCAAAATGTATGGGTACTGAATTGAGTTCAGACCCATATGACTATATAAGCTATTGAGCTTGGGTTGAAAATATTAATAGTGTTTTCAATTTCAATCTCATAGTTTTGTAGTTAAATAGAGTTAAAAGGTGGGTGCTGGAGGGTTGCATTAGATCCTAAGATCTAGGTGCAGTGCTCTCAGATCCAAGGCTCCTCACTGATGAAGGCCACAAGCCAGAAACTAGTCTGGGGATATTGGATGAGTAGGCACTAGATAGGGATTTTATGCACAAGCCTTCTGGCATCCATTGATTGCTCTTGTTAGCACAAGATGGCACTACTATATGGAGAGTGTTGTTTTGTTTTGAATTGTTTAATAACAATTATTGTGCTAGTATGAGATAGTGATCATGTGATGTTTAGTGGTTTAACACCAATCCTGCCTAATAGGATAGTGGTGGCTATGGTTGTTAAAGAGCCAAAGACACCAAAATGTATGGGTACTGAATTGAGTTCAGACCCATATGACTATATAAGCTATTGAGCTTGGATTGAAAATATTAATAGTGTTTTCAATTTCATTCTCATAGTTTTGTAGTTAAATAGAGTTAAAAGGTGGGTGCTGGAGGGTTGCATTAGATCCTAAGATCTAGGTGCAGTGCTCTCAGATCCAAGGCTCCTCACTGATGAAGGCCACAAGCCAGAAACTAGTCTGGGGATATTGGATGAGTAGGCACTAGATAGGGATTTTATGCACAAGCCTTCTGGCATCCATTGATTGCTCTTGTTAGCACAAGATGGCACTACTATATGGAGAGTGTTGTTTTGTTTTGAATTGTTTAATAACAATTATTGTGCTAGTATGAGATAGTGATCATGTGATGTTTAGTGGTTTAACACCAATCCTGCCTAATAGGATAGTGGTGGCTATGGTTGTTAAAGAGCCAAAGACACCAAAATGTATGGGTACTGAATTGAGTTCAGACCCATATGACTATATAAGCTATTGAGCTTGGATTGAAAATATTAATAGTGTTTTCAATTTCATTCTCATAGTTTTGTAGTTAAATAGAGTTAAAAGGTGGGTGCTGGAGGGTTGCATTAGATCCTAAGATCTAGGTGCAGTGCTCTCAGATCCAAGGCTCCTCACTGATGAAGGCCACAAGCCAGAAACTAGTCTGGGGATATTGGATGAGTAGGCACTAGATAGGGATTTTATGCACAAGCCTTCTGGCATCCATTGATTGCTCTTGTTAGCACAAGATGGCACTACTATATGGAGAGTGTTGTTTTGTTTTGAATTGTTTAATAACAATTATTGTGCTAGTATGAGATAGTGATCATGTGATGTTTAGTGGTTTAACACCAATCCTGCCTAATAGGATAGTGGTGGCTATGGTTGTTAAAGAGCCAAAGACACCAAAATGTATGGGTACTGAATTGAGTTCAGACCCATATGACTATATAAGCTATTGAGCTTGGATTGAAAATATTAATAGTGTTTTCAATTTCATTCTCATAGTTTTGTAGTTAAATAGAGTTAAAAGGTGGGTGCTGGAGGGTTGCATTAGATCCTAAGATCTAGGTGCAGTGCTCTCAGATCCAAGGCTCCTCACTGATGAAGGCCACAAGCCAGAAACTAGTCTGGGGATATTGGATGAGTAGGCACTAGATAGGGATTTTATGCACAAGCCTTCTGGCATCCATTGATTGCTCTTGTTAGCACAAGATGGCACTACTATATGGAGAGTGTTGTTTTGTTTTGAATTGTTTAATAACAATTATTGTGCTAGTATGAGATAGTGATCATGTGATGTTTAGTGGTTTAACACCAATCCTGCCTAATAGGATAGTGGTGGCTATGGTTGTTAAAGAGCCAAAGACACCAAAATGTATGGGTACTGAATTGAGTTCAGACCCATATGACTATATAAGCTATTGAGCTTGGATTGAAAATATTAATAGTGTTTTCAATTTCATTCTCATAGTTTTGTAGTTAAATAGAGTTAAAAGGTGGGTGCTGGAGGGTTGCATTAGATCCTAAGATCTAGGTGCAGTGCTCTCAGATCCAAGGCTCCTCACTGATGAAGGCCACAAGCCAGAAACTAGTCTGGGGATATTGGATGAGTAGGCACTAGATAGGGATTTTATGCACAAGCCTTCTGGCATCCATTGATTGCTCTTGTTAGCACAAGATGGCACTACTATATGGAGAGTGTTGTTTTGTTTTGAATTGTTTAATAACAATTATTGTGCTAGTATGAGATAGTGATCATGTGATGTTTAGTGGTTTAACACCAATCCTGCCTAATAGGATAGTGGTGGCTATGGTTGTTAAAGAGCCAAAGACACCAAAATGTATGGGTACTGAATTGAGTTCAGACCCATATGACTATATAAGCTATTGAGCTTGGATTGAAAATATTAATAGTGTTTTCAATTTCATTCTCATAGTTTTGTAGTTAAATAGAGTTAAAAGGTGGGTGCTGGAGGGTTGCATTAGATCCTAAGATCTAGGTGCAGTGCTCTCAGATCCAAGGCTCCTCACTGATGAAGGCCACAAGCCAGAAACTAGTCTGGGGATATTGGATGAGTAGGCACTAGATAGGGATTTTATGCACAAGCCTTCTGGCATCCATTGATTGCTCTTGTTAGCACAAGATGGCACTACTATATGGAGAGTGTTGTTTTGTTTTGAATTGTTTAATAACAATTATTGTGCTAGTATGAGATAGTGATCATGTGATGTTTAGTGGTTTAACACCAATCCTGCCTAATAGGATAGTGGTGGCTATGGTTGTTAAAGAGCCAAAGACACCAAAATGTATGGGTACTGAATTGAGTTCAGACCCATATGACTATATAAGCTATTGAGCTTGGATTGAAAATATTAATAGTGTTTTCAATTTCATTCTCATAGTTTTGTAGTTAAATAGAGTTAAAAGGTGGGTGCTGGAGGGTTGCATTAGATCCTAAGATCTAGGTGCAGTGCTCTCAGATCCAAGGCTCCTCACTGATGAAGGCCACAAGCCAGAAACTAGTCTGGGGATATTGGATGAGTAGGCACTAGATAGGGATTTTATGCACAAGCCTTCTGGCATCCATTGATTGCTCTTGTTAGCACAAGATGGCACTACTATATGGAGAGTGTTGTTTTGTTTTGAATTGTTTAATAACAATTATTGTGCTAGTATGAGATAGTGATCATGTGATGTTTAGTGGTTTAACACCAATCCTGCCTAATAGGATAGTGGTGGCTATGGTTGTTAAAGAGCCAAAGACACCAAAATGTATGGGTACTGAATTGAGTTCAGACCCATATGACTATATAAGCTATTGAGCTTGGATTGAAAATATTAATAGTGTTTTCAATTTCATTCTCATAGTTTTGTAGTTAAATAGAGTTAAAAGGTGGGTGCTGGAGGGTTGCATTAGATCCTAAGATCTAGGTGCAGTGCTCTCAGATCCAAGGCTCCTCACTGATGAAGGCCACAAGCCAGAAACTAGTCTGGGGATATTGGATGAGTAGGCACTAGATAGGGATTTTATGCACAAGCCTTCTGGCATCCATTGATTGCTCTTGTTAGCACAAGATGGCACTACTATATGGAGAGTGTTGTTTTGTTTTGAATTGTTTAATAACAATTATTGTGCTAGTATGAGATAGTGATCATGTGATGTTTAGTGGTTTAACACCAATCCTGCCTAATAGGATAGTGGTGGCTATGGTTGTTAAAGAGCCAAAGACACCAAAATGTATGGGTACTGAATTGAGTTCAGACCCATATGACTATATAAGCTATTGAGCTTGGATTGAAAATATTAATAGTGTTTTCAATTTCATTCTCATAGTTTTGTAGTTAAATAGAGTTAAAAGGTGGGTGCTGGAGGGTTGCATTAGATCCTAAGATCTAGGTGCAGTGCTCTCAGATCCAAGGCTCCTCACTGATGAAGGCCACAAGCCAGAAACTAGTCTGGGGATATTGGATGAGTAGGCACTAGATAGGGATTTTATGCACAAGCCTTCTGGCATCCATTGATTGCTCTTGTTAGCACAAGATGGCACTACTATATGGAGAGTGTTGTTTTGTTTTGAATTGTTTAATAACAATTATTGTGCTAGTATGAGATAGTGATCATGTGATGTTTAGTGGTTTAACACCAATCCTGCCTAATAGGATAGTGGTGGCTATGGTTGTTAAAGAGCCAAAGACACCAAAATGTATGGGTACTGAATTGAGTTCAGACCCATATGACTATATAAGCTATTGAGCTTGGATTGAAAATATTAATAGTGTTTTCAATTTCATTCTCATAGTTTTGTAGTTAAATAGAGTTAAAAGGTGGGTGCTGGAGGGTTGCATTAGATCCTAAGATCTAGGTGCAGTGCTCTCAGATCCAAGGCTCCTCACTGATGAAGGCCACAAGCCAGAAACTAGTCTGGGGATATTGGATGAGTAGGCACTAGATAGGGATTTTATGCACAAGCCTTCTGGCATCCATTGATTGCTCTTGTTAGCACAAGATGGCACTACTATATGGAGAGTGTTGTTTTGTTTTGAATTGTTTAATAACAATTATTGTGCTAGTATGAGATAGTGATCATGTGATGTTTAGTGGTTTAACACCAATCCTGCCTAATAGGATAGTGGTGGCTATGGTTGTTAAAGAGCCAAAGACACCAAAATGTATGGGTACTGAATTGAGTTCAGACCCATATGACTATATAAGCTATTGAGCTTGGATTGAAAATATTAATAGTGTTTTCAATTTCATTCTCATAGTTTTGTAGTTAAATAGAGTTAAAAGGTGGGTGCTGGAGGGTTGCATTAGATCCTAAGATCTAGGTGCAGTGCTCTCAGATCCAAGGCTCCTCACTGATGAAGGCCACAAGCCAGAAACTAGTCTGGGGATATTGGATGAGTAGGCACTAGATAGGGATTTTATGCACAAGCCTTCTGGCATCCATTGATTGCTCTTGTTAGCACAAGATGGCACTACTATATGGAGAGTGTTGTTTTGTTTTGAATTGTTTAATAACAATTATTGTGCTAGTATGAGATAGTGATCATGTGATGTTTAGTGGTTTAACACCAATCCTGCCTAATAGGATAGTGGTGGCTATGGTTGTTAAAGAGCCAAAGACACCAAAATGTATGGGTACTGAATTGAGTTCAGACCCATATGACTATATAAGCTATTGAGCTTGGATTGAAAATATTAATAGTGTTTTCAATTTCATTCTCATAGTTTTGTAGTTAAATAGAGTTAAAAGGTGGGTGCTGGAGGGTTGCATTAGATCCTAAGATCTAGGTGCAGTGCTCTCAGATCCAAGGCTCCTCACTGATGAAGGCCACAAGCCAGAAACTAGTCTGGGGATATTGGATGAGTAGGCACTAGATAGGGATTTTATGCACAAGCCTTCTGGCATCCATTGATTGCTCTTGTTAGCACAAGATGGCACTACTATATGGAGAGTGTTGTTTTGTTTTGAATTGTTTAATAACAATTATTGTGCTAGTATGAGATAGTGATCATGTGATGTTTAGTGGTTTAACACCAATCCTGCCTAATAGGATAGTGGTGGCTATGGTTGTTAAAGAGCCAAAGACACCAAAATGTATGGGTACTGAATTGAGTTCAGACCCATATGACTATATAAGCTATTGAGCTTGGATTGAAAATATTAATAGTGTTTTCAATTTCATTCTCATAGTTTTGTAGTTAAATAGAGTTAAAAGGTGGGTGCTGGAGGGTTGCATTAGATCCTAAGATCTAGGTGCAGTGCTCTCAGATCCAAGGCTCCTCACTGATGAAGGCCACAAGCCAGAAACTAGTCTGGGGATATTGGATGAGTAGGCACTAGATAGGGATTTTATGCACAAGCCTTCTGGCATCCATTGATTGCTCTTGTTAGCACAAGATGGCACTACTATATGGAGAGTGTTGTTTTGTTTTGAATTGTTTAATAACAATTATTGTGCTAGTATGAGATAGTGATCATGTGATGTTTAGTGGTTTAACACCAATCCTGCCTAATAGGATAGTGGTGGCTATGGTTGTTAAAGAGCCAAAGACACCAAAATGTATGGGTACTGAATTGAGTTCAGACCCATATGACTATATAAGCTATTGAGCTTGGATTGAAAATATTAATAGTGTTTTCAATTTCATTCTCATAGTTTTGTAGTTAAATAGAGTTAAAAGGTGGGTGCTGGAGGGTTGCATTAGATCCTAAGATCTAGGTGCAGTGCTCTCAGATCCAAGGCTCCTCACTGATGAAGGCCACAAGCCAGAAACTAGTCTGGGGATATTGGATGAGTAGGCACTAGATAGGGATTTTATGCACAAGCCTTCTGGCATCCATTGATTGCTCTTGTTAGCACAAGATGGCACTACTATATGGAGAGTGTTGTTTTGTTTTGAATTGTTTAATAACAATTATTGTGCTAGTATGAGATAGTGATCATGTGATGTTTAGTGGTTTAACACCAATCCTGCCTAATAGGATAGTGGTGGCTATGGTTGTTAAAGAGCCAAAGACACCAAAATGTATGGGTACTGAATTGAGTTCAGACCCATATGACTATATAAGCTATTGAGCTTGGATTGAAAATATTAATAGTGTTTTCAATTTCATTCTCATAGTTTTGTAGTTAAA
The DNA here is from genome assembly GCA_028023455.1 of Epiperipatus broadwayi. Taxonomy (NCBI): domain Eukaryota; kingdom Metazoa; phylum Onychophora; class Udeonychophora; order Euonychophora; family Peripatidae; genus Epiperipatus; species Epiperipatus broadwayi. Next base: position 9,726,134 of record JAQFVV010012402.1, read on the forward strand.
TAGAGTTAAAAGGTGGGTGCTGGAGGGTTGCATTAGATCCTAAGATCTAGGTGCAGTGCTCTCAGATCCAAGGCTCCTCACTGATGAAGGCCACAAGCCAGAAACTAGTCTGGGGATATTGGATGAGTAGGCACTAGATAGGGATTTTATGCACAAGCCTTCTGGCATCCATTGATTGCTCTTGTTAGCACAAGATGGCACTACTATATGGAGACTTGTTTTGTTTTGAATTGTTTAATAACAATTATTGTGCTAGTATGAGATAGTGATCATGTGATGTTTAGTGGTTTAACTTCAACTTTGTAATAAATTTTGATGTTATGTGTAGGGAATTATTAGATATTAATTTTTGATGTTTCTCATTAGTATCTGGAATAGAGCATAATTTTGATTTATTTTCCTAGACACAAATAAAACTGTGACCAATATGCAATGCCACATCTATGCAATTGGTGATGAATATTTAAAATTAGAATTTTATTGTAAAAATATCTATTAAGTGATTCCTTATAGAATTACAATAACAATAGTATTATTTATTCACTTTAAATATATTCAATTCGAAATTATTATTTTAAAATAGTATTTATATATAATATGTATAGAGAATTGCCTCTGAAAGGTGGAATTCAGATTTATTGATGTGTATAATAGTATTTATCACATAGTCAGTGCTGCAATGAATGTTTTAAGCAAGACAAACATTTGATAACTTGCAAGCAGTAGCTAATTAGTTTCCAAACACAATGGATGGGCAGTGTTTTGATAGTCTTCTAATTAATTAACATAGGCAATTATTTTCTTGCTTACCCCATCACCATGGTTATAATCATGATTATAAATCTTTTTGTGTGTGTGAAGTATAAGTAAAATATCTTTAGTAAAGAGGTATAATGGTTGTGAAATATATTGTTAGGGGCCATATTGTTTTACTTTGCATGTATTTGGATAAAATTAAGAAAGCTCAACATCTCTTGATCTCTCAAGTTTAATAACCCTCTATTTATAAAGTTGCTTATTTACTTTTATAAAAATAATTATAATATTTGTATTTATAATTATTGCATGTTCAATTAATTACATATTTAAAACTTTTGCTTATAAATATTCTAGGTAAGAATAGTATCATAATTGTCAATGGAGCTAATGATGAATTGAAGACAAGTGATATTCAGAATGCTGAGTCAGCTATAGCTACAAGTAGAGTAGTTGTCTGCCAGTTAGAAGTTGCTGAAGCCACAAGCCTAGAAGCTCTTGTCCTGGCCAAAAAATATGGTGGTAAATAGTAAGAATTTTAAAAAAGTTTATGTAATGCTTTATATTTTTCTAAATATTTATTATTTATTTTTCAGTTACAACAATAATGAATCCTGCTCCAGCAAAATCAAATCTAAATCCAGAAATATATGCTTTAAGTGATTATTTTTGTCCAAATGAATCAGAAATTGAGATTTTAACAGGAATTTCAGTCTCAAACCTAGATGATATGAATAAAGCCGTAAAAGTGCTTTTAAGTAGAGGTTGTAAAAATGTCATTTTAACTTTAGGGGAGAGGGGAGCAGCCATAGCCTCTCAGGAAAATTCCAGTCCCATTCACATTCCTGCAAAAATAGTTAAAACTGTAGATACAACAGTAAGTTATTACATTAGCATCTTTACAGTCATTTTTTTAAAAATGGTACAATTAATGTTATTTTTAAAAAGAATGCACATAAGAAATATTTACTTGCTAATATGTTGACTGTTTAAATTATTATTATTTATTTTTGAATTTTGCTAACATAATTAATTTCACACTGTTTATATTAGGGGGGGTAATGATGTGTTGATTGACAATCAGCAAGCAATATAAATATATATATAAGTTTTACTGACTTATAACAATTTGTAATAAATAGAATAATAAGTATAATTCTTTTCATCACATATTCTAAATGCCTGATTTTTACAAAATGTTGACACTTTTAAAACCATTGTCTCTGCAAATATGGCAACAGTGCAATTATGATTGATAATGAAATTACTTTCCAATCCATTGTTTTCTCAAATTAAGTTTATATGTGATTCATTGTTAAAATATTTATCTTTGTATATATTAAATGCAAGCAGTTCTCACCTTACAGAAGTAATACATTCTGCAACTTTTTGCATAATTCAATTTATACTTAAACTGAAAAAATTATATATGATTATTACTGTAATATTTTAAATCATATCTTGTTATAATAATCACATTTGCAGAGTGCAGCCTTATTGAAATGTTTTGTAAAATCTACTAACATTTAAAATAATAAAATAACTATAATTAATAATTTTATGTATTTTGTTAGTTAAAATATTATTTAAATTTGAAAAAAGATGATAAAGAAATCAAATAAATTACTTTTCTGCTAAAAAATAGAAAAATATATCTATCAACTTTTTTAATTTTATTTAAATGGTAGGACAGAAATATAAAATTAATTTATTGCTAATAAAATATTTGTTTTCTTTTATATTTTTTTTAAGTGAACTATTAAAACTGAATGTTGTGACATATTTACTGTGTATATTTATATATAAATGCATATATATGTATCATATTTGTATATATATTTCATTCATTAAATAAGTGTTATAAAAATAAGTTTTTATAATTACAACATTAATTATATCATATAAAATATTGAAAAGTATTGCCATAATTTGTAAAAATTTGTCAAATATTTTCATGTAAATATGAATTTACATATGTTGGGATAAAGTAAGTACAGAAGTCCTGCAAATTAAATTGAAATCTCTTTCAATACCATAACAATAATTTTTTTTATATATAGCTTTTTGAATAAATGAAGATAAACATTTAAAATTAATTTTGAATTACAGAAGTTTTTTTAAATGATATACACTTGAGTCTCTTTTTATGCGGTAGATAGGTTCCACAGAAAACCTGCATTAAAAAAAATCACAAAAAAATAGACTTAACTTACCTTGAAAAATGTGGGATATGTTCCGTAATTTTCAATAATCGCATAAAATCAAAGCAACAAGGTAAAATTACTTTAAAATTCACATAAAAAAAATAAGAAAAGTATGACTAATAAAAAATTTCAAATATTTGTAAAATTGATACAAGACAAACTTTTTTTATTAACTATTTAATTTTATTCAAAACAATATGTTTTTATGTGTAATTTATTTTACATTTTTTCATACATATTTTAATCATTATCGCTATTTGACAATATGCTGGATCATTTGTGAACTCGTAAGAAATCAGATTCGTCACAAGAGGAAATACAATTAGCGCCAACTTCAGTCTCGTGCTGTGTTAATGGTTTTCTGTCGACAATGTAATCAGTAATTAAACTTTGAGATGATGATTTTACTAATTGTTTATGAAGCTCGCAATATCCAGACTGCTATGTCTAGCTGTTAGAGAATGCACTTCCATGAGTGCAACTATATATATAAATATAAAACATGCTTCCACGAGTGTGTTAATAATGACTAACGGTTAAATTTTCTTTTATACACATATATACATGGAGAAACTTTTAGACAGAAAAAAGTTACAAGTAAAAATATTTAAAAACTTTTAAAGATACATTCTTTTTAAGTAGAAATTAAAAGTTCTTAAATATTTTTACTTGTAACTTTTTTCTGTCTAAAAGTTTCTCCATGTATATATGTGTATAAAAGAAAATATAAACATACACATACATAACACAGACATACAACTATTTAGCTCTCATTGGAATTTAAGAGCTTGTTCATAATTTGTGTCATTAACAAGAAAATGATTTTCCAATTGATTAGAAAGTTGAAGACTTTCTCGAATCATTTTTGCTGTGAAATGAACAGGTTCCACTTCTGTTTCATTATCTCTTTCTAAATCTTCTATGGTATCTAAATTTATTGCCAAACCTTTTTCCAACAGGTATTTAAAGTATGTAAAATTTAATATGTGTATATAAAATGAGGAAATCCCGATTTTAAGTGAACTATGAACTTTTTTATCGCATAAAAAGATATTAAGAAGAAACATGAATCGTATAACTTCAAAATCGCATTAAAAAAATCTGCACAAAAAGAGACCCAGGAGTATATATATTTCAAATTCTTTTCTAGATTTTCTGAAATGTAAAGTGTGATAATCAATAAGTGGGAGGCCATGATTTTTATTATGATTATGTAAACTATCCAGAATTACTTATTAATATTTCGATAACATCTGTTATTTTTTCAAGAGCAATAGTGATTGACTTCAAAGAAAGATAAAATTATAATTTCATAATATTAAAAAAATTATTGCAATTTAATTTAAAACAGGCAAAACTCACTATACGTATTGCCACACACAGCAAGCTAGAGTAATCAATGGATGCCAGAAAGCTTGTGCATAAAATCCCCATCTAATGCCTACTCATCCAATATCCCCAGACTAATTTCTGGCCTGTGGCCTTCGTCAGTGAGGAGCCTTGGATCTGAGAGCACTGCACCTAGATCTTAGGATCTAATGCAACCCTCCAGCAACCACCTTTTATCTCCATTTAACTACAAAACTAAGAGTCTTAAACTGAAAACACCTTAATGTTTTCAATCCAAACCCATTAGCTTATATGGTCATATGGGTCTGAACCCAGTTCAGTACCCATACATTTTTGGTGTCTTTGGTTCTTTAATAACCATAGCCACCACTATCCTATTAGGCAGGATTGTTTTAAGCCAACAAACATCACATGACCACCCCCTCTTATGCTTGTGTATAACTGTTGTTAAAACAGGCAAAACTCACTATATGTTTTGCCACACACAGCAGGCTTGTGCATAAAATCCCCATCTAATGCCTACTAAATGGGCTTGGATTGAAAACATTAAGGTGTTATCAGTTTAAGACTCATAGTTTTGTAGATAAATGGAGATAAAAGGTGGTTTGGAGGGTTGCATTAGATCCTAAGATCTAGGTGCAGTGCTCTCAGATCTAAAGCTTCTCACTGACAAAGGCCAAAAGCCAGAAACTAGTCTGAGGATATTGGATGAGTAGGCATTAGATGGGGATTTTACGCACAAGCCTTCTGGTGTCCATTGATTACTCTAGCTTGCTGTGTGTGGCAATACGTATAGTGAGTTTTGCCTGTTTTAACAACAATTATACACAAGCATAAGAGGTGGTGGTCATGTGATGTTTATTGACAATTTAATTTATAAATATTAAACTTTCTATATCCCTAACTTTGACATCATCCACTTGAGATAAATATATTAATGATTATTATTAATCATTTATTAAATTAGAAATTCATCATATCATTCCTAGCCCAGATATAAACTTTAAATCCAATTAAAAATGAATTGTCTACGTTGATTAATTGAGCTTAAATACATAGAATAATTAATACATGTACATCTTTTTTGGTAGAATATATCTTTTAAATATAACTAAAAAAACTGATTAAATTTCAAAGTAGCCAATTAAAAAAAAAGTGAAAACAAAACATGACAAAATTATATCATTGGGAATTGTACAGTCCATAATGAATAAGAGATTGACAAGTATTATATAGAATACTGTTTATTTTATTTATTTAAATAAATGGGTATTGTGCTATTTTTTGTGCCTTCTCTGTTAAATCTATTTTCTAATTTGTTGCATTTAAAAATATTTTTATTTCTATAAAAATTTATGTGACCAGTATAAAGAAAAAAGAAATAGCTTTTTACGTTCACTTTTCTATTGATCTGATTGATGTAAGAAATAAAGCAAATCTGGCTATAGGGGAATTTTTTAGATCTTTTTATTATTTAAGTGATCATTATTTTTTGGTTTTAATCTTTTTATTATATGTACAAATAATTTTAATGAATTATTTACCTTTTATTTAAAATAGGATGACTTATATTTGTTTTTTAACTGGATGTTTTGAAATATTTATTAGTATTTGTAAAAATTGAGAATGCAGTGATTTTTATAGTGTAAATATTGATCAGTATAGGTAAGCTTCCTGTATGTATCATGAAATAATGTGCCATCAAGTTTTATCTTATTCTACATTTAGAAAACTTAACAAATTCTGATGGACATTTATAATGTAAACCTCATTCACAATAAATTTTCATTGGCTATTTTGAAATTTAATGAATTTTTTAACATTATAAAGTTATACTAACTTATTTTGGGATCCAGTTACTACTATTCTATAATATAAAAATTAAAAAGCGTATGAAACACTTGAACGAGAAGCTATAAACATTCCACAAATTATTATACGCTAAGCCCTTTCGAGGCCATTTGCCTCATATTCATAGCGGCATTACCGCTATGAATATGAGGCAAATGGCCTCGAAAGCGCTTAGCGTACCGCTATGAATATGAGGCAAATGGCCTCGAAAGCACTTAGCATATAATAATTTGTGGAATCTTTATAGCTTCTCGTTCAAGTGTTTCATACACTTTTTAATTTGTATATTAAATTATCGAGTGAGAAGTTTAAAATCCTTACTACTCTATAAAAACACAAGTGATAAATTATTAAAGCATTGACAAGAAATTTTGAATACCATGAGTAGATAGTGATCAGGACAACTCAACTACTGGTCTTTCATTATACATATGATTTTTTGCCTATTCTTATGCAAGGAAAGACCTGAAAGATATTTCAAATTTTTTATTTGGAAAATGTTTGTGACTTTATGTATATATATATATATATCCTTGTAAGATTTTTTTTAATAATACCAATAATGAAATTGGTTTAATTGGAATAATAGTTAATTTTTCTAAATAATTACAAAAAAATAAATAAATAAATGGATATTCAACAGTTTCTTTGAGCAGTCATTTTCAGCAGTAGATCATAAATGGAATATTTGAATTTTGTATGACTTTTTTTTTTATAAAATGATTTTATTTATTTTTAATGCAATCCTAATAAAACGGAAATCAAACAAGAAGAAAATTAATTTAATAATTTTATTTCAAATAATAATGGGAAAAAAATTTTTTTATAGCAGTTTGATAATCTTCAACTCTTAACAAAAAAGCTTTTTAGGGTGATACAACAATATTAATTAACCATAGAATTTATTATCTCATGTTAGTATTAGTTCATACCTCTCGTAGCATTTTCTTAAATTGTAGATAAGTGAAGGCATTACATGATTGAAAAATTCCGCCACATCTAATGGAAAATCTTAAATAATGTTAAATCATTCTATATGATTTCCAAGAAATAGATTTAGTAATTGAGAATCAGTGGGTTCAACCTTTATACTACTTGAAAACGGTCAATGTAGGACAATAATTCTTTGCCATGATTATAAAAATATATTTTAAAATTTTATGTAATGTGAATGCATCTTTAAATCTTGAACTAGTTGAGTAGACTACTATTGCATATATTTAGGTAACATTTTAGTATGATTAAAATGTCAACTATTATTTACAAATATATAAAGATTGAACAAATTAATGACAATATTAGTCACATTAACTTTGTATTTTTGCCATCAGGTAGCCCAGAAATGAAGTACACATCAAGTATTTTTTTTTAATTTTATATAATCTTAAGGGGATAAAAAATATCTGACTAAAAGTGAGCATGTGAGAAGAAATAACAGTTCATTTAATTTTAAGAAGTTAAATTATTACTGCCTGATTAGCTGAAACATTGAAGCTGAAAACATTACTATTTTGTTTAGTATTTCAAGTGTTATTGTTTATAGAAAGGACTAATAGACATGAAAGACTGTAGCAAAAAAAAAAAAAAATCATTGCTGAAATGAACACAATACTGAATTCTATTGAACCATTATAACTTCACAAGGAAAATGTTTATGAGAAAAAATGCCATTTCAAAGCCATTATTTTTTTAATATGAATAGTAAGATGCAGAAGTATTAATGTTAAATGTATAAATAATGATAATCAAAGACTAGAGTCATGTTTCCCAAACTATGTGCCATGGAAGTCAATAAGTGTACCATGAAAAATTATGAAAATTAATTTAAGCTTTGCTATGTCAAGTTCAAGTATGTTCAAATATCTTGAAACATGTTGGCAAAGTGATTTGCCTGTGCCCAATGCTGACCGTGACATACAATTTGTCAAAGGAAGTAAACTTTGGCTTTACTAGCTAAACAGATATTACTCATGACAATACTTGTTTATTAAACATATCTCATTGTATTATTTTGCCTAAATATATCAGTTTATCGTCATTATTATAAGCTTTTATTAGCACTTTTGACTATTTTATTGTAATAGATTTGAATTGACTGATGTAAATTTTGTGACTGAACATTTATTATTATAATTTTTCTTTTATAATAATTATAAAATATATTAACTATTTTTAACTTTTCTTATTAAACATTTTCTCAAATAATTTTTATCATAATTACTTTAACATTATTGATACTTTTCTTTCACATTTTACTTTTTGTATATTTCATCCATTTTTATAGCTCAATTATTTCGTTTCTATTATAGTTTTGACTAATATCAAAATTTAAATACTATTTAAAAATTACCCATGGATTCTTGGTTAAAGAAAGGAACTTTAAAATAAAGAGGGTCAAGTACTTCTTCTGGCACATTTATGATTGGAAAAGAAACTGTGGTTTCTTCAAAATTTAATATTAAAAAGCAGATATCATCCCAAAAAGCAAATACAGTCAGTTATTTAAATTGTGGATATATATGTATTGACAATATGGATATTCCTGATGCATTATATATTTTATATAAAATACTAACAAGCACTCCACTGGCTCCAGATTAAACTTTGTAAGCATTTATAAATAAAATATACTGATTACAAAGAAAAAAATGTAATTTTTTAAACAGACAATGTGATATGCTAGAAAAAAAATCTAAACTTCAAATGATTATAGTTGCTAAAACTGAAAATGGCACATCTTTTCATTGAGTTACTACATTGCATTTAATGATGACATTTATACAATAGGAGAGACACTTATTAAGCTTTGTATGAAAGACATTTATATCATGTATGTTAAACAAAGATTCTGATAAAAAAAATAGATACATGACAATTATCAAATAATACTGTTCCATGTCGCTTATTGAAAATGAATGAGTTTGCAGACATTACAGAGCTTACTGTATTACTATTGTTTGATTGTTAGGAATTGGATAATAGTATTGAAGATTTACTCATGTGTAAATGTCTATAAGAAAGAGTTGCCATACAAAACAGGAAATTGGTTGAGGCAATGATAGGAAAGATGAAGAAAGTTATAATATATATTCTGCAAGTAGCTATAAAAGCCACAAAAAGTCATTGTGCTTTGCATAGGCAAGTACTAATAACAAAATTTTAACATAGTTAAAAAATTATTCTGATGAAGCCATAAAAATTATCCACTATGTAAATTCTCAATTCCTAGAGCATGTTGCACTTTTATTATACATTGAAATGATATGGCTATTCAAAGAAAAAACATTATAGAAAGTTTTTTGAACTTCATAGTGAGTTATTGGATTTTTTTCATGTCAAATCACTTGGGACAGAATTTCATTGAATTTTCAACAAGTCTTTGATAGTCGACGAGTCTTATCTATTTGGCAGATGTTTTTACTAATTGCAATGAAATTAACTTATCATTACAAGGAAAAAATATCACCATTGATAATATAGAGATAAAATTATGTCTTTTAATAGGAAGTTATAATTCTGGATTTCTATAATTGAACAGAATAATTCTATAATCAAACAGAATAATTTTGATTGTTTTCCCATTTTGCATAAATTTTAACTGAAATAAATTAAAAGTAGATGAGTAAGGTTCCTATGTAATTTGAGAAAACTTGCATGATTTACAATCAACCGTTTTACAATATTTTCCAATAAATGAAGACAAATCTTGGGTTTAGAATCCTCTTATAGTGACAACTAGGTATATGGACTTCAGAGAAAGTGATTACAAAAATCTAATTGATTTACTTAATCATTTTAATTTAAAACAAAAATACAAGGAATTATCATTAAATGATTTGTGGACAAATTTACTAGAAGAGGATTCCAATGTGTCAAAATTAGTTATTCATGTTTTGCATCCTTTTACAATATCATTTATGCGAAGCAGGGTTTTCATATGTTGCAACCAAATCAAAATAAAAGATTCACACCAAATGAGAATTCAGCTTTCTAATATTGCGACATATCAAAAGAATGTGTAATTCAAAGTTCCAAAAACATCTAAGTCATTAAAAAGATAATTTTCTCATCTATATACCCTAGTTTATTTTACTATTTTTATGTGTTTTATTTGATGGAATTAAAATTTTAAAGTAAATGTTTTGTTTTCTTAACTCATATTTACTTGCTTTATTAATATCTACTTACCCTATAAATAACCAAGATGTTCCGTTAAAACTTCACAATTTGTGAAATGTTCCATCTTATAAAAAAAAATTTGGGAATGCTAGACTCTATAGAGGAGCCTTTGTAGTTTGTTGCAATGATAGAGTGGAAATGTCCAGGGATCATGTTTTAGTTTTGTTATTTCCAGTGCTTGAATTGTTTTTATGAATTCCTGAGCAATAAAAAATTCATTATTATTAGCATCACTAATGGCTAGAAGCATATCATATAGACAGAAAATCATTGACAATTTTCCTAGAAATCACTGAAAGAAATCTATCATCCAAACTACCTTCCTACAAACTGTGAATTATGATAGTAGGGTTATAACAGTAAGGCAGCCCTAAGTTGATATTTTTTTTTGATTCACTCATTATTCTTCATTGATAAATTATTTGAACATTTGAGAGATTCATCATACATTGATCCTAGATAACAGTATTTTTCAATGACATTGATTAAATTCACACAATCCATGAAACCATATATTGATTTTAGAATTACAGGGATGTTAAACATCTTTCGTAACCATCCCAAATACTGTACTTAAAAATATTATTGAACTTATGAGGACCATTCTTGAATGAAAAGTTGATATCTTGACATCTTTCTGAGGACTTACTAGGGTTTTCTCATTGAGAAGTGACTTAATATTCATATAGTCCCTGTTCAAATATATAATGCTAACCCACAATATACTCAAGCAGTTCTTGACAAAAATGATGGTCCTATACCTGATTTATACAATAATACATATTTTCAATTTTTAAAAATTTAATGAAATAATGTTTACATTGCCATTTAAATTCTAAAGATTCAGGAATTTATGTAATTTCAAATAACATTCTAGATTATATGAAAAAAAAAAAATGTTAATAAACTATTTGAATCATGCCAAAAACTTTAATTTAGAAACTTATTGATAATCACTTCATACCCTGTCCCTATCTCCTGCATAAAATACACTTTTTCATCAGTGAAAAAAAGGAATTTTACATCTCCAGAAATCTAATAATTTTAATGTTTTGAACAATCATTAAACTGTATTAATGTTGCAAGAGATAATGTATATATGATGAAGCAATTTTTTTGTATTTTTATCTTTTGCCATTTATTTTGTGTGAATAAAATGAGTTTTAAATTATAATTATTTTTTTTTTTTAGGGAGCTGGTGATGCTTTTATTGGTTCTCTGGCATATTTTTTAGCTTATCATGAAAATCTTAGCATTGAAACAATCGTACAACGTTCATGTGATATAGCTTCGATAAGCATCCAAGCAATGGGAACTCAGTCAAGTTTTCCATATAAAGCAAACCTTTCTCCAGATTTATTTATTTAAATTTTCAATTGTTTAAAATTTCAGATTAATTTTCTTGAATAATGAAATATATATGAAGAGTACATTAAATTAATTAATCTTCTACAATTTTATTAATTTTTTTGAAATTTATTTTCTTAATTAAATAGCAAAACTATGCAATCTAAAAAAAATGGTGATCACTGAATATTAAATATTTAATCTTTATGTATATAAAGAAAAGGCCTTATGTCACAATGGTAGTACATCCGCTTTCCATTCTCTTAATTTGGATTTGAATCCAGATCTTGAGCACTTAACATTTTTTCCCCCAATTTCTAACTGGATTCTGTTAGATAGATGATACACAGCCAATTCAGCTAATCATTTGATATTGTTTAATAAATGAGTATCTAGCTATTCTTAGCTTTTAGAAAATAAAAGAAAGATGTAAAACTTCTCAAACCATCCCTATCTGACCCTTGGCAAGCCTGTTGAGTAATGCTTTCTTCTTTATCAGTGACTCTTGGAGAAGCTTTTGCTTGGATTGAGTTATTTAAAAACTATTTTACTGTACCTTTTAATGTATATGTAGCTTTATATATTTTTTGATAAGAGGGAAGAATTTTAAGTATAGATGGGAAACAAAAATCTATTAAATAAGCTAATTTTACTTTGATATAGAATACCCACACACATAAATGCATTATACATATAAATAAGAATTTACAGCCAATGGTTCTTTATATTAAAATACCTAGTCTTGGTTTTGAAGGTTTTTTTTTTTAGAAAATTAATTTACATCTTGGCTCTTTTAAATTCAACTTATATGCTTAATGAAAATGGAAATTTTGTTAGCTCAACTTGATCATTTCACAGACTTTTATAATAGAGCTCATTTTTAATTTTTACTTCCTTAAGTTTCTCCCAAGATGCAATGGAAAGTTTTTATATCTGATTATTGATCATCATTGTGTGTAGTTTAGTGCAGTAGTAGAATAGACTCGAGAACTAAAAATTTGTAAAACAAAAATACTAATTGAGAATAAAAAAAAATTATCAGTTTAATCAGTTGTTATGATTAATCTGTCCTAAACTACTCAAAACATCACATTGGCCTTCCTTTCTTGGAATTCAATATTTTTCTAGTTTCTCAAAATTAATCATGTCACATTTGATCAAAAATGGTAATCAGCACTATTCTTTATTGTGAAGACATAAGAGTTGAATTACTTCATAACTTACCTATTATCCATATGCAGTTTTTTAACTGTATTTATTTCACATCCATGAACCAATTTCTATATCTTTATCTGGAACTTCTTGTTTTTTTTCTTCTCTGGGAGATATTATATTAATTATGAGATGCCAAAATCATTCACTTTCACTGGCTTCCTAATATTAGCTCATCTAGAGCATCGTTTATAAACTTTTCATTGAAGTAATTGTCAATTGTAAGGTACTAACATTGGTTAAGATTATAATTACCACAACTTTTCTTGTTTCAATTAGCAAGTTAAATAATGTATATACATATAAGAACATAAATTTGCATTAGGAGCAGCAATTCACTATATTCTTATGCCAAAAGTTAGTGCTACTTACAAATATCCAGACCAATTTGCGGCAATGCCACTAGTCCATTTAATACTCAAACTAACAGGAGATGACTTAAGAATAAAAACGAATTACTGCTCCTAATGTAGATGCTAAAAGAAGCTAAGGAAGTAATGTAATGCTTTATTTGATGTGTGTGTGTATATATATATTATAAATTAAACTTACATAAAATCATTTCTTTTAGGAAGAAAAATTTCTTTACATTTATTATTATGCAGACATTCAGTAAATTAAACATTTTTGATAGGAATTATATACAATATAGCCTGGAACTTTTTTTATTATATATGTATATATGAATGTATAATGCTGAAAACCTTCAGAACTAAATATACGTGAAATGTTAATGTTCAAGATTAAATCTTATTGCAACTGTTTCTTTAAATAATTAAAATGCCCTCTAGCCATAACATAAGGCAATTGCGATGAAATTTAATTTCGAACATTACACACACATATATACCAAATGTCAAAAGCTAAACTAGTCAATGCAATAAACTAAGTATATCAATTCATAATTAAATCAAGGTAGACTTTTCAAATACTTCTTGGATTTGATTTGGCTGTCTTTGTGGGAAAACTGTAAAGGGCAGATTTGTAATTTAATTTTGGCTGGTGTTTTACTTGTAAATTGATGTATTTGGAATAATATATATTATACATACATATTTAAAATTGAACAATTTCAAACATTAACTTGCTTTTTTCTACCATTTTTTTTTTGTTTCTAAAAGGATCATTTTTTTATTAAATCCTTTGTATATACATACATCACATGATCACCATTCTTTATGCTTACACAGATACTAAACTCTCCACAGTAGCACCACTCAGTACAAGCCAGAGTAATCAATGGATGCAAGAAGGATTTTGCATAAAATCTCTATCTAGTGCCTACTCATCCAATATCCCCAGACTAGTGTCTAGCTTGTGATTTTCATCAGCGAGAAGCCTTGGATCTGAGAGCACTGCACTTAGAACTTAATATCTAATGCAACCCTCCAGCAGCCACTTCTTACCCTATTGGCTAATTATAAAGCTTTGAGTCCAAAATGAAAACACAATAATGTTTTCACTTCAAGCTCATTACCCTGTATAGTCATATAGATCTGAACCTAGTTCAGCATCCATATTTTTTGGTATGTTTAATTCTTTAATAATCACAGTCACCATAATCCTATTGGGCAGGATTGGTAAGGTAAAAGGTGGCTGCTGGAGGGTTGCATTAGATCCTAAGATCTAGATGCAGTGTCCTCAGATCCAAGGCTCCTCACTGATGAAAGCCACAAGATAGAAACTAGTCTGGGGATATTGGATGAGTGGGCACTAAATAGGGATTTTATGCAAAAACCTTGCATCCATTGATTATTTTGGCTTGTACTGAGTGGTGCTACTGGATGGAAAATTTAGCCTCTGTATATGCATACATATATCCTTTCTACATAATACATTTAATGTCTTACATTATTAGAACCTACAAAATGTATCTTTGGATATAAATATATGTGATGATGACATAACTACAATACAATTAGGAGAAATATAAATATATGGTAGACAATCCAACAATACAGCATAAAGAAATTATGAAGAAAATATTACTAGGCTTTCTAATTATTATCACATAATGAGGATTTAAGTGTTTTCCCATTCTTGTTTGACAAATATATGTTGTATACATGTATCAAAAGTGATTAAATATTTTAGGGAAAAAATCTTTCAGATTAGATTTGACAATGTATTATTGTATGCATTTTACCATGAAGTTACTAAGTCATAAATAATAAAAGCAAATATTCATGATTTTAGCACAAATGTAAAATATGTAGTTACAACCATCTGAATGGCTAAAATTAAAGCAAATTGTATATAATTTTTAAAAATATACCGTCAGAATCAGCATGAAATGAAAATAACTCAAAATATAAACCATATAGAGAACAAAGTGGAGAAAAGTGATTAGATAAAATATTGACATTATATTGTATTGGAAATTCTTATAAAAGAATAGTAGAAATAAAACCAAATCAGAATTATTTGTATTGTATTATGCATATTCTACAAAAATTTACTCATAAAGGACTTAAAAATCTGAAACCAAGCCAACATTTTCTTTCTTATAATAACTTGAGTCTTTATTTTAATTAATTTAAAAGTGATAAGAATGCTTATATAATGTTTATATATAAAATTATTATGATCTTTTATTTATTATTTAGTTAAGAGATAGTGCATTAATATCAAGAAAATTTTATGTTTATGTGAAAATTTATTTTTGTTATTATTTAATGAACAAATTATTATCTTAAAAAATTGCAAAGCATATCACTTTTTACTAGTTAAGCCTATGTGACATACACTAACAAACACAGCCTTCTCTGCTTCATTTAGTATAAGATATAAAGAGCGATAACTCATTTTCTTCAGAATTATTTATTGTAAGTTTGAATATTTAATGCATACTAAATATGGATATAGCATTACCATATAATGTTTATTGTTTAACTTTTAATAAATGGCTCGAGTATAGAGTGAATTATTACTTTGAAAAGCATATGCCGAAATATACTTTTAATATACTTAATTAAATCTGGGAAGTTAAACTATGTTCATGTTTACCAGTGATGACTTGTGAAATTTTTGAGCAGGGGTGCTTTATTACAGTATCACTGCCAAAACGTAAGCTATTGAAACAAAATAAAACATTTTAAATTTCACATTCACAAAATGTGTTTCATAACAATCATTGTTAAAAGATCTGGACTATCTGTATGTATTATATATGCAAATATAAATAAAGTTTGTTATTTAATTATGCAAATACGTGCAGACAATATATGAATAAAATCTCATTATGCTACTCTAGAAAATCTACATATTGCCAATCACACATTTAAATGCATTTTAAACTTTAGTTATGTTAATGAGAAATAATTATGCAAAATGGTTATGACAAAAACTGTTAGGGATTATTCATTTGTATGTGTGTGGAAGTGTAATAATTGCGAATATGGTTTGCATAATATGAATATAACTGCTTAAAATTAGAATCGATGTGCATAACATATAAATTCAGTTATATCTGAAAAGGTGCATGAAGAACTTATTTCATTTAAGACACTATGCTATGGGTTATAATTCTCTAGTGTATATGTGTAGAAATTAATACATAGAAGCAGAAATTTCTAATAAAATTTCTGATTGTTATTTATTCTCTATTCCTTTTTCTACTTTGTTATATGACATTACTTTTTTTTAATTCAAATTGTATTGAGTTTATTTCAACTTGCCATGATATTAATACTCTCAGAATATAGCAAGATCTTTTTTTTTATTTCAATTTTTTCATATAATGTCAGTTGAGAAAATGTAATTTTTTTTATATTCAACACTAATATTCATCATGATAAATATTTAAAATAATATTTTTTTTGTTATTTTGTCATATTTTTCTGTAATAAAATATTTATATGCTAATTTATAAATGTTAATTACAGTAAAAAAACAGAATGTTTTATTGCTGATCCTAAATGAAAACAATGAAAATTCATTTACTCTGAAAAGAAACCAGAATAGATAAACATACCACACTTAAATAACTATTGATACTGCCATAGCCAGCAGCTACAATGGCACTAGTTTTGCACATTGATAAGAGTAAATAAATCTTCTTGTAACTTGCTGAAATTCACTGAATTTGACATCTCTGACACTGCTATAATTAGCAACATCTTTGAATAGAATCTCAAGCATTGCTTAAAATAATTCTTTTTAAAAACGATATTAGTTAATAATTAATTTTCATGTTTTTTTCTGGAAGTGCTGCAGTGTCACAGTGTTTATGGACCAACCACCACTGATGTTTACTATTTATCTTATAGTAAACAAGTTATAAAGTCATAAGTATCTTTGATAGGGAAAAAAATATTTTCAAGATTAATATTTTGTGTTTTCCTTATGTTGTAATAGTTTAATGAAATGTTTTGTTACCTTTTGAGTAATTTTAAAATGATTTCAAATTTAAAAACCTAGATAATTAATAAATAAATAGTGAATGGCCTTTTTGTCAAGGTACTTTGTAATATAACTTGATAGACAGAATGTTGTTAATGTTGCAAAGGACTAAATAAAAATTCAATTATTAGATTTTATTGCTTGTATATTTTTAATCATTGATCAGAATTTAAATGTGAAGCTTAAAAAAAAAAAAGGATAAATGTACTATTAATTTAGATGACACAATCAACAACTTAAATACATAGTTTTTAATTGCACATTACTGAAATAAAGTTTTAAGAGATTCTTTAACATTTCTTCTGAAAAGACATCCAGTTTTTGATTATAATAAAGGATGTCTTGAAAATAAAGTAAATTTTTTTGAATACCAATTATTATTAAAGAATTTTTACACAATCGTGTTTACAAAATGGATAAATCTTTCAGTTGAATAATGAAAATAATATGTAAACTCTTCTATTTTTGACCTCACAAAAATAAGCTCTCTATATCAGTTATCAATGTTTTCAGACAGAAAAAGTATAATTTTTAAATGGTATTGGTCTTAACAATTCAAATCTGGTGATAACAATGACCAACTGAATGTGGTATTCTGAATTGTATGAGAATAATTGATATTTGATTCATGTGAATTCTTCCACAATTAATTTCTAGAATGTAAATTATAAGACTTTGCAGGTGAATTTAAAGGTGATACCTTTGTGCCATCTGGAATTATCAACTGGATGTCAATACACAAACATAAACTCCCACATATACATAACTTAACCATTATTGCTCTCTAGAGCTAGCTCAAGATCATAAGACTCTAGGGATTGTAACCGTGAAGGATAAATACAACAGCTTACTCTATTTTAAATAAAATTTTACTGGGATAATTGAAAAATAAAAGTTATAACAAAATTAAACTATTTTACAATTTTTAGGCACTCCATAAATATGTTTAGAAAATAAGTTATACAATATCAAACCTATATAACTAGGCTTGAGTTCAAAACTTTAATGTTTGAATCTAACATAATTAATTTAGTAAGATGCTATTGGAAGTAAATATGCAAATTCATTGCTTCTCATTAAAGCTCAGTAACTAGAAACAATTCTGCATTTGTTTCATAATATTGATTGGTGTTTATTGATTACTCAAGTTTACAATAACGGGTTCTGAATAGAGTGAATTACTACTTCTAATATAGTTCCAAGATTCTTGGTTTGGTCAAATGAGGCTGGATGCAATGATCAAAAAAAAAAAATTATAATCTTCGCCATAGATGAAGAATGCATCAGACATTTAAGATCATTAAGCCTGTAATTTATATCCTTAAATAGAATAAAAGAAGAAATTCCATATTTCTATCTAATTACACTTTGTATTTATACACATAAATTTCTTATTTTGTATAAACATAATAATGTACATATTTCTATTGTTTGTTTTTTTTAAACTTGGAATCTTCAAACACAACTATATCAAATCTGAGCCTGTAATATAATTCTCTATTTTAATAATAATAAAAAAAAAAACATATGTATGAATATATAATTTCTATAATACTAAGCATCAAATTTATTCTGAATATTATTAGACGTGCATTTTATTAAAGAAATCCTCTAGATTATACTTCCCAGATTCAAAGTACTTATCCTATGTAAAACACAAACTTATGGTGATATATTTTATTTTCAAAATAGAATATTATTTTACATCATAATTTATACTATTTAAACAAATATTTGCAGTGATGATTACATGATCCATTTTTTTTTACCATATATAAATTAATATATATGCTCTGTTTAATGTTCAAAATATACTTAATGTTTGACAGTGACAAAGAGCAATAAATGTTCTTTCATTATTATAGATATTCTTACACGTATCTATAAAATTATTTAATTATTTGTCATTTTATTAAATATTTATGAGAGCCACTAAAATGTCATTTAACTAACTTGTCTGAACATAACATGTTTAATATTATTCATTCAAAGTAACAGCTTTTGCATTTTCAAAATAAAAGATATTAAGTTACAACTACATTATAATACAAAAAAGAATATCTTTGATGAAGCAACAGTTTGCTTCAGTGTAACACTATGCTTTACAAAAACTTGCACAATTTATTTTATAATCTAGCAACATTCTGTGTCATTTAAGAAATATTTGATGTTTAACACTTTACAGAACAACAAGTGTGTTCCACTGCTTGTTACAATTGTTCTTATGTGTCTTATAAAATTAATATAAATACATGAAAGCAGTCAACACTTATAACAATATCAATAATAATCTCAGACTGTTGTCAAAACATGTTTATATAAACACTAAAGATTGCAATTTGACTACAGAGAGTGAAATTATTAATTCAAAGAAGTTTAAATAAATCTCATTAAACACGTAACTGTAACCTTTGAATTAACAATTTCACTCTCCGTAGCCAAGGTACAATCTTTAATGTCTATATAAACATATTAAACCATAGATAAAAATAGATTTCCACTTGCTTTGATAACAGATTGAGATTAAGTGTTGACTGCTTTCATGTATTTATATTTATAAACGGCATTATTAGATTTATTATTTAATTAATACATGGTTGGAATGGAGTTTGCGGGTCATAATTGACTATTTGTTAGTTTGCTTTCAGAACAGGGTTATATTTTCCTGTTTAATGAGATTTATTTAAACTTGTTTGAATTAATAATTTCACTCTTTATAGTCAAGTTGTAATCTTTAATGACTTTAAATACATATCAAACCATAGATAAAGGTGAATTTCCACATTTATTGCTAAATGAATGTTGCCTTGAGAACAGATTGAGAATGTTGATTAATATTGATATTGTTTAAGTGTTGACTGTTTTCCTGTATTTACATCTATAAACCTATCTAGCTTTGAGCATTATTAGCTTTACAAAATTAATATATATAAAAATGAAGATACCCATACATTCTTATATATTTCTTTATATATATTTCAATAAATGAATAAGATTCATGATCATGACCCATACAACTTTGAAGAATAAATTTGTAATATTAAAACACTTATAAACAAATAATAAAATGCATACGATTTACTTGCAATAGAAAATTTATTTAAATAAGAAATCACAATTTTACTGAAATTATTTTCATGACTATCGTTTTATCCTCTTGATTTCTCTGTACAACACTTTTTCTCTCACTGAAAATAAAATATAAATTGTATATATATATGCAGTGCACACACATCTTTCATTATACATACATATATATTAGTAATTACATGTTGAACTACTTTCATCATATAATTTAATTGTTAAATGTTTTCTAAAAAAAATTAAGTTTATTTATAGCTTTTAAACTCGTACAAGTATTAGTAATAACAAAGGTTAGAATTTAACCCAATGTTTCAAATATTCTTTCTTCTTCAAGTATTGTTGGCATTATCAATAACAGTAAAAGAGAATCAAAGAGTAGTTTAAAAGGCTTTGTTAATAAATAAAACAAGAGAGTCGATAGTATTAATTCATAAAAAATAAAATGGTTAAAATAAAGGCAGATTATATAAACAATATATGTCAAAAGAATACATCATGTAATTAAATAAAAATATTAATAATTTATTTTTATAATCAATGTAGGTTATAAACTAAAAAAAAATAGCTATACAAACATTATTAATAGCTGGTTTTATAAGGTAATAGTAATGAAAGAAATATGTAAATGTACAAATATTAAAAAAAAATTGTTTAAAATAAGTGCACACATTGAATCATATTAATACATGTACATTCGAGATGGAGAAATAATATATCTGGAGATTTTGGATTTAATGAAAATTTGGGTTACTAAAAAACAGAAAAATAAAAATATAAAGTAATTAGTAATTTTCAAAACGAAAGATGGAAGGTTTTCATTCATTGAATAATTTATGAATAATTCTGATATAATACTAAAAATTTTAAAAAAAATTTTGTGTGTGTGCTCAATTTTTATAGATATATAAAGTCTAAAAATATAATATTTTATTTTATGAGATCAGCATTGCACAGATTTAAATGAGATAAATCTTTTAATGCCAGCATTTATATAATAAAAGTTTTAATATAAAACAATTATAGAAAAATTTGAAATGTATAATTAAATTTTGTTAATTCTGATTAAATCTTGTGTAAAATTTTGAAAATATAAATAAATTTGACAAAATTTAATTAAGAAACCTTATAAACAAGATTAGAAAGACAAATCTAAAAATATTTTAAGTAGTTTTAAAGTCAAAAAAAGAAAAGTGAAGTTCTTTTGATATTGAAAATAAAATTAAAGTAGCTTATGAATTATCAAGTAAACAAATCTGAGGAAGTTTTTTTGATATTGGAAACAGGATCAAAGTGACTTATGAACTATCAAGTAAACAAATCTGATATAGAATAGATGGCACATATATAAGATTAAACATTTTATTAATATTTTTTTATCTGCTTACTATACTGAAAGAAAAAAATGAAGAAATATATAATCAACAAGATTAGAAAGGTAAAAAATCTAAAAATAGCTCAAGTTGTTTCAAGTCGTCGTCCCCCCTCCCCAGGAAATGTCTTGATATTGGAAACAGGACCAGAGTGGCTTGACAACTATCAAGTAAACAAGTCTGATATAGATTAGATGACATGCATATAACACCAGACATATGATTTATACTTGCTTGCTAACTATATATTAAGATACTGTCCTAAAAATTTCCTATAGATTTATTTCTACATAGTTATATAACATATTAGCAGCTTATAATTGTAGTACAGCTAAGAAAGAACTACAGACTGATAAGCAATCAAGAGTGAAGTGCCAATCCAAGACAAAGAACTGTTTATCATTAGTTTTATTGATGAAAATATCAAATTAGGGGAAATATAAATCATCATATGTGCTGAACAAAATCATTTATTTGGGTTGTAAGTCTACCCAACCAGACATGTACATTGTGGAAATGAGATGAATATTAAGAGATGACCTAGGTGGAATCTCACAAATACCTTTCTTCTTCAAAATGTTATGATGACTGAACTCAGATGTGTAATTGTTAAATCAACTCTGAACTTTAATAAAAGAAATGCAAGTAAGAAAGTGAAGCATAAAGAACTTACCTTGTGAGTGCTAAGAATTTTGAATTTTAATGTCAGACTTTGAAATTATCTAATAGTAAGAGCTATATTATTTAATTAATGAAGACCTAAAATATAGTTAACTTAGATATTTGGATACAGAAAAATTATAGATAAAAAATTCATTATTGATTGTATTGTTCTATATATTTTTTTTACCTCTGACATTTAGAATTGTTCTTTGAATATATTTATTCTTTAATGATCAAAATATGTACTTTTATTGTGAGTCTACATAAAAAAATATATATAAACATTTTGAAGCCACATACTATTAATTTGTTTTTAAGGATTTAATTACTTCATTATTAAATTTGATGTGGATATGTATATGCAGATCGTGACAGTTTGATCTCTAATGTATGTGTGACTATAGCAATGATTTTATGACTTCAGATTATTTATTTTTTAATATTATTTAATTATTAAATTTTGTCGTTGATTTAAATTGTTTCCTAGTGTACATATAATATTTATTTATGCATTTTATCATAAGTCAGTAAAATAGAACCAGTCCTTTTGGAAAACTAAAAGGTAGTATTTGCCTTTCAGGATTAACTAGATTTCTGTTCTGAAAGAAATATAAATTGATATTATTATATGGTAAACTCTTTGGGGATTGTTAAAGAGAGAAACCTGTCACAAATAATAATTGCTACAATGTATATGTAGATGTGTAAAACAGTTTTAAATAGTCATCTCAAGAATAGACTCCTCCAATATCTTCCACAAAGAAACATTATAAATTTATTTAAAATAAAAATTATTACACAAAAATCTAAACAATCTTAAGAAGATTAACTTACCATATGGATCCCACAATATTTTTTCCATTTTGTCTTCATTTTTGGGTCGTATTTTGATAATTTTATGTTTACTACCCAAACTTTCTAATAAAACTCTAACAACTCTATAAAAAATAAGTTCCAAAAATTATTTTTACATTGAACTTATTTAATTAAATAATAATGAAACAAATATGTAACAAAATTCATATTTAAATTGAGACACTACAATATACATAATACAATATATATAAAGTTGTGCTATTTAAAAAAATCTTTTTTATTTTATTTATTGAAGACATGTATATTTCTATCTTTAATTTTACATATTGAAGAAAAAATGTTTAGTTTTTCCTTTCTACTTTATTTATATTTTTAATCAAAACATATATATATAATTAAAAATTTAAAGTAATTAAATCTATATAGATAAAGCAGATTAATTTTGTCTTAATTATTTTAAATTATAACTTGGATACTGAAAAAGAAAATAATAATTAAGTCATTAACAAAATACGTCTGACATGTTATTTCTTGCTTAAATGGTAAATATTGAGGTCAGTTAGAGTAATAAAAATAGTAGCAGAAACAATGTCATATTTTATTATATAACTGAAACACAGTCACATCAAAGAAAGTGTTGGCAGAGCTGGTGAATGACTTATTTTATCATAAATCTTCCCTTTGGATCACCTGTAACTGCGACTCTGGAGTTTTCTTAAATTGCCCTGGACATTAGTCTATGGTTTAAATATTCAAGCCATCATGAAAAGTCAAATAGATTAATAATATTTATATGATGATTCTACAAACAATTTACCAAGAAAATTAAGAATTTTATTTAGTTTAATAGCAAATAATAGAAACCATCTACGATTTAAAAAAACTTAATATTTTTACAGAAATGGCAGAGAATTTATCTAATAAACAAAATTTATAATCCTTTATGTAGCTACAAGATAAAATTCCATTCAAATGACAAAAATGTATTGATGAAGGCAAAAAGTATATAATCCTATATATAGTTAAATCAGGATTCTGGAATACATTAGTTTCTAGATTTTGAGTTTTATTTTAAATTAGATAATTAACATTGCAGGGATTATTAGCATGCATAATATTTGCTACGTATATTCAGACATATGAACTGAAAAAAAAATCAAATAAACAATGTTTTGGTACTAAATCAAAAAATTATGCAGGTAGAAAATATTTTTAAAGCAAACTACATAATTAAAATTTTGCCAAATACTTTGTAATTAATGTTAATAATATGTATATTTAGTTAGACATAGTATTGACTTATAAATTTATAATTATTTATTTACAAGCAAATACTATCTCTAACCAAATACAAAAAATATCAACAATAAGTACACATTTATATATTAATTTACATAAATTTGGATATATAGGTGTTTCATATTGTTGAGATGTTTAACGTCATTGTAAATTGTAAATGTTCAACTTAATTTTTAAGAAGAGTATTTGGAACATAAACATATTGGTTCTATGAAGGATCTGATAACAATGGCCATTATTTTCCTATTTTTTATTATTATTCATATATTGAAAATTAGTTTATTAATTAAATTGTATTGTTTTTGTTAACTCTTAGCATTCTTTATTCACTGCTATAATAATTTAGTTTCATATTTCTCCAAAAACTTAAAATTTGGATAATAGAAATAGATAAGTGTGTGTACACACATAAATAGCTGATCAGCATTTGCTGTGGAATCTTACGAAATGAAGCTAGTATATATCAAATTATATATATTATTCCATTAAATAATTAGCTTTCGTCTTCACTTAGTATTTCAGTTACATATATGGATGCCAAAGAGTGGCCATATTTATTTGTTTATAGGCTATGAATTACTTATTTCTGTTAAATAATTGAAAACCTAACTTGGCAGAGTTTAGGCAGTCAAACTCCACATCAGCATCATTTTAAATTATTATCACTTCACTGTAGGATGAATGTCTCTCCAAATTTAATCTGGTTTCTCTAATCCCTAGACTCTCCTATTTACAATCCACCAGCAAACTTTCTTATTTCACCACCTATCCCACATGTGATCTCTTTCTAAATCTTTTATATAATCTCTTGGATCCAATTTAAAACTTCAACTGTCCATTTATTATCATCTCTTCTAGCAATATGTCCAGACAAACTCAGATTTCAGTTGCTTAATTTGTCAGTGATACTTGTTTTATCTCTCACATGAATTTTGTTTTGGATTTCTTCATTATTCCTAACAAATATCTCTCCATAGTGCAGTCTAATTACTTTTTTATTAAGTGGTTCAAGTTTCAGATCCATAAGCAAAAACCAATAAAACAAATCTATTAAAAATTTTCTTTTTCAAATTTATAGGCAGGAGTTTCCTTTGAATATTAATTTATTTCTACCAAAAGCACTCCATCCAAATTTAATTCTATGATTATATTTGTCCATTATGTTTCCATTTATATTAATAATCTGACCAAGGTATTCACAGTTACTAACTTCTAATCATGATTATCATTTTTTTTTCTTTTGAAGAAATCCATTGAACAATACTTCAACTTTTTTTAGCATTTATCTTTATTTCTACTTTCTTACTTTCATCTGATGATTGTTGCAACATTTCCTGAAGCTTTGAAGCATTATTTGCAAAAACAACCATATCTGCAAAATCTAGATGATTTAAATAATCTTCATGCATTTTTATTCCCTTAGATTCCAATTTTAATTCACAAAGTATTTCTTGTAAAACTGTTGTAAATATTTTTGGATATGGAATTATCTGCTATACACCTTTATCAATGTTAATCTCTTTAGTGTTACCATGTAATCTAATCACTATTGATATTTTCAAAATATGATATCTTACATTTATATCTTGAACAGGTTAATATTTTAATCATTATAGAAATGCTTACAAAATGAAATCCTTTTCATAATTACAAATCCAAAGTATAATGGTAATTCATATTCATTGATTCTTTCTATAACTTCTCTCAATACATGGATATGATCCACAGTGATAAAACCACTTTTCAATCCAGCTTGTTCTTTGTAATCCAAAGTTCACTGTAGATAAGTAGTAACTATTTTTGTAAAGAATAGAAGTGATAAAAGATCAAGAGGTCTGTAATTTCCAATATATTCGTCATCATTTTTTTTTAAAATATCAATACTACTATTGTATTATTCTAATCATGTAATACATTTTTACCATTTAGATATTTGATATATAACTTGTCTACAATTTTTCTATTTCTTTGTAGGCTTCTTTTAAGATATCAATAAAATGTCATTTCATGGAGCTTTTGCCTTCTTCATAGATATAATTGACTTCTTTATTTAAAACGCTGGCTAATTCAGAAGATGTAATAACTGTAAAGAATACTTTGATTTTTTTTAACCTATATAATTCCTTATTGAACTCTTCCACACATTTCATGATGTCATCTCTTTTTTTAGTAATAGTTCCATCTTTTCTTTTTATTGCAGAAACAACTTTCCTACTAATACAAAATTGCTGTTTTACACTTTTGAGACATTTTTTTCTATAACTTTCTTTGCCAATTAACAATTATAATTTTTTGTATCATCACTAACTCTTTATCATATTATTTTATAAAACTCCAGGTATTCAATTGTTGTTAATGGATCATTTTTTAAAACTTTTCACACTCCTTCCTTTCTTCATATATTGCCTTATTTTTTTTCATAGAAAATTTACGGCTAAATTACTGCTTTTTGTACCAGCTATCTTTCTTGTAATTGATATCAGAGTATTAGTTATCTTCTTATTGACTTCAATCAAGTTTGAACTATCATCAAAGTCTCTTCATATTTTAATACAAGTTGCAAGTTCTAATTTAAATTCACTGAAATATTTCTGAAAGTTAGAAATATCAATTGTAATACATTCTTAATTTTTTTTTTTCTCTATAGTTCTGCATTACCACGTATCTTACATCTCACTAATTAATGATCACTTCCTGCATTGAATCTCTTAAGAACATTACTATTCTGAAATACATATCTTCTTTTAAGCAAAATATAGTCCACTTCTGTTGTGCTTTCATTTGGATGTTTCCATTTAGAATTTTTCTCAAAAAAAAAAATTCATAATATACAGTTCTATTTTTTTCTGAAAACTCCACAAGGCTGTGTCCACTCTCATTTATATCACCATAACCAAATTTATCATCCATAATACATTAGTCTTTCAATCACTTACATATTTAGCATTTTAAAATGTTGTTTCATCTAATCAAAAGTATTTTGTACATCCATATAAAAATCCCCTCTTTCTTTATCACAATGAAAACATATTGAGGCATAAACATGAATTATCTGAATTTATTTTCTTCTATTGATTTAAATAATTAATCTTGCTACTCTATCTGATATGCTTTTAATCTCTGCATTATTCCACTTCTTATTTATAATGAATCAGACTTCACTTATGCTTCCAATATGTGTCCCTTTGTAATAAAGTAAATGCACTTTTTTTAAGCAATTGTCTCTTTATTTTTTCTTCTAACTTCACAGATTTGTACAACTATTCTTCATATGAAAGTAATCTGCAATTCTAGATACCGAAATAAAAGATCAACTTTTAATAGAAGTTTGGACCTACAATCAGAGGATTCTTAGGATTCTACATCTTTGACCATTTTCAATTATTTTGTTTGATGAATTTGCAGTCTCCTGGGAATAAATGCCACAATTTAGTTTTGTCTTCACAGTATATTACACACAATTTTCCATTATAATATATGTATGCAGCTTTTTAAAACTATGATGGCAATAAGTGTAACTTTTTAACACTATCATAGCAATGTCCTAGATATTTGTAAACTATCAAAAAAACTAAATAATTAGCAAATATATCCAGAGGGAACTATTACATGGCAAAAAAGTAATCAGTGAAATCTCAACTGTTTTTTCTAAGAATTATTTTAATATATTGTAACACTTCTGTTACATAGCACACAATAACATATGCAAAAAAAGTTGAAAAGAAAAATAGAAATAAACAGACACAAAAATTTTGTAGATATTTTTTTACATTTCCTGGAATAAAATACAGAAAAAGATTAAATAATTTTGAATTTAAAATGGAATTTTATTATAAACATTAAAAAAAGTCTAAACAAATATTAATATTGTATTCTGATTTTGAAATCAAAAACAAGCATGTTAAACTAATACTTGTAAAGATTTATATCTATTTTTAAATCTTTTTAATTAATTGAACAAAATTTCTACCTATTAGAAATTTTTTTAAGTAAAATCTTGATATACTTTGATAAAACTTTAAACTTGCTTTCAAAAGAAGCTTTTAATTAAAAGTGATTTGAAAAGGATTAAAATTGTTTTTAATCAAGATAAGAAAAAAACATTTTAATTAATGTATTTTTGTCATCCCAGCAATCTAGCTATAAAAGGATGGATAAAAAAAAAGATTAGTTCTGGTTAGTAAGTTTTTTGAATTAGAATTGGTTGGTAGTTTTTTTTTTTTTGGCTAGTAATTTTTTTGAGAAGCAGTTGGCAGTAATTATAGATGGCCAGAAACATCTAGCTAGCAGAATAGTCCAGAACAGGGTAGAAAATTATCAGTAAGATATGACAACAAAGAGGACAAATCCAAAAGTTGCTCTATAGTTCATGATAGTAGTTTGAATTCACATGGAAAAAATGGTCAACTTCAAGTGGTTCATCATTACAAATGTGTTCTAGAAGAGTCTTTGTCTGAAGTAAATTCAAATCATAGATAGAAGGGAGAATGCCAACATTTATTTAATTATACCTTCCTGATGATGACAATCCTGAACTGGTTCCCATCAAAAGAAACTATTAGTTGATAAAGTTGTTATGGTTATACTCCTTTACCTAGACACAAGGAACCACAGATAAATTCATCATGTCATATTTATATAAAGTGAATTGTTTTAAAATAATTCATTTAAAAATAGACATATACAGAACAATATTATTTTAAGTTGTTTTAAACCTATGCTTTAAAATTAAAAAATGGTATAATTCAGAGCAACCTGCAACAGTGATATCTATATAGAAAGAATATTTTAAATTTTATTTTAAAAAAAGTTATTGTAAAAGAGTAAGCCAAATAATTTTGCTTGAATTGAAAGAAACTTGCAAGTGTATTATTTTTAAAGATGTTTATAAATTTTAATCAACTGTGACTTGTTAGGGGAGAGACTGTTATAGGATAGTACTTTTTGTTTTTTAATGGAAATGAAACATTTAAAATCTAAGTTTAAAGACATTATAATCAATCAATCAAATCTTTTTAGAGTAACCTGTCAACACTGATTTTATTTATTTTTTTAAAAAAGAAAGGGAAAAACCTTTATTATTAAAGCAGTGAAATTTATGTACATTTAAAATGAAATTAATTATGAAAGATGTTAATATTTTTATTTTGATAAATTCAAATATGATAAAAAAATAAATTTCATTTATAGAGTTATGACAACATTAATAAATAAATTATACTGCACAGATATGTATATGTATTTGATGCAAAAAGGTACAAAGTATTTATATTATTTAAAACTAATAACTTAAAATATTTTTTATAGCAAGTCAAACATGTTCAGAAAATATTTTATTACGTCTGTGTGCTTATATATATCAATGATTGACAAGTAAACACATATGTAAAATTTAATCATTTTTTAAATTTTAGTAAATGTCAATTGAAATATATTCATTGTATATTATAAAATGCATGTTTGTGCTCACATCTATATATGTGCTGTATGTAAATCCATTAAGTGGTATTGTAAATCAATGTAATAACTTGAATTTTGTATTAATCACATGAAATCACAATGTGATAGTTTTTTATTGTATATAAACCAAAATCAGAAAGATTATATGTGTGTAGCCTTATTCTAGAGACCTTAACTTCATTTTTTTTGTTATTATGCCAGTAACTTAATTCAAAATGGTTTTTAGATTATATATGTATTGCATCATCTCTTGATCATAGTTGCAGTTATAGATCTTATGGTCTCTGACCTAGATTCAAGCATAAGTCTGATATATAGAAGGGGATGTATATTAGTGCTTAAGGGCATCCAGATGTCCTGATTGGTGCTAAGAGTATATTCTTTAAAGCCCCTGCACATTTTATTCTAGTTTAGTCTATCAGAATTTAAGTTTATAGTTGGCCAGTACATTAATGGTACTAAGTGGCCAGAACAATGATGGTGATCAGCATGTTATAATATCCCAGGATTGTTTTTATGATTATTGTATGGATCTTAAGATGGTGCATCCAAATTAATGGTTAAATAATTGCCCAAGCTGGCAACAGCTAAATAGTTGACCTGGTCTACAGAAGACCCATTTCAAATCCAGTCACAAGATTAATTATTGATTTATTGTATTGATGTATTTTGATTGATCACTCACGATGAATGGTTATTTCGATTATTACTTACTTTTACTTATTGATAATGCTGTTGAATTTATAATTATATTTATAGTTGCTCTAAGGAGTTAACTGGGCTGATCTCTCAGAGTGATCTCTTCAGGTTGCTTGTGCTCTTGAACATATAAAATTACTGATATTTTTCATGCTTAAACATTACTTTAATATTACTTTTATATCTTAAATATCATACTTTTTCATAAAATTTGATATTTATTATTTACTTGAGGGCTGATGATTTACTCTCACCTCAGATATAACCACCCACTTCCCTATCCTGTTATAAATAGTGCACAATGTGGGGCTGCTGATGATCATGTACTGGTGATCATCACTACAAAATTAGCTATCAACTTGATCTCAAACACAACTGAAAAGAAAAAAGTATGCATTTTATGCAGAATTAATTTTCAAAAAATTATTGTGAAATATATGGCAAGAGTATTGATCATGATAAATTATAAAATACTATTTTCATGCATGTTTAAAGAAGTTCATGTTTAGAGTTAAATAGAAAATCTAAAATTTTGGAGATTGGATTGGGTATTTGATTGTTGAAGTTTATCTTTATTTCCAGTTTTGATGATGGATGTTTTTTATCACTGGCCAGAGATTGCAATGTTTTCATGCAATTCTGAGGTGTCGTCTATCTCAGCTATTTGCTCCAACCCATTTTCTAATTTTATATTGTTTATCATAGAGAAGTTAACATAGTCCTGCCATCATTTCAGCCTCTAAGGAGCAAGGCATAATTTGTATTCTTCAGCCCCTAAGTCTCAATAAAACAGTGCATAATTGTGTTTTTTCCAGCCCCTTCAAGGGGCAGGGCTTTGCAAAAACTTTTGCATTATCTTTATCAAGAATTGTGGTAACTTATAGTGTCTCAATTGAAGTAGCTCTCTTGGTATTCATGGTGCATTGTGTACTTAAGTCAGATGGCTGAATCCTTTATCTATCTCAGAATTTCAGACCAATACTCATTCTGTTAGCTGTCTGGTACCTGTCAAGTCTCTAAAAAAATATAAACTTTGTTTTGATTATATATTGTGTAAAATACTGTTAGATAGGTGTTTCATTTCTATTTTCCTTTTTTCCATAAGGAGAGTTATGTAACACTTCTGTTACATAGCATACAATAACATGGTGTGTGTATATATATAAAGTTGAATGGAAAAGTAGAAATAAACATAAACAAAAAAAATTAAGATATTTTTCTCATTTCCTCTAATAAAATAATCATAGAAAAAAGATTAAATAATTTTGAATTTAAAATGGAATTTTATTATAAAGTAAACATTTAAAAAGGTCTAAATAAATATTAATATTGTATTCTGATTTTGAAATTAAAAACAAGCATATTAAACTGATAATTGTAAAGATTTATATTATTAATTTTGAAATCTTTTTAATTAATTGAACAAAATTTTTATCTATTAGAAATCTTTTTTTAAGTAAAAACTTGATATACTTTCATAAAACTTCAAACTTGTTTTCAAAACTAGGTTTTAATTAAAAGTGATTTGAAAAGGATTAAAATTGTTTTAATCAAGATGAGAAAAAAAGTTTTTAGTTAGTTTATTTTTGTCATTCCAGCAATCTAGTTATAAAAGGGTGGATAAAAAGAAAAGATTAGTTTTGACTAGTAAATTTTTTTAATAGAGTTGGCTGGTAGTTTTTTTTTTTTGCCTAGTAATTTTTTTGAGAAGCAGTTGGCAGTAATTATAGCTGACCAGAAATAGCCAGATAGTAGAGCAGTCCAGATTGGTATAGAAAACTACCATGAAGATATAAAACTGCGAGGGTAAGTCCAAAAGCTGCTCAAAGTTCATGATGGTGGACATTGAATTCACATGCAAAAAAAGATCAACTTCAAGTAGTTCATAGCTACAAATGTGTCCTAGAAGACAGTTTGCTTGCCTGAAGTCAATTCATATCATAGACAGGAGGGAGAATGTCAACATTTACTTAATTATACCTTCCTGATGATGACAATCATGGACTGGTCCCCATCAAGAGAAACCATCAGTTGCTGAAGTCATTATACTTAATGCTGCTTTATCTAGATGCAAGGAACCACAGATAAATGCATTGCATCATATTTATATAAAATGAGATGTTTTAAAATAATTCATTTAAAAATATATATATAGAATAATATTATTTTAAGTTATTTTAAACCTATGTTTTTAAATTTTAAAATGTTATAATTCAGAGCAACCTGCAATAGTTGCTATCTATATAGAAAGAATATTTTAAATTTTATTATAAAAAAAAAAAAAACGTAAAAGAGTAAGACAAATAATTTTGCTTGAATTAAAAGAAACTTGTAAGCATATTATTTTTAAAGATATTTATAAATCTGAATGAATAGTGACTTGTTAGGGGAGAGATTGTTATAGGATAGTAGTTTCTGTTTTTTAAGGGAAAATAAATATTTAAAATCTAAATTTAAAGACGTTATAATCAATCAATCAAATCTTTTTAGAGTAACCTGTCAAGACTGATTTTATTTATTTATTTTTTTAAAAAGAAAAGGAAAAAGCCTTTATTATTAAAGCAGTGAATTTATGTGTATTCAAAATGAAATTATGAAAGATGTTAATAATTTTATTTTTATAAATTCAAATATGATAAAAAAATGAATTTCATTTATAAAGTTATAACAATATTAAATAATTATATCACACAGACAATATGTATATATATTTGATGTAAAATAGTACAAGGTATTTATATCATTTAGAAAAAATAACATTTTTTTAATGGCAAGTCAAACATGTTCAGAAATTATTTTATCACATGTCTGTGTGCATATATATATATATATATCAATATGTGTCAAGTGAACACATGTAAAATTTAATCATTTTTTAAATTTTAGTAAATGTCAATTGAAATGTATTCATTGTATTTTATAAAATGTATGTTTGTGTTCACAGCTATATATGTGCTGTATGTAAATCCATTAAGAGGTATTGTAAATCAATGTAATAACTGGAATTTTGTATTAATCATGTAAATCACAATGTGATAGTTTTTCACAGTACATAAATCAAAATCAGAAAGTTTATATGTATATAGCTTATTCTAGAGACCTTAATTTCATTTTTTGTTATTGTTATTAATAAACTTATATTCAATTATTAAAATTATTCCAGTGACTTAATTCTAAATGGTTTTTAGATTATATATATATTGCATCATCTCTTGATCACAGTTGCAATTATAGATCTTATGTTCTCTGAGCTAGACTCAAGCATAACAGTCTAATATATGGAAGGGGATGTATATTAGTGCTTATGGGCATCCAGATGTCCTGGTTGGAGATAAGAGTATATTTTTAAAACCCCTGCACTACATTTTATTTTAATTTAATCTCTATCAGAATTTAAGTTTATAGTTTACCAGTACATTAATGATACTAAGTGGCCAGAGCAATGATGATGATCAGCATGTTTTAATATCCCAGCATTATTGTTTTTATGATTATGTATTCTATGGATGAGTACTTAAGATGGTGCATCCAAATTAATGGTTAAATAATTACCCAAGCTGGCAACACCTAAATAGTTGACCTGGTCTACAGTAGACCCATTTCAAATTCAGTCATAAGATTGACTATTGATTTATTGTATTGGTGTATTTTGATTGATCATTCACGATGATAAATGGTTATTTCAAGTATTACTCACTTTTACTTATTAATAATGCTGGTGAATTTATAATTATATTTATAGTTGCTCTAAGGAGTTAACTAGGCTGATCTCTCAGAGTGATCTCTTCAGGTTGCTCATGCTCTTGAATATATAAAATTATCGATATATTTTTCATGCTTAAACATTATTTTAACATTACTTTTATAACTTAAATATTATACTTTTTCATAAAATTTGATATTTATTATTTACTTGAGGGCTGATGATGATTTACCCTCACCTTAGGGATGACCACTCTACTTCCCTATCTCATTATAATATATATGTACAATAATAATATATGTACAATGTGTGTAATTCTTGCAATCATTTCATTTATGGGTAAACATAAACTTGCAATGCACATTACAAAATCTAAGCATATACCTATATATCAAAACATGCTCAAGATTTTATGCATAAGATGAGAAAAATAATCACAACCATATATTTATTATTCAATTGTTAAAAATAATGATTTTTTTGCAATATATTAAAGAATCTAAAAGAATGAAAGTTTATTCAATCAGTTATATTAAACACATTAAAGAAAAACATAACTATATAAAATATCTACACAATTAATACAAATAAATAAAAAATTATAAAAAATATGTAATATTTTGAATACAAATATAATTTTTTTTATGTATATGTATTTGGAGTTTACCACCAACTGATGAGTGTTGATCCAGCATGAAATACATATATTGGAGATCATTAAACTTTTTCACATGTGTATGGTTATGTGAATTGATTGTACGAGATAGAATGGATAGCTGAAGCTTGAAAGTCTGTATTCAAATTCCCTATAATTACATCTAAACTCCAAATATATATATATATATTGTAACAATAAATAAATATGCCATTACATTAATTTAAAATAAAAATTTTAAATTCGCAAATAAAAATAAGTTCAGAAATAAAAGCTAAAAAAATTAAAGAGTTGTGCCAGAGGGGTTTAAGTGGTTTTATCAGTGTCATTCAAGTTTGAGGAGTTTAGAAAGGACAAAGATGGTTGTTTTGTTTGGTTTGTGTTAGAAAAGGTTTGATTCTATAAACATTTTCAGTGATTAAAGCATTGGATCATCAAGTATGTCCAGGTATTGTATTTTAAAGAATATTTATAAAAAGCAACAGCAACAATAGATTACAAATGATACGGGAAATCAACATGAAAGGGTAAGACAAGGTGACCATATCTCCAAACTTTTATAGCAGTGCGCAAGAAGTTTTGTGGATTAAAATGGGAAACTAAAGGAGTGAAAGTAAATGGAGATTATTTAAGTCATTTAGTTTCGCAGATGATGTAGTTGTTTTTGCAAATAATGCTTCCGAGCTGCAGGAAATGTTGCAGGAGTTATCAGATGAAAGTAGGAAAGTAGGACTAAAGATAAATGTTAAAAAGACTAAAGTAATGTTTAATCGATTTGCTCAAAATATGAAAATAAGATTGATTATGATGAATTAGAAGAAG
The DNA here is from genome assembly GCA_028023455.1 of Epiperipatus broadwayi. Taxonomy (NCBI): domain Eukaryota; kingdom Metazoa; phylum Onychophora; class Udeonychophora; order Euonychophora; family Peripatidae; genus Epiperipatus; species Epiperipatus broadwayi. The sequence goes on from JAQFVV010012402.1 coordinate 9,762,005, forward strand.
TTAAGAGTTACAATACCTTGGTCAGATTATTAATACAGATGGAAACATAATAGAGGAAATTAATCATAGAATTAAACTTGGTTGGAGTGCTTTTGGTAGAAATAACTTGATATTAAAAGGAAATATGCCTATGTGTTTGAAAAGAAAGGTTTTTAACAAATGTGTTTTACCAGTTCTTACTTATGGATCTGAGACTTGGACACTTAATAGAAGATCAATACAGAGACTTCAGACCACTCAAAGAAGTATGGAGAGATGTATGTTGGGAGTAACAAGAAGAGATCGAAAACGCAATGTATGGGTAAGAGAACAAACAGGTGTTACTGACCTCATTGAAAAAATTAAAAGATTGAAGTGGAGTTGGGCTGGACATATTGCTAGAAGAGATGATAATAGATGGACAATTGAAATTTTAAACTGGATTCCAAGAGATTGTAAAAGACCCAGAAGGAGACCACATGTAAGATGGATGGATGAAATAAGAAAATGTGTAGGGGTGATGTGGAGAAGAGAAGCTAATGATCGGAGAAGATGGATTAAACTTGGAGAGACCTTCATCCTGCAGTGGATTGATAATGGTTGATAATGATGATGATGATATATTCGCACATATGCAAAACTTTAAAAATTATTATTTTTTTTTTAATAAATAAATAAAAGTGTTTGAACGTATTTTTTTTTTTATAAAAAAAGTACAAGATGTAAAGATGAAATATTTTTGTAAAAAGATTTATATATTTTGTAAATGGAAATGATTGTTTATGAATTATCAAAAAGCAAACTAGCCCTTGGGGCTCTTATATAATTAAAAGGTCAGAGGAAAGATATTGATAAGAGAATGAAAAGAATTAACTTGTCTAATATAGAAGCAGCAATAAAGGCCCGGACCATAATGAAAAAATGAAACAATGTCTATTGTTCGTTGAATCCAGAGGATCATTATAAAAGGAAAACGATTCAAATTAAAACAGTTCCAGACAGTTGCAGCTTGATTGTTTTTGAGAGGTGTGATAAGATGCACATATCAGCCTCTCTTTATTTAAAAATGAAATGACTGAAATACCAGGAATGAACCAGCTAAGGCCTCCTCCAGAACAACAGACCGGACTTTCCTACCATAAGATGTAAACGGAAAATTTTTTACTAAAAGTAATTAAGAACTTTAAAGATTTGATCAGCTAATCTAAATTTTAAAAAGGAACTTTTATCTGACTTATGCTTCAAATTAATTATAAATGTTTAATTTTTACATATTTGTTTGCTAGAAAAAAATCATTTCCATTTTATTATTTTTTATTTGTATTAATATTTATTGTTTAAATTTTAAATGCATTAAATTTAAGTTGGGCATAGACACTTGCATAGATTCGTTCACGTTTAATTACATTTTTGTTTTCATATATGATTAAAATATATAGACATTCGGTAAATAATGATATCTTACGTTGAATATCTAAAATGTATTTATTCGGATGTCTTGTTAGTTATTGGTGTCAATGCGGCATCTTATGATGAATGCCATTGGGTTTCTAGTGAATTCCCTCTGCAATTACATCAATAACATTATATTTTGATCATGTATGTTTATGTTGAAATGTTTTTGAACGTGTAATCTGTGTAGTTGATCTATGCTCAACATTAAACAACAAACTTTTATAAGATCCATCTGTGCGAATTTATATAAATGTTAAATTTAAGTTGGGCATGAATGGCTATATAGATTTGTAAAGTTATATTAATTAATTAGGGGAGGGTAATCTTAGGTTATTTGTTTCGTAGTTAGATTAGATCAATGGATTGGATATATTGGTGTAATTAGTAGATGTAGTATGAGGTTCACTATGGGCAGGATCTCCATTATATGCCGCACACCTCTTTTTGCCTATGGAAGGGAATAGTAAGACGGAGAAACACAGTCCCTTCATATGGAGTTTTTTTTTTTATTGTTCTTCTTGCCATACAGATGTAACATTCCTGCATTGGACAAGAGTCAATGTTTTCTCTAACCATGCTGTTCAGATGTACATTCCTGACGGTGTGGTATATATATTTGTGCTGTCGTATTTCATGCTACATTGAATACATCAATGTATCAGATGGATTGACGCCGGTTTGACTGTGAACTTTTGACCTAGGGTTAAATAAGGGATAGAATATTTTCTTTTCAAATACAATCTATGTAGTCTATTCATATTCGGCAATATTAATAAAAAAAAATATTAAATTCATTTGTACGGACAATCTTAAAATTTTAAAATAATAATTTAAATTAAGTGTTAATATTAAAATCTAAAATAATAAATATTATTCCTCAAATTTAAATGATTATATATGTGTGTAAATAAAGATTATTTGTGTGTTAATTACTGGCAGTGGCTATTTTATTCTTTTTTTAAAGATATTCTTAGATAAGAATTTATTATAAAATATAAATCTCTGCCGTTCCACTGAGCTAGTGACAATGGGCTAACGGTTGGAATCCAAATATATATATTAAAATAAAAAAAACTTTTTTTTTTTAAACTTACGTGTCTGCCTACTATATAAATTTTGTAGGTTCAAATGCCTAGTGGCGCCCTGTAGTCATTATAATATATAAAATTATACTTATTCAAAATATTACAGATTCAGTCTGTATCCTACCCATCCCTCTTCTGGATACTTAAATGGATAAGGTCTTATACATGAGGCGTCAGAGTAACTCAAAGTCAACATGGGCATGATAATAATATTAGCATCAACATGGGATTTGAGCATCCCATAATCAGATTTTCAATAGCATGGATAGCTGAAGACTTGGAGAGTGAAGCATATCCATTAAAGTTTGAAGATTTGCTATATTAATATAAACCAAGCATTGGTTATATATAGGTATGTGTGGGAGATGATCTAGACCAATTGATGAGTGCTGGTTCAGCATGAAATACGTATCTTGGAGATCATTTATCTTTTTCACATGCGTACAGTTATGTGTAATGGTTGTATGAGATAAGAGTGGATAGCTGAAGGGAGATTAAAAATCTGTATTCAAATCCCCTATAAATAAATATATGATAAATATCTCCTAGACAATAATTTTATATAAACAAATAAGTAATCTGTTCCAAGTCTTTTTATGTAAATTAAATTTCACATAAAATAAGTATTCTTTTCAGGTGCATATTTTCCATTGGACATGGCAAAGAATTTGAAAATACTTAAAAAATGAAAATAAGCATTATAATGTAATGCAAGATGAATAAAACACACAAAAAATTAAGACTGAGTTGATTTGAAGATCACATTTTTCAATTTTTTTCAGTTTATATATGTCTGAAATTGTTTACATAACTCCAGGTTTATATAAGTGAAGGTTGCCAATATATAACTGTGTATAAATTCTATCAGAATATATGGATAACAAATACATTTTACCACAGCTTAAATTCTTTTAATTTACATATGTATATATATATATAATTTTAAAGTCCATGGTATGTATTTACCTATAGAGGAAATATATATAGAAGTAAGAGTTACATGGGATGTATGTATTATTTTAAATATTTAAAATAGTAAATTTATATTAATAATATTATATACAAAACTATGACTTTATATATCATTCAAGTTTCAATAATATAAGTTTATTTTCCCTTGATAAATTGCCTTTACAAATATATCTCTCTATATAGTCATCACATCAAGCAAACTCACACATTCTGTGTATTAATATTTAAAACCAAATTAAATATCTTTATTGTCATCACACTATATATACTTAAAATAACAAAAGTCATTTCTAAATGTTTCTACATTTGTGCTGGTAAGATAATCCCTAAATAGAGATAGATGCCTTGTGAAATTTCTCATTTTAAAGTGACTCATTATTAATTGTAATGCCTCATTCCAAAATGATTCATTATTAATTGTAAGATCTCTTATAATAAGTATAAAGTTCCAATCTGATAAATCTGTTATCATCAATACTTTATTTATTCATATATAATTGCAAATAAATGATTAAGAATCCAAATTGTTAAATATATAATTAAATGATAGAAATGTGGTTGCATAAACACAATCCCATTGAAACAGTTAGTATAGAGAAATTATGATGGCATAAGAAACTCATGATGAATCAAAGCAAAAAGAAAAGATTATTAATATTGGAACAGTGTATATAACTTTTGATAAGTCAACATCATATTCTACAAAACAATAGGTGATATTAGTTTTGGTTAGTAATGCTTATTGATTATTTGTAGACAATTTTCACATATGAAAATAATTCATCTACCTACAATCCTGTTGGTAGCTTAAATTCGGCAACCAACTTGTTGCATATTATATATATAAAATTTATATCAGAGTTCAGAAAATACTTACTATAGACTGAAGCTTTTTATTATACAGAATAATACATTAATATATATACACAATAAGGATGATAATAAAATGTTTAATTGCTAGCCAGTAGAATTGTTACAAAGTTTGAAATTTGTTATCATTAAATAAATAGCATCATATGTTATGTTATGTAAACAGAAAAAATAATTGTAAAACAATCACTGTAAATTTGACAACAATATGATGTAATTTTGTCACAAATTTATTCTTACACTTCCAATAATAATTCTCTTCATTCTACATTAAAGCCTTCTACTGTAAAGTTGAATAATCAATGATTGCCATTAGTTTCTAGCTTTTATCTTCATCAATGAAAAGAAAGATTCAAAAGTAAAACTAATGCTTTCATGCATCTAAAAGCCAATTTTATACTCCATTATGCTATTCAAATTAATATCCAGAAATTAAAAAAAATAAAATATTAAAGAGTTTTTTACATAGTTGAATATTTAATATAGAGTGAAGAGAATTGTTCTTGAAATACAAAAATGTACGAGAAAGACATGTCATATTATTATACAGAAACTAACATAATATTAGATTTACATAACTATGCAACTTAGTTTGGATTCAAATCTTTGGGGTTTTAATTTTTATTTTACGTTATTAACTTGAGTAGTATAAAGGCATAAAACATGGTTTCTATGTGAAAAAAGTGCATTAGTTCCAACTTTGGATTATAATCTTCATTAACAAAAAAAAAAAAAAAAAGCCAGAAACTAGTCTGAAGATGATGATATTATATCATCTGATGTCCATCGATTAGATCTAGAATAGAGCAAGAAAGATCTTTAAATCTAATATACTGTGTTTAAATATAAAATAATACTTACTTTGTTGTACTCATGATCTCTTTATTAATAAATTATCTAAAATAAGAACAATTAATATTATTAATAAATATATAAAATATCTATATTGATTAATGTAGACAAGTTTGGTATCGCATAAAACTAATGACAAGATACAATTATCAAGAAAACTATCCAAATCATCATCAATAGCAGTTTACCATTGTGTACTATATTTTAATTAGAATATAAATATTAATAGTGAGCTAATTAAAACTACATTAAATATTAAAGCACTATTACAATATTTGAGATATTGTCTAGCTCAAACAACTTACAGAATATATTTAAAAATTGTAGTAATATCCAGAATTAATTTTAAAAATCAAATCCCTCTCTTATACATATCTTTACTTCTGCACTGAATTTTATTTTTTCAGATCTAATATTATTTCATTTTACTATATCTGTGAAGACATTACAGTTTTCAAGATAAAACCTTACAAAGCATACAATAAATGAATTTTGTTAAAAAAATTTAAAAATGCACATTTAAAAAAATAGTAAATAAAACAAATTTGTATCCTTTGCTTTAAATGCTTTTTAGCAAAAAAAAATTTATTGCTAAAAAGTTCAAATTTAGAGGTGCAAATTTGTAATTTATATAAAATATTACAGCAAAATAAAGGAAGTGTAGATGTACTGACATTTGTAAATAAAACAAAAGCAGTTATTAAATAAAATGCTTATTTTGTCTATTATGCTCATAAAGTTAAGATTTTAAGTCAATGCTAGATGAAACTTGAGATATTTTTCAATTCTAAGTAGGTTTAGGATCTTTATGTTTGGTAATTACACCATAGACAATGCAATTACTATTATTAACTATTCCAGTTCAATCTCATTTAATTAGAAGAATGTTGATGTGCTGAGTGTAAAATTAAAAAATACTATTCAAAGTGGAAAGACAGCACTGAGACCATAATTTTTCTTTAAAAAAATATACCAATAAATAAATTAAAAATTATTCAATTGATCAGAGTGGCATTCAGATATAGCTATGATAATCTCAAATAGAACTGTAACATATTTAACAATATAAATAAATGCATTGATAAGCTGCCATTCCTTAGATAATAAAGTAAAAACCAGTGCATATAATGAAAATAATTGGAATTTGTGGCTTCTGATAAACCTGTAGCAATTGCATGTGATAATTTACTCCAATAAATTACTGGCTAAAAATTCATTTATATTATCAAACTTGTGATAGTATTACTAATAATTTATATTTTATTTATATGCCTATTTTAAATAGCAAGCAGCAGATATCAAAACTACAAACATTTCAAATAGGAGGTGGATAATAAAACTATATTGATAAAAAAGATTAAATAGTTAGTATATTATACTTTTAAAATTTAATCTTTAATCTATCATTAGAAATTTTTTTTATTGAGAACACTAACATTCATCAATAAATTAATAAGGGAGCATATTAAGTAAAAATTAACATCTATTTGATATCTTAGAATCCATTTCCATTATAAATTGAAATATGGGCAAATGTTTTTTCTTCTCTCATCTTTATAAAATAAAATGAAAATAATTGAAAATCACTTTAAAGAAGTAGACATTATGAAGGTGACATAATTAAAAAGCTGTACAAAGCCATTTCTCAAGACACCATGCTTCAATCATAACAATGCCAAAATTTAATTTATTTATTATTACTAGTAGCAGATACTAATTCAATAGGGGATTTAAATATGTTCAACATAAAAGGCAGAGATTGAGAACTTCCTGTGTCCTAACATCTAAATATTTGTTTGTATAGGCTCTTCTATTTATTTCTATCAAACACTTGTATCGATCAAAAGTGTGTACTAAGTAAGCCAATTTTCTTTTTAAATAGGAACTTCAAGAAGCAAATTATGATACCTACATAAAAGACTTTAGCAGCAAAATTAAATATGAAAACTAACTTTATTTCCATTATAAAGAAAGTAATTTTTATTTAGATAATTATTACCAAATTAAAAGACTCAAAGCTAATCACCAAATTATTTATTCTCATCCCTAGGATCTTTTACACATAACCAAACAAATAAACTCTTATTAGAAATTTTTCAAAAATAATAGTAGTCCTTTGTGAAAAAAACGTTCACACACATGCAATTTGTCTAATAATTTAAAAAATATATATCTTGCTTGTTTTCTACATTGTAATTTTTTTTAAATATGAACTAATTAACCTTCCTATTATAGTTCATTGCAGGAAGCTAAATATGTTAATAACTGAGTTATTACAAGTAGAAATCTACAGTTAAATTACATTAACACTGTTTAACATAATACATCACTTGATTTTTAAAAAATCCAATAAATTGCAACATTACACAAACTATTTTCTTCAAAATTTCCTATCTCTTTATCCTGTCTTCAAATTCCTTAATCTGTTCCATGATTAACACCATTGAGTGGCTATCATCCATCTAATCACTTTTAAGTTATAACTCTTAGTTTTTAAACTATTTTTTAAGTTATAATTATTCATTTTTTTGTTATTTTAATATCTTCCAAGTCACCATGTTTCTATCAATCACGAATAATTTTCTCATCATTATAGCTGTAATAGATACTAATTCAGTAGATAATTTAAATATACTTACCATGATATGCAATGAGACAGGAAATTTCCTGCTCTTTAACATACGAATATTTGTTAACATAAGTTCTTTTATTTCTTTTTTATCAATTAAAATATATAAATATTTCTTTCACTGCTCATTCTTTTTAAACTTTATTTTAATATATATTTAACTTAATATCATTATATATTTCTTAATTTCCTATTGTTATAGCTGTAATATTTTATCTTTTTTTTTTTTAATCATCTACATAGAAAATCAAACTTCAAGCAAAATATGTAGCAAGAAAATTATTTTGCCTCTCTAATCATTTTTTTTTTTTTGTCTTCAAGTTCATTGTAAAGTTTTTCCCACATTAACGTATAATATCCAATAGTTGCAATTTACACTCTAATCTTATGGCATCTATATCCAAGTAATAACAAGTATGTATGCCATCTAGTGCAAACACTAAATTGCCACTTCAAAACATTAGTAGAAATATAAACAAAAACAACAAAAAATTAATTCAAATTTAAAATTAGAGCCCACCACCCCATTCAAATAAACAATATAAAAATAGACAGTAAATATCACTCCTATTTATTAAAATAAAAAATAATCTAATGGTTTATAGCTTGGGAAATTATAAGATGCTCGAAAACCAGAAGTTATGGATATTGATTTGCAATCCATGGACTTTTAGAACTTGAGCAGGACATGCCAATTTATTCAGAGAGTTTAAATAAATTTAAAGAAATTAATAATTTGAAAAAAAAATATGAACTTTTATAAAAATAAAAAAAATTAATTTAAATGTTAAAAAAAAAAAACAACTAAATAAATATATATAATACATATGTAGAATGGAATTTTTTTTTTGTTAAGAAAATTTATTCTACAATTTTTTTCTAAAAAATCTTTTTTTTACTAATGTTAAAAATATATTTTAAAAAACAAAACAATATGTTTTATACATATAAAACAAAATTCTATTACATTAATACATTAAAAAAGGAAAAACAATCTATTGTGTACACAAGAAAATTATTATATATTTAATTAAGGAACTAAAATAATCATAAAAAAATTTAGATACATCCAATATATGAATATATAAAATTTTGAGTAATAAATTTAATATAGTCAGGAAGTAAATTAGCATTCACATTCTATTATATATTCTAGTTAAGATTGTATTTGTGGTTATCTTCAAAAAAACATAATAACAATCTTTGGATTTCAGCCAACCAAAAGAACAAGCTGGATTTAAAAGTTGTTTTAGTACAATGAATCATATCCAAGTATTGAGACAAGTTATAGAAAGGACCAATGAATATGAATTACAATTATGCTTTGGATTTATAGATTATAAAAAGGTCTTCGATTCAATAAGTTATTTCTTCAATGATTAAGGCACTGGATCATTAAAGTGTATAGACCCAGGATATTGTAATATTCTAAAAAATATTTATAAAAATGTAACAGCAGCAATTAGATTACATAAAGATATTAGAAAAGTTAACATTGAGATGGATGTAAGACAGGGTGACTTCATATCTCCAAAACTTTTTGTAGCAGTCCTGCAAGAAGTATTTTGTGGTTTAAAATGGGAAGTTAAAGGAATAAAAATAAATGGAAAATTTTTAAGTCATTTAAATTTTGCAGATGATATAGTTGTTTTTGCAAATAATACTTCAGAGCTTCAGGAAATGTTGCAAGAGATCTCAGATCAAAGTAAGAAAGTAGGATTAAAATTAAATATTAAAAAAACTAAATTAATGTTCAATGGATTTTCTCAAACGATGCAAATAAACATTGATAATAATGAGTTAGAAGTTAACAACTATAAATATCTTGGTCAGATTATTACTACAGATGGAAATATGATGAACAAAATTAATCATAGAATTAAACTTGATTGGAATGCTTTTGGTAGAAATAATTTAATATTAAAAGGAAATATGCCTATGTGTTTGAAAAGGAAAGTTTTTAATAAATGTGTTTTGCCAGTTCTTATTTATGGATCTGAGATTTGAAAACTTTATAGAAGAACAATACAGAGACTTCAGACCCCTCAAAGAAGTATGGAGAGATGTATGATAGGAGCAACAAGAAGAGATCAAAAAATTACATGGTTAAGAAAACAAACAGCAATTACTGACATCATTGAAAAAAATTAAGAGACTGAAGTGGAGTTGGGCTGGACATATTGCTAGAAGAGATGATAATAGATGTTACAGTTGAAATCTTAAGACTGGATTCCAAATGGGAGATGTATTGAACTTGGAGAGACTTTCAACCTGCAGTGGAGTGACAATAGTTGACAATGATGCTGATATGGATGATAGCCCAAGGTAAGAAATGATGTAGTAATTTGGATTAGAAATAATAGAGGATTTCCCTTTATTTCTAATTAAATTCAAAACAAAAAAGTTATTAATGGATATTAAAGTGGTTTAGTCTTGAGACTATCGAGATGATTGATTTCCCCAATTTTTTATTTATAAAGTTTAAAAACAATATACACACAAATTAAATCTTAAGGAAATAATAAGCAAAATGAAGCAAACTTTTCTTATTTAAATTTTAACTTTGTGAGCTTTCTTTTTAACAAATTCAGCAACAATATCTTCTACATTTATACTATTTGTTATTTTAAATTCAACTGAAATTAATCGTAATCCAATTTCTTGGACTTGTGATGAATAAAGGTTTTTATTATTTTCAATTTTGAAAAATTTTTCTCATCAATATCAACTGAGATTGAAAGCATTAATAATATATGCAATGTAATATACGTTAGATAAACTATCGATTAAATTTCATTTTACAGATAAAAATGAATGCTTTTAAAAGCAAATAACTATGTGAAAATGTTCTTGACCACATTTTCAGTTCTCTACACAAGTTCAATGCATCAATATTTTTTAAGTTGCCATATGTCAAATAATTTTCTAATTTTTGGCAATAATCCATTATAATTTGTACATGCAGTATATTATTGAAAGACATAAAATTTGTTTAATTAATTCTGAGTAAATCTTAAATTAATAGAATAAATTGCATACTTGCATGCAACAGCTCTAAATGTATAAATATGATGTCTGATTAAATAATTGGTAAATATTTGCGATCTAAATGATTATCTAATATGCCTTACAACTCTGGATAGCTCGATTAGAAGTGAATACGAGATACAAATAATCCCATTAGGAAGTGAGTGCTATAGAGAAAATAAAACTTAAGGATTAATGACCATTATTTAGAACATATTTAGATATTTTTTTAATAGGTTATTATTTTATACTATATTAACATGTGTAAATTAAATGTCAATAGTCAGTCTTCTTATGACAGATTTGAATTATAATTAATGTGTGTATCAGCTGAGGAGCATACCTATAATTAATTTATATATTTCATAATAACTTAATCAGTAATTTCCTGAAGGTTTGAAATGATGGTATTTTAATTGTATTTATATAGTGGATATTTCCATCATCTAGTATTAAGTATTGAATGTTTAGAAAAATGTAACTTTTTACTTAAATTTTCCAATTACATTCATCTTTTAGTATATGCACAACATTTAGAATGGTATTCTTCTTCTCTTTTCTTCAGGCATTGCTGGGCTAACCAGTGATAGTACTAACATGAGAGTCAAATCTGGACCCTTAGATTCTTGAATATTGAATTTTAAAGTAACGCTCCAACCAACTGAGCCATTCTGTCAAAGATAACAGCTAGTAGAAATTTCATATACTTATCTATGAGATTTCCCTGATTTCTCCACTTTTTCCATAGAGCAAAGGTGATTAGTGGTTTCCATACATTATATATGATCATACTAGGTTGACTTATGGTGTTATTAACAATTGTCATGTGAGCAGCATCTTTGAATTTTCTTCTTTGTACTTTTTCCTGTCTAACCAATATTTTTGTATTTTCCCAATTGAACATATATTCATTGGTACATACATGGTCTGCTACCCTAGACACATTTGTTTTCTCTCTTTCAATCATCAGTTTGTGCTCTTGCAATTGCTTTTCAATGGAGTGACTGATCTCAACAATATATATTCTTCCACATTTACATGGTATTTCATAGATGCAGTTTTTGCTTTTCAGCATTTCAAATTTAGGTTTTGTAGATGTTAGAATTCCTCATAGTGTAGTATGACTCTAGAAAGCTGTTCTGATGTTATGCTGATTGCAGATTTTTCCTTAATTTGTCTGCTGTTTTTGATATGTATAAATACACTCTAGTATCAATAATTGTTCTTTCTTTTGATAGTTCTTTTTGTCTATTTAAGGTTTTCTTAAGAATTTGTTCTATACAGATCTTTTCTTTTTCCAAATCACTGGTTTCTGAACAAACTTCTTTTGCTCTGTTTAATAGTGATAGTGTAGCTCCATGTTTTGTGTTTCTGGTATGATTGGATAAATATGCTAAGTATTTTCTTGTATGTGTGGGTTTTCTGTAAACTGTAGTTTTGATTTTGCCATGTGGGAGTCTTGTAACAAGAACATCTAAGAATGTCAATTTTTGTTCTTGTTCTGACTCTATTGTGAAGATAGATTGTTGATGTCTTTCAAAAAAAAGTTGGTAGCAGTGTTCCATCATGTGGCCATACAATAAATGTATCATCAATATAGCAAAGCCAAACTTTAGGTGGATATGGAGTAGTCTTTATGGCTGTGGTTTTAAGTTCTTTCCATGTAAATATTACTAATCAGGGTTACAATGATACGCCTGTAGTCATCCCTTGATTTTTTCTGGAAGAATTCCGTGTTGTATTGAAAATAGGTTAATAGTTCCATTATACTACCAATAGGAAGGGTTGTTTTGATTTGTAAGCTATTATCACCATTTAATCTTTTTCTTACAATAGACAATGCTTCTTCACATGGTACATTAGCAAATAATTTTTCCACATCAAAGCTTACTAGTATGCCATTTCTTTCACTTTTCATGTTCTTGATTAATTCTACAAAGTGTCAAAAATAATTATAGACCAATAGCAGTAACATCAGTTTTATATAAAGTTTTCTCATATATGGTAGCTGGAAGAGTTGTAAAATGGATGGAAGAGAATAATGTAGTAGGGGAAATGCAAGGAGGTTTTAGGTCAGATAGGCGTATAGGAGATAGTTTGTTTGTAGTTACACAACTTATGGAAATGAGTAGGAATTCAGGTAGATCGTTATATATAGATATAGAGAAAGCATATGATAGAGTAATTAGAAATAGATTATGGGTAAGGTTAGCCAATTTGGGAATGGATGAAGCTTTAGTAAATATTATTAATAAATTATATGAAAATAATTATTATACTTACCAATTAGGGAATATAGAATCAGTTAAAGTTAAAAATGGGGTGGATTAAGGCAAGAATGCCCCATGTCACCTATTTTGTTTTTGTTGTTTTTGAGTGAAATGGAGAAAGCAATAGAAAGACTAGGAAGAGGGGTAGAGATACCGTTAATAGGTGGCAAAGGAGTATATACTTTGTCGGGTCTTTTTTTTGCGGATGATATCTTTTTATGTGCAGAAAGAAGAGAAGATATGGATATTATGTTGAGGACATGTGCAAGGGTGGGTAAAGAGATGGGGATTAAATTTAGTGAAGAAAAATCAAATATAATGATGGTTAATACTGGGGAAAGAGAGGATGTAGATTTTTTATTGGGGGATATAAAGTTAAGTGTGGTGGATAGATATAGGTATTTGGGAATCATCTTACGTAATCAGGAAAATTGCTTGGATTAATGGGAGAAAAAATTGGTAAATGAAGCAAAGAAAAGAAAGGGTTTGATAAAGAAACTAACAGTATTTTCATATAATATGATGTAGCTAGAATTGTATGGAAGGGAGTTGCAGTAGCAGGGTTAACATATGGTAATGATGCATTATGTGTTAGTAAAAGGATTTAGATTATTTAGAGAAAGTGACAAGTAGGAAGACATGCATTAGATGCAGAAGTGTGGACAGCAAAGGAGGCAATTCAAGGAGAAATGGGATGGTCAAGTTTCTATATGAGAGATGCAAAAAGTAAAATGAAAATGTTTGGTAGGTTGCAGTTTATGGATAGTAAAAGAATAGCCAAAATAGTGTTTAATTGGGTTACGAGTAAAGGGCAGGTAACAAGATGGGTGAGAAAGGTAATGCGGTATGCAGAAGATTTGGATAAAGAATTTATATCGGGTATAATTGTATAAAAGATGGGATGATTGTGTAGGAGGATTGTTGAGTGTTATAGTGGTAAGGAATGGGATAAAAGATTAGAAGCATTAATAAAAAATAGGGAGTTGGAGAGATGGAAAAGTAGTATGGAGGGTAAGAAGAGTTTAAATATATATAGAAGTAAACGGAATATTGGAAGCGAGTTAATTTATGATAATAGTAAGGAAAGTAGTTAATTGTTTAAGGCTTGAATGGGATTTTTAGCAACAAGAGAATATACATGTAAATGGAAAACTATAGGTGATTTAGCGTGCAAATTATGTAAGGAAGGTATAGAAAATATTATGCATATATCGATTGAATGTAAATGCTTGAAAGCAGAAAGGGTACAGATAATGAAGTTATGGGAGAATAGGTATGAACAAAGTGACTATACAGAAAGTGAGTTATTAGTTTTTATGCTGGGTTTGCGAAAAGATAGGGGAATTTAGATTTAAAGGCCACAGAGTTGACAAAGATTATGTTGTGGAAATGGGATGGGGCAGAATATGGGAAGACTTAAAGAGTGGGGAATGGAAAATAAAGTGGCTAACAGGTTTATCTGGGCATAGTTGCTGAGATATTCTTGACTTCGTTTAAGGAGAAGCCAAATACATCACATCACTAAGAACTTTGAGAAGAAATCTTGACAAAGTTCTGGAAAATTTAAACAAAAATAAATTTTTCTAAAGACATTCAATACTTAATATTAGATGATGGAAATAGTCCAATATATAAATACAATTAATCAGTAATTGTTTATATCTTTTACAAGTATATATTTACCGGATCATCTGGATAAATCCTAGTACTGAAACTTACAATTCTTTTAAAAGTGCAAGACCATTACCATTCTGCGCTCTAAGAACTATACTGCGTTTGCATTATATAATAGAGTAATGCATTTTTTTCGATGCAAGTATTACTTTTCAGTTAAATTAAACAAATATAATTACAATCGCAAAAAATTATTAAACTATATTTTTTACTCCCTACATTAATTAAAAAAACCTTGAAATATATTTATCGATTGAACCATTCGAAAATATTTAATGGGAGTCCTTAGAGACATTTAAGTAAACTATATTTAACATAATACATGATTAACGAAATCTCGTCTCACACCTCTGCACTATTCTAGAAATATGTAGTTAGAATATTATGAATACCAAATCAAAAATAAACTAAATAAGTTCATATTTACCGTCTAATACAGATACTTTGGTTAATTATATATCTATAAAGTAATTTAGTCTTCAGTATTAATCTTATTAAGCATAACTCATTGTAAAAATAAATAAAAAATCAAATGGAATTATACTAGAAGTATAAAGAAAACAAAAATATCCAAAATAAGTACCGGATTTAATATTAATAGTACTACCGCAGTAACTACAGATTTGTTTATTTACTAATTTATTTACATTTTTATATTTAAAGGTTTTAATACATAAAATATTTTGTACATTTAATTTAAATATGATAATACAATTTGCATTATATATACCTATTTCCTGTCTTTTCTTTTCTTTTTTTTTTTTTACTGAAAAGCACTTATGCAATCATCCAATCAAATTTTAGTCTTCAGTAACGTGGGTGATTCAAATGATAGTCGTTTGCGTATAGTAAATAAGAAATATTTATACAATAAAGAATTGATATTACAGGTTAGTTAAAATAAAATAAAATTTTATATTGTGATTTCAAAAATTTAATAATGAAATTATATTGTAATTTTGATATAAAACATAATATTTTTATAAAATTAATATTGTGATAATAATTTTCTCTATGCAAATTATAGTTAGATAATAGTTTGGGATAAATAATTTTAACATACATTAGTATTTGTGTACTAAACATGTAACGAAGAGAACCTTCCTATTTTCACTTAGTTGTATGTTTAGTACACAAGTACCCATACTTTGAGTAGACCGAAAATGTTTTGAAATATTGTCAGGTAAATCAATTTTTCAAAGATCTAACTATAAATGTTTTAATGTGAGGGGTTTACTATGCATATTTTTTTTTGTTTTTCACCTTTGAACAATCAAGAATTTAAAACTTTGATATGTGCTGTGTTGGGATTATAAAAATGGTGAATTTATTATTCGAAAGGAATGAAAAATGTACTTGTGAAAAATATGAATAAGCTATGAAAGAATGCAAAAATTTGTATATTAGTAAATACAATGAAATTGGATTATTTTATTAGAATTAAGAGAAAATGAGTTTTTATTTTTATTAGAAATTTTCTAGAAACGTTAAGTGGTTTACGATTATATTGAAAGTTTTATGAAATTGGAATCTAAAAATAACTGGCATTGAAGCTTTTAATAATATTAATGTTACGATAGTATACTAACGGAGTTTATATTAAAACATATGCATCAAGAGTAATAGTTTTCATAAGTAAGTAACATTGGATTGTTTATACACATTCAACATACAGCTATCTTCTCTTTTATATTATCCAAGCTAATGATTTAAAAGTGTTAAATCTTCTAAGGATTTAAATCTTAACTAATTTGTTTGTATACCTATATAGATCTGACACAAAATTAGCAATATATATATTTCAATTAATTTTAAATAATTGTAAGTGCTTTTGTTTGAAAAAGCATCACATATTTCTACCAGCACTACTTTCTTGGGTTCATTGATTCATGCTTACAATATATAGTTTTAGAATAAAATATAATATTTTTCTTAATGGAGATATTATGTTTAAGCTGAGAAAGTCATTTAATACTTTAATGGTAAATAGTTATACAAATTAATTGACTTGGGTTCAAAACCTTAGAGTTACTGAAACTCTAAAATCATTAGCTTTATTTCTTTTGTATTTTCTTAGATATGTATGTGCAATTTAACACAATTCATTGTTGAAGACGAATAACTAGAAATTAGTCAGAAAATTTGATAGACACTATCATCTGATATCCATTAATTATTTATGCATACAATATATTTTAAAATAGAATACTGTAATAGAATAAATCATTGCTTTTAGTGTTGTGATATTTAAGAAAGAAAAGTAAAAAATTGTAGGAGATTATGGGTTAGAGCTATTGAATGTTGTAGTTTTGAAATATTTGGAAAGGAGTTGAGATAAATAAAGATTTGTATTCCATTTGAAATCCTCATCATTGGTGAAGAAAATATGATTAGGAAAATAATTTTTCTTGTCTACTGATGCCTATGTAATTGAAATGATGTAATTTAGCTGGTAAATTTTTATTTAAAACTGGAATTTGTCCATCTTGTGCATTGTTTTTGACCCATTGTTTTTTATATGATAATAGTGATAAATAAGTATAGAGTATTTAAATGTAGACAGATATTTAGCTTGATCAAATTAAAATAGCTCTTTCTAATCTTAAAAGAGGAATGCTGCAGGCCTTGATGAATATCTGATGAAGTGTTATGTTAATTTCAAACTATTGGAATTTTTTAGGAATATATATAATAACCTGGAGTTGTGGCATTTGATCATAAAAATAATTCTTTGGGTTTATTTTACAAAAAAACTGCAATAGTTTTCATGGAGTATTTGTCATTGCTGTTCAATTGAGAAAAAATATTTTCAAGATTTTTTTTTTTAATAGATTGCTTCCAGTTATAGTTAAAAGATTATCAGAGACTCAGTATTATTCTAGAGGATTAAGAAAACTAGATAGATGGATTTTTGTTGCCAGGCAAAGACAAAAAAAAAAAAAAAGAATCAGAGTGTAAAAGTGCAATTTATATATTGATTTTATTAGCTTAAAGCAATGGTGGAAGCATTGCTACTGTCAGTGGAAAATTATAGGCATTCAAAATGAAAGTTAGTGATAAATAATGACATATATTAGTTCAAACTTTGCTTTGTTTTTATGACATTGTTTTAGAATAGTTTATAGGTGGCTTCATGAAGCAATTGTTAAGATGTGATATAGATTTGAAAGTTGAGATTTTAATTTAAATAGATTAAAAAGTACAACCTAGTTTTATTGAATTATACATTTATAGACTGCTACAAATGCAACTTATAAAGATTTTGATTCAGTAATTAATGTTCACAAAACTCATGGGGGGGGGAAAAATTTTCAGTAACTTTTAGCATGGATGATTATTAACTTAAGAATGTGGATCAGTTTAAATATTTTGGCAGCTTCTTTGATAGGTAGATAGACTGGATGTTGAATTACAATACAAATTCCAATGCACTGCTACCGCATTTAGTAAATTAAAAGATATTTCATTATACTGATATAACTATCATTAACTAAGTTGTATATAAGGGTTTTATTTTGTCCAATTTATTAAAAAAAGGTGATGGACTTCTCGTAGATCTAAGAACATTAGAAAATTTTAATTTAAGAATGCTATTTAAGATTTTAAAAATACAATGGCACGAACATCATATATCTTCAGTTTTTAAATATAATGATATTGAATATACTACTGTAAAGACATATTTTCATTGGTATAAGCATGTGAAATAAATAGATGATATAAATTTTTCAAAAAATATTTTTTAAGTAACTCATACATGTTTAGTCCCATTTACATTACAAAGATTGTCTCTAAGATATTCTAAGGAAATGCAATATGGCTGAAAATTAGACAATATGTTGAAATCTTTCAAAAAGTAAAATTCATTTCAAATATTAATAGATAGAACTATTATTAAAACAAGCAAAACTCTCCATACAGTATTGCCACTCAGTGCAAGCCAGAGTAATCAATGGATGCCAAAAGGCTTGTGCATAAAATCCCCATCTAGTGCCTACTCATCCAATGTCGCCAGACTACTTTCTGGTTTGTGACCTTCGTCACTGAGGAGCCTTGGATCTGAGAGCACTGAATGGCAATACTGTATGGAGAGTTTTGCCTGTTTTAATAACAATTATAAGCAAGCATAAGAAATAATGATCATGTGATGTTTATTAGATAGAACTATTTAATGTCAAATAAACAGATTAAATGGCCAGCTTATGATATATGTGGACATGTTTATGATTGGTTTGTTTAATCATTCCAAAACTCATTTTTAATTTATATTATTCCTTGTGTTTTTTTTTTTCGTTGTACTCATATGTAATAATATCAAATCACTTAATTTTTTATGCTTATCTGAAAGGGTGTATTTATATAGTCAAATAAGAATTAACATTATTTAACATAAAATATATATGTATATATATATACATTCTTGTTATTAAAAAGGGTGGGGGGTTGTTTGAAGAAGATGGGATGATGGTTGTATTATTATTGGGGAGGATTGGGGTGGGGGTTGGAGTGAAATAAATTATATATTTACAGTAAATCTTGCCAATAAATACAAGAAATAAAATAAGATAGCCTTTACTCCGGCCATTTCAAAATAAAATAAAAACTTACAACAGTAATGATAATATAGGATATATGAGCACAGACTTTCACACCACCCACCTCTCTCCACTCTATCTAATAACACTGATACACCTAAACACATATATGCTGAAAAGAGATAGAGTGGAGAGAGGTGGGTGGTGTGAAAGTCTGTGCTCATATACCCTATATTACATATATATAGCCACAGGTATATAACAAGCCTGTGTTTCAGTTATAACAGTAATGATAATATATTGTCATCACTCAGTAAATATAATATTCTACTATTTGTATTGGAAACAGTTACAATAAATTTCCCAATTTCTAAGAAAACTTAATATTAAACTTATACTACTATAAAATATATTTCTTATGATGTAAATGCATCAATATAAGTTTATATTTAAAATACATTTATTAAAGTCCAATAAATAAAATATTAAACGAAAAATTATTAAAGACTTTCTTTGCAGTTTAGCAAAGTATCATCCTGATATTTCAATATCAGAAAATTTTAAATAAAAAAATGTGAATATCTCCCTCTATAAAAAAATTAACTATTATGCAAAAATAAGAGATAATTTCATAAATTTTTGTAACTTAAATTGATTAAAATTGTAATAACATTTAAAGAACTATCAATAAATTATATTGCTTGATGTTTGCATTTCTTTCGTTTTTATACTCTTACATTCAGCATATCATTCAAAATCATTTTCACTATTCTCACTTTCATTCCAATTTGAATAAGCATCTGTTTGAGCTAAGTGATCTCTACTACTTGTATGAATATCCATCATTCCTCTCTTATGTTATAAACTATGACAATCATCAATCATCTCAACATCATTTGCAAAAGAAATTTCTATATACTTGCATCTTGCTCTCTCACAAATTATCAATTTCAAACAATTTAGTTATTACTTATAAAACTATCCTCTACGATGATTCCTGTGGTGATAGATAGTGATTAAAGTGTAGGGTATGGAATAATAACAAGAATGACTCAAAAGAGTAAGATAATATCATCATGGATACAGTGCAAATCATAATAGATCTGTATTCATCGGGCACCTAAGATTCAAGTCATGGCTCTATTATAGCACTTATTGATGATAAGGAAATGCAACTGTCCATGGAAAATGATATACAGCCCTATGTTATCTGTATATTTTAATAACTTTAAAGTATGAAAATATAATTCACATACAACAGATTTCAACATATCCCTAACACCTAGGATTTCATATGAATATTACTCTCCCAACCACCATCCTATATCTTCCACACTGAATAACTCATTTAACATCATAAAATATACAAACAGCATTCTAAAATAATTTCCAAAACACAATATTAAAGAAACAACAAAGATCTAAATTCATTTCAAGATGATTTTTTAAAAGTTTTCATGCACAAATGATCTTGATAAAACATACATCAGTACTATACATTTATTTATTTGTTATTATATAATTTAGAGATCAGTATTAGGTCTTTCTCTGTATTTCAACAGATAACATTCACAAAGATAAAACATTAATAAATTAAAGATGTTATCTAATGTACTCATATTCAAGCATTCACATTAAATAAATATTTTAAATAACCTTGAGTATTTTCAAAACATTCACCTGCTTTCATCAATTCTTTTATAATAAAAAAATACGATAATTTCTATCTACGGTTCATTCCATTGTTTAATATTAAATTCAAGCAATATGAAATAATAATTTAAAATACTAATTAGGATATATCATTTTAAAAAACAAATTATTAAGCAAAATGTAATCTAAATAATAAAAAGAAATTACCAATGATCTCAACCTTTATTAAGATCATTCATGGTAATCTGCTTCTTGGACCATTCATTCAAAAAAAAACCAATTACGATTGTAATTTACCTTGTTCAGAAAATTAGTTTCTGAATACACATTTTTTTCTATTTAACATAATAATGAAGTTAATTTATTTTAAGATTAAATTTAAAATATAATAAAAGATTAGTTTTAAAATTTAAAAAAAAAAAAAATTCTAAATATTAACGTTATACTTAACATAAAAAAATGATAAAGTTTTAAAGTTACGAAAAGATTTTTTTTCTCTCCTACTGCTCATGAGTTGAATACTTGCCAGGAATCTTGCATCATTGCCTAGTTTACAGTTGGACAGCTTTGTACACAAATCATACTCTTGGCTCACATCATTAAAAAAAAAAGTACAAATAATAATAAAATCCAGTAAAATCTAACAAAATCCATGGAAAATATTAACCATCCTTGAAGATAAAATGTTTATTTCAGTCCTTTCTGTAAATTTTATTTAGGGATTTAATATCTTCATAGAATAATAATTCAAAATCCATTTTATATGAAATATTTTCTTACATATGTTTCAGCCATTGTGTATAGCAGACATATGGCAATAAATATGATATAAGTAATACTTGCATTTTTCATCGGTCAAAAACATTAATACAAACATTGTATAATATAATATTATTTATTTAATATGTTTATCAGCAGACATGTAGTTTATAAATTAAAATAAATACTTCTTTCTTTAAAAAATTTACGATTTTTATCCTTTTAAACACTTATCTTTTCACTAGATATTTTTCTTTTCCAGATAAAATGACAGCTATATCATTCAAAGCATATATTAACTGATATAATTTCAATCTTTTAAAAAGATGTATCAGAGTTCATTTATTCCAAATAAAGTTATTTTTAAAGTATATAATTTATTTATTGATTTGATCAATAGCAAGTCCTTTTAAAAGCATAAAAGACATTCAAAAGTCATCTTCTTCAATTTGTCTTTAAATACATCGTTCTTAAAACGTAAGTCCATTTTGATTACTTTAAAAACAAATTAAATGTGAATTATTACTATCAATTATATACATACCATAAAACAATTTAAATTTCGTTTTTAAACTTAGATGCAGTGTTTTTTCTTTCTTCAAATTTAACAGTATGATAAAAGATTTTTAATAAATGTCCAATTCCTCTTAATTGATTTTAATAAACTATTTTCATTGTAATATGATAAAGTTGTTGTAAATAAATGTTCACTCACTCCAGACATACTATTTATAAAAATTTCAAAGTTCTTACATAAATCTTCTCTGGTCTCATTGTAGTATATTCCTTGTCATTTGGTGTTCATTATCCCAATATTTAAGTAACTACTATCACATTCCATAGAATTATTGAGGTCCTAAGCTAAGTTCAAGTAAGAATAGACTGACAGGGAAATTTGGTGTTTAGTGAATCATTATTTAAATAGTTATTCCAATTATAGTTTTCAAAAACACTTTTAAATGAAATAACAATTTAAAAGAAATTACTACTGTCACAATATAAAAAAATATAGTTATAAATTTCAAACTAAATCTGTCTTAATCCGAATTTGTTAATCACTATATCACTAAAAATCACTATCTAGACTCGCTTCAACCTCTTTATGCTGGTCTTAATCCAATGATTTCATTGGTCAATACTGCTTGTACAAATCTACTAATTTACATAACTACATCAATATCATTTTTAAAATTAAGTTTTAAAACTATGAGTCATCAATATTAAATATCAAATTATTTAATACCTTAAATATTGAATATTTTTATCTAAAAAATTAAATATTCTTGCTAAAACAATTTTTAATATTCTAATGACCTAAAATTGATTTCAAAATAAAATATTACACCTAAATAAAATAATAATAATTTTATTCATTACTTTGCTAATATTATCTCTAGACTTTATATATGTTACACTTTATTATGTATCAAATTTTTGTTTACAAGCTAAAATTAAAGTTTTCTTTCCCTAATTTTCTGAAAGCATACATATTCATACAATCACCTCTAATCATGTGATATTTTCAGCACATGTAAAACTAATATTAAATGACTTTAAATAATATTTAAAACAAAAATAATTACCTTGAACCTATAATATAAAATATTTATTGCTATAATTAAGCTATTCTCCCATCATAGTATCTTTTAATATAATAAATTAAAATTAATACTATCTTTTAGATAATTTATTGTATCATTTTATATTTAATTAATCTCAAAATGAGTTCAAACTATCTAATATATCTTTATAAGCCCCTATCTACTAAGTTTGAACCCCTACTACCTATAACATCAAAATTATATGCTAGAAAATAACCTAAATTTTTTTTTTTTTAAAAATATATCTATTTATCCAACTCTACCTAACTATCTCTACCAATTATAAAGGGTACAATATATATACTAAATTAATAGTTAATACAGAAAATTAAACAATTTAGGAGTTTAAATATTTAGATTATAATTGAGTTAATTATAGGTGAAAAAAAAGAATAGTAGAATCAATTGCTAAAAAAGAATAGTTAATTAACTACAAATAAAAATAAACAAACAAGCTCTTGAAGTCTGGAAAACAATATAGAAAAGATAAAAAACATTAAATCTGTGACCTACATATATATTGTAATAAAAGATACAAGCACTTAAGATATATCAATTGCTAACACTGCACACAGAAAAATAAAAAGAATGAAATGCTACTTACCAGAGCTCTCCTATTTTTAAAAGTTAAAACAATGGCCTAGAGCTTAGACAAGTAACCACAATGTACATATGATTTTAAGCCAATAAACATCACATGACCACCTCCTCTTATTCTTGTGTATAACTGTTGTTAAAACAGGCAAAACTCACTATATATATTGCCACATCTAGCAAGCTAGAGTAATCAATGGATGCCAGAAGGCTTGTGCATAAAATCCCCATCTAATGCCTACTCATCCAATATCCCCAGACTAGTTTCTAACTTATGGATTGAAACATTAAGGTGTTTTCAGTTTAAGACTCATAGTTTTGTAGTTAAATGGAGATAAAAGGTGGTTGCTGGAGGGTTGCATTAGATCCTAAGATCTAGATGCAGTGCTCTCAGATCCAAGGCTCCTCAATGATGAAGGCCATAAGCCAGAAACTAGTCTGGGGATATTGGATGAGTAGGCACTAGATGGGGATTTTATGCACAAGCCTTCTGGCATCCATTGATTACTCTAGGTTGTTGCGTGTGGCAATATATATAGTGAGTTTGGCCTGTTATAACATATGATTTTGTATGATTTCAAGCCAATTATAGTAATCATAAACTTCAACAAATAATCACTGTATATATAAATATGAATTTGATAGTCATTCTTCAATAAACAATTTTTATATGTATAAATATGGATATGGTGACTATTAGAATATTATTTTATGTAAAAATTTTCTATCAGTAATAATTATTATTAGAAATAGGAAATAAATTATGTTAATAGTTAATCCTAGCTATTATATTCAATCATTACATATTATAATTGTCTATGTGTCCTACTCTAAATAATGTACAACTGTTGTAAAAAATATGGTGCATAGGAGACAGATCAAATACACTATAATATATTCGGTTTATTTTTGATACTTTTTCTTGTTGTCTATTAAATGTTTTTTTTAATGATAACTGATAGATGATCATTCTTTATGAAAGTTTGTTTTTTGTAGAACTTAATACAGTTTCTTTTCTCCTCACCACAGGCTTCTGAACAAACTTCTTTTGCTGTTTCTTAGTGATATTATAACTTCATATTTTGAGTTTTTTTCATGATTGGAAACATATATTAAATATTTTCCTGTTTGCCAGAGTTTTGATTTTGTCATTAGGAAATTTCATCCCAAGAATATATAATAATGTCAATTTTTGTTCCTGTTTTAATTCTTCTGTGAATTTAACTAAAGGTGATATTTTATTGATGTATTTCCAGAATGTTTGTAATAGTGCTTCTTCATGTGGTCTTACAATGAAATTATCATTAGTTTAATGATGTCAGACTTTTGGAATACTATTTGTAGCTGTAGTTTTACATTTTTTTGTATAAATATTGTTGTTTAAGAATAGCAGTAATGAGCTCATAGACATTCTTTGATTTTTGAAACTATTTTGTAATGTCAAATATTTCATTAAATTATTAATAGGAATATATATGGTTCTGTTTTGCAAGTGTTGTCCTCATTTAATCTTTTTCTTACAATAAACAAAAGCTTCATCCCAATCTACATTCGTGAATAAACTTTTCACTTCAAAACTTACCAATATGTCATTTCTTTCTATTTTCATGTTCTTAATTGATTTCACAAAGTTCTTAGACTCCTTGATAAAGAAATATGTCTTATGATTTAGAATTGAGAATCTAAAAAGAAATCTTGATAAATGAATTTCTAGAACTAGTAATTGCTAAAATGTGTTAATTTACTTTTTTCTGAAGCATTGAAGCATTTGCAATGCTTTCTGTATAATGTTTATAGTTTTGTTTCTATAGTTTAAATTTTTTACCACCTTTTTGCAATGGTCCGCTGAGTTCTGTTTCTTGTCAACTCTAGTATTGCTTTATCAGAAGGGAGAATGATTCTAGATTTGTCTAATTTAAAAGATTTAATAGTTTTCTTTCAACATAAGTAATGTTTGAATTAGGTTTGTGGTATTTCTTAAGTGTTCTTATTATTATTTAGCATATTTAAATAGCTTCCTCACTGGTTACTATTATATCTAAAAAAAGGAATATTGCATTTAGTTTCAGAATCTGTTAGATATTAAGAACTAAGATTTTTATCTGATGTAAATTTAATAACCTAGCATTTAACATCAACTAAAAATCTTAATCCCAGGTATCTAACAGGTACGGAAACTTCTGTTCTAAATCTAGCAGTTTAAAATCTTATTTTCAAATATTTAACAGATGCTGAAACTTCTGATTTGAAAAAAGATTAAACTTTGCAATCACAGCATTTAATATTTTCTTATTAAATATAATGGCAGAAACATTGGGGATTAAAAAAATTTCTTGAGAGACATCAATGACTATGTAAACATTTCCCATGTTAAGAGAGAAGATCTCTGTATTGATATATCTATAATCATTCTTCCTACTACAAAGGCAATGTTATAGTTGTAATAGATAGTGCTGTTTATAGCAAAACAAAAAAATTCTTGATAACAGACCAGAATAGTGGCAAAAAGTCCTACTTGGGGCCAGAAACAAGGTTAAAAGCATTACTTAGAAAGAAATGCAGGTATTTCATTGATTCAAACAAAAAATATATATATTTCAGCAAACTTCTATATCTCTATTAGCCATTAAAACAGGCAAAACTCTCCATACAGTAGTGCCACTTAGTGCCAACCAGAATAATCGGTGCTTGTCTTATAGCTAAAGATGCCGTTGGATGGCGCCGTTTTCACGCTAAAACTATAAAATATAAACATTCACGGGCCGTTGATTTTAATAATTTTTCTGTGCTTTTTTGTAATGCGAAAATAAAAACAAAACAAAATCGTCTTTTTTAAATATTATTTTTATTAACGTATACAATTTAAATGATAATAATAAATGTAAAATAAAATAAACAAATTACTATTTGATACATCTTTTTTATGTTTCTTTATTAGAAAAATAAATTTTGTATCATATATTTTTTTACTTGTGTTACAGCTTTTTTTATCAATTTTCTATCGTATATTTTTTTACTTGTGTTACGGCTTTTTTTTATCAATTTTCTATCAAATATTTTTTTACTTGTGTTACGACTTTTTTTTGTTGTTGTTGTTTAAAAAATAATAATCGTAATAAAAATTAAAATTTTTTAGTCTATTTTTTATTTTCTTAGTCTTCGTTTTACTTTTTTTTTTTTTATTAACAGATAAACATATATTATGACTATTTTTAAATTCAAATAAAAAGTAACACTTGTTACTGTTAGTTTTAGGATTAGTTTTAGGTTTAGGGTTAGTTTTAGGGTTAGGTTTAGGGTTAGGTTTAGGATTAGTTTTAGGGTTAGGTTTAGTAATATATAAGTCGTAAAGCTTGCAAATAGGACACAGCATTATATTTTGTTGTTGGTAAATCACCGAATCTAACAACATGTGTGATTTCCTGCACCATATTGTTTATCTCTTGGAATGTTACGAATAGT
The DNA here is from genome assembly GCA_028023455.1 of Epiperipatus broadwayi. NCBI lineage: Eukaryota > Metazoa > Onychophora > Udeonychophora > Euonychophora > Peripatidae > Epiperipatus > Epiperipatus broadwayi. The sequence continues at coordinate 9,789,422 of JAQFVV010012402.1, forward strand.
ACATTACTTGACGCGTTACTGAATTGCAACTCACTAAAAACATAAATCTTTAACGTTTTCACAATTAAAACTTAAATACAGTATGTTTTACAAAGTCTTAGAATTATTACTTTACAAAATCTGAAACATTTTAATCCTTTAAAATTATATTAAAAAAAACAAATAAAACTACATTTCCATACAATTCAAATACACACTCTTTCATCAAGTCGTAACTGTTTTATAAACTGTGCGAATTTGGGAAATATATTTGCTTCCATGCAACATACATGCTGTGCTGCGACATAATGGCCTGCATTTTGTAGCACAACAAAAAAGTTGTATTATAGAAAACGCGGGTTTGAACGTGTCTGCCGCCGAAACAGCATTTTTATTACTTTTAGCACGAAAACAGCGCCATAGAATGGCGTCTTTAGCTATAAGATGAGTACCAAGTAATCAATGGATGCCAGAAGGCTTGTGCATAAAATCCCCATCTAGTGCCTACTCATCCAATATTCCCATTAGTTTCTGGCTTTTGGCCTTTATCTGTGAGGAGCTTTGGATCAGAGAGCACTGCACCTAGATCTTAGGATCTAATGCAACTCTCCAGCAGCGACCTTTTATCTCTACTTGACTACAAAACTATGAGAATAAAATTGAAAACACAATATTTTCAATCTAAGCTCAATAGCTTATATAGTCATATGAGTTTGAACCCAGTTCAGTACCCATACATTTTGATGCTTTTGGCTCTTTAACAACCATAGCCACCACTATCCATTTAGGCAGGATTGGTGTTAGACCACTAAACATCACATGATCACTATTTCTTATGCTAGCACATAACTGTTATTAAAACAGGCAAAACTCTCCATACAGTAGTTGCCTCTTAGTGCCAACCAGAGTAGTCAATGGATGTAGTTAAATAGAGATAAAAGGTAGCTGCTAGAGGGTTGCATTAGATCCCAATATCTAGGTGTAGTGCTCTCAGATCTAAAGCTCCTCACTGACGAATGCCACAAGCCAGAAACTAGTCTGGGGATATTGGATGAGTAGGCACTAGATGGGGATTTTATGCACAAGCCTTCTGGCATCCATTGATTACTCTGGTCGGCACTGAGTGGCACTATTGTACGGAGAGTTTTGCCTGTTTTAATAACAGTTATGCGCTAGCATAAAAAAGTGATAATGTGATGTATAGTGGTGGCTATGATTGTTAAAGAGCCAAAGACACCAAAATGTACGAGTACTCAACTGGGTTCAGACCCATATGACTATATAAGCTATTGAGCTTAGATTGAAAATATTATTGTGTTTTCAAATTTTATTCTCATAGTTTTGTAGTTAAGTAGATATAAAAGGTGGCTGCTGGAGGGCTCTCAGATCCAAAGCTCCTCAGCTGATGAAGACCACAAGCCAGAACTTGACTGGGGATATTGGATGAGTAGGCACTAGATGGGGATTTTATGCACAAGCCTTCTGGCATCCATTGATTACTCTGGTTGGCACTGAGTGGCACTACTGTATGGAGAGTTTTGCCTGTTTTAATAACAGTTATGTTCTAGCATAAGAAATAGTGATCATGCGATGTTTAGTGGTTTAACATCTCTATTAGCTACTTAAAATCCATAAGGATGATGTTTATTTAAGACTGATTGTTAGTTGTAGAAATTGTCCATGTTAAAAATTGTCAAGATTTCTTTTTAAAGTTCTTAGTTTTTTGGCATACAAGACACAAATTGAGATTAATCAAGAACAATGAAAATAGAAAGAACTGACATATTGGTCAGCTTTGATGTGGAAAGTTTATTCACAAGTCTAGTTTTACTAACTGCTGTGTTTTCGGGGAGTTAACGATCTCAGCCGAAAACCTAATTGATTAACTTAGAATCGAAGACAGTTTTACTTTCTTAAAGCTAATTTATTTGTTACATGTGTTATTATACAAAAAAATGTCTATGCTTAAGATAATAATATGTGCATAGGAAAAAAAAAACAACTTCAGAAATATACATTTAATTAAAGTCTCTCAAAGAAAAGGTTTGGTTACTCACGGCGAATGAAAAATAAGACATCAGTTCTCCTACAACTATTTTACTCCCAGAATATTTTAATGTTTTCTTTCTCAGGAGTCACTTTTACATCCCATTTATTTCCTCCTTCTGTACAGCTTAATTTCACTATTTATTCCGAACAGTTCAGGTTGGTTAAACGTAGATTTATCTGTAGATAATAAATGGTTCCATGACAATTTGTTATAATCTTTGGTTCCACGTATGACTATACATTACGCCATCTTGGTCATCTCTCTTCTCGTTTTTTCTTTTTCTTTTCCTGTCCTCGTAAAACCGGATGTTTCTAGAGTCAATGTCTCCATATTTTAGATCTCTCCTCACTCTAGAACATGGTCCTTCAACCTTTCTGGCAGCCTATGCTCACGGTGAACTCTTGGTGCAGGTGTCCCTTCATCTTGTTGGGTTGGCCCGCTATCAGTGTCATGTATCGGGTCCGTAACTTCCAGTACACTATCCATCTGGTCTGGTTCGTTTTGGCAAAACTCTTCCTGTGTTATTTGTGGCAATACTTCCTTATCTTCTTTAGGTAAGATGTCCCATTGACTGGCATTTCCAATGGTTTCTGGGATATCCATTCGAGCACACGGAGATCTTCTCCTTAAGTGGTCTATGTGTTTATGGACAGATGGACCATTCTCTAGTCTTATTTGGTAAATTGTCCTTGATTTCGCACTTATGATGGTTCCGGGTAGCCATCTCTTCCTTAGTATATCACGCACCCAGACTGGATCATTTCTTTTGAACCTTTTCAAGTGTTTATGGAAATCACCTTCCGGTTCTCTCTTAGTTCTTTCCTTTCGGGGTAAAACGGTTGACATGTGTGTGCAACACGTTCTGTCGAATAACAGTTCGACCAGTGATTTACCATCTTTAGACCTTGGCAAAAAATGTTGGAAGAACATGATTTCCAGCAATGCCTCCTCCATCCTGGTCTTGCTTGTTTTCTTCAGGTCCTTTTTTAAACACTGGACTGCCTTCTCTGCCAAACCATTTGATGCAGGGTGGTATGTCGGTGCAAAAATGTGACATATCCCTCTTTCTGTCAGGAAGTCTCCAAAACTGGTGGAGGTAAAGCTTGTTCCATTATCCGATACCAATATCTCGGGGTATCCATGCGTGGTAAATATCTCTTGGAGAGCCCTTTGGGTAGATGTCAAGTTTTCTGACTTTAACAACCGGTATTCCACCCAATTGCTGTATGCATCCACCACCACCAAAACCATTTTGTCCCTCTATAGGCCCAGCATAATCAATGTGGATCTGTTCCCAGGGTTTGTTTGGTTCTATCCAAGAGCTCGGTGTTTTTCTTGGCAGGTTTGCCTCGGCTTGGCAACTGTGGCACTGTCCCACCATCTCTTCTATCTCTTGGTCAATTCCTGGCCACCACACATATGAATGCGACAAAGCTTTCATTCTCACTATTCCTGGGTGTCCGGCATGGAGTAGTCTTAAGATCTGGGCACGACTCCATCGGTTTCCATCGGTATGTATACACGATCTGTCCTGGTGATACAACCATTACAGGTTGAGAGGGTTTGACAGGCATTCCAGATAGCTATATGAAGATTATCAGGATGGTTGCTTGGCCATCCCTCTTTTATCCAAGTCCTCATTTGGCAACATCCCGGATCACTAACTGTCCACTCCGCTATTTTTGTACTATTTACAGTATCGTTCAACTTCATCACTTCCAATAAATTCACTTCCACGAATTCACATGGTCTATCCGCCTTCAGTGGTAGACGCGATAGGGCATCAGCATGAGGTATGTCCCTTCCTGGTTGTGTACTAGTGTATAATCGTATGCTGCCAGTATATTAATCCATCTTAGCATTCTCTGGCTGCTGGTCTTACCTAATATGCCTAATAATGGGCGATGATCGGTGCATAAGGTGAAATTTCATCCATAGATGTACTGATGAAATTTCTTTACCGCGAAAATGATAGCGAGGGATTCTTTGTTCACCTGGCTATAGTTAGTTTCTGCGGGTGATAGGGTACGGGAGACATAGGCTATTGGAAGTTCTTGTCCATTTATCAAGTGTGATATGATGGCTCCAACCCCATATTCCGAAGCATCCGTGGTTACTATAACTTCTTGATTACCTTGGTAATGCATCAACAGACTTTCAGATGACAATAAATCCTTGGTTGCCTGGAAAACAGCTTGGTGTTCAGCCTTCCACTTCCAGCGCTGACCCTTGCATAATAAGGCATAAAGGGGTTTTAGCTGATGTGCCTTTCCCTTCAAAAAGGTTTCGTAGAAGGTTAGCATTCCCAGAAATGCTTGCAAGTCTTTTACATTTCTTGGTACTGGAGTGTTTTTTATCGCGGCGACCTTCTCGGGATTAGGACATTTTCCATTTTGATCAATAATATGTTCCAGCAACTTTATTTCTCTCGTGGACCAAATGCTCTTAGTGGTATTTATCCTGATTCCCACTTTTTCCAATCAGTCGCATATGGTAAGCATGCGTTCCTTCAGTTCGGTTTCTGATTTAGCATAAATCAGTAGGTCATCCAGGTAGGGGATCACCCCCTCCATATTCCGCCTCATTTGATCTATTTTAGCTTGGAATATATTGGGGGCTGTCGTGATTCTATATGGTAGCTTATTGCACTGAAAAAGCCCGACATGAGTACAGAGAGTTAGTATTTTTGCAGACCTATCCGTGACTGGGATTTGATGAAAAGCTGACCTCAAATCTATCTTAGTGAAAACTGCAGCTTCCTGGAGTGATGCCACTATTTCTGTGACATTCGGGACCGGATACGCACTTTTTTTTTAAGTATTGATTTACAGTAAACCTGTAGTCCCCACAGATCCGTAAACTCCTGTCTGGCTTTGTGACTATCACAATTGGAGTGGCCCAATCTGAACTTTCCACTGGCAACAACACCCCTTCCTTTACCAGGGCTGACAGACTTTCTTCGACCTTTGCTCTTAGTGCGAATGGAACCTTCCTGGGTTTGCTTGCTACCGGTTGAGCCTCATCGGTAAGTTCTATGTCTACTGGGTCTATCTTCAGTATTCCTATTTTTTCCTCAAATATCCTTGGGAATTTCTGTCACACTACATTTTCTAATTTTACAGTTTTAATCACTTGTATGGATATGCCCAGTGGGCGGAACCAGTTTCGGCCCAGTAAGGGTTTTATGTTCTTTTTGACTATGTACAAAGGCAAAATTTTGCTTTTGTTATTTAATTTCACTGGGACCGAAATTTTTCCACAAATTTGGACGTTGTTTCCATTTACATCAGTGGCGATAACATTAGTCTTATCCAAATTTAGTTTCGACTTGGATATGGTGTTAATTTTTTCCCAGTCTTTTATTGACAGGATGGATAGCCCTGCCCCACTGTCTATCTCCATCGTCACTTTTACATTTATTATTCTGACATCCAGCACTATTTGTTCGCTCAGGTTTGTCTCACATTTCTTTATTTCTGCCCTCCTTGTCACTTCCATTCTCTTATCACTTCTTTTACATCCCTGTTTCTGCAAACGATCGCCATATGGCCCCTAATGCCACAAGTCCGGCATTTCAAAGTTCTATTCTTACATGTCCTTTTCACGTGTCCTTTCATACCACAACAATATCAGCTAAAAGACTCGACATCTGTGGTTGTGTTTCCAATGGTTCTAGTTTACGCACATCTGTCATGTAATTTTTTTCTTGGATTCCCTCTCGAAATTCCTTTGCATTAATCACCAGTGTCTCATGAGCCACACATTTCGCAATCGCTGTTTTCTCAGAAATCAATCTCTATTTCATTGAGTAGTTGTTTTCTCAGATTGTGGTCCATCATGCCATATAGGAACTGGTCTAGGAGCATGTCATCTATATCCGGGAATGCACAATCTCGTGCTAATGTCCGCAATGCAAGGTTATATTCCGAATAGCTTTCATGTGTGTTTTGTTTTCTCATTCTGAATCTCAAATGAGCGACTCTTTTTGTAATTGCTGGTTGAAAATAATTTGTGAGTTTTTCAACTAATAGCTTATACAGTATTTGTTCGGAGTTTTGTTCTCGGCCAACTGTTTAGCAATCTGAACTACATCTATTCCGGCGAAATACAACAATGTCGAGGTTTTCGTTTTGTCATCCTCAACTTTATTTAATCTCATATATCTTTCTATTTGTTCTACATAGAGGGTCCATCCCGCCGGGTCTCCTATTTCAAAATCTCTTAATACGTGTGAGGGTACTGCCATTTTTAAAATCTCTTCTGATCTATTAACTTTTTCCAAATCACGCACAAAAAAACAATCTCCGATCTAACATTCTGTACGACTGCACCATCTACTGTGTTTTCAGGAAGTTAACGATCTCAGCCGAAAACCCAATTGATTAACTTAGAGTCGAAGACAGTTTTACTTTCTTAAAGCTAATTTATTTGTTACACATTGTGTGTTATTATACAAAAAAATGTCTATGCTTAAGATAATAATATGTGCATAGAAAAAAACAACAACAACTTCAGAAATATAATATAATTAAAGTCTCTCAAAGAAAAGGTTTGGTTACTCACGGCGAATGAAAAATAAGACATCAGTTCTCCTACAACTATTTTATTCCCAGAATATTTTAATGTTTTCTTTCTCACAAGTCACTTTTACATCCCATTTATTTCCTTCTTCTGTACAGCTTAATTTCACTATTTATTCCGAACAGTTCAGGTTGGTTAAACATAGATTTATCCGTAGATAATAAATGGTTCCGTGACAATTTGTTATAATCTTTGGTTCCACTTGTGGCTATATGTTACGCCATCTTGGTCATCTCTCTTCTCGTTTTTCTTTTTCTTTTCCCATTCTCATAAAACCGGACGTTTCTAGAGTCAACGTCTCCATATTCTAGACTAACAAAACATTTTCTATTGTAAGAAAAATATTAAATGAGGGCTATATTTGCAAACTAGAACAGCACTTTTTATTTGATAATTTTTATGGAACTTTAATATTCTGCATAAGAACAACCTAATTTCAGTACATAAAATTATTCAACAAAAAAAAGTAATGGTTATGAGTTTATCACTGTTATCCTTACTCAGCAACAAACCTTAGTTATAAATATTATTCTATTTCCATTTAAAATCTAGTATCTCTATGCCAATGATGGTGAAGCACTATTTACATATATTATGGAGACACATCAATAATATTTTGTGTTTTTCTGAACATTTGTTTGCTGTGATATTACTAACAGTTGGTGCATATACTAACCTGTTTGCTGTGATATTACTAACAATTGAATACATTTGGAATATTTAACTAAAATTAAACTTTTCTAAAAGACATTCAACACACATATTAGATGATGGAAATAGTCCAATATAAAAATACAACATCAATAATATATCTTCTTTTATTAAATTTATAATAAAAATAGAATAAGAACAAAAATTGGTAATCTTAGATGTTCTTGCGACAAAATTATTTTATGATAAAGTTGAAACTACAGTTTACAGAAAATCTCCTCACTGACAAAAATACTTAGCATATTTATTTAATCATGTCAAAAATATAAAACATGGAGTTATATTATTATTATGGACTAGAATTTTTAAAAATTTGTTCAGGAACCAAATAACTTGGAAAAAGAAAAATCTTCCATAGAACAAACTCTCTTGAAGTATAGCATCCAACACATATCATTAAGAAAACTATAAAGAAAAAATAATAAAAGCTATAGTAAATTCATACATAATAGAGATAACAAACAAAGTAAATTAATCAGTAATATCAAAATAGCTTTCCAAAGTCATAGCATTACTGTGAAAAAAGCCTTACTTCTATAAGATCAAAAGTTGAAATGCTGAAAACAAGAAATACCTCATGAATTTGGAAGGACATACATATTGGTGAAACCACTTATTCCACTGAAAAAACGATTAAACGAGTAGAAAGTAATAATTTGAAAAAAACAAGCATATCTGAAGAAGCAGATATGGATATATCAATGAATTTATGTTCAATTTCAAAAAGATCAAAATATAGGGCAAAAAGTAAAAAGAAGAAAATTTGAGAAAGGTAAACAATTTTATAAATCAACCTACTGGGATAGTCCATAATGTTTGGAAATGACATTAATTTTACTCTCAATAAAAAATAGGGAAATGAGAGTTCTTATAAGTATACAAAATTTCTATCTTTGATAGCATAGTCTGGTTGATCAGAGCATCACCTTAAAAACAATATTCACAAATTTAAGTCATCAGTTTGATTCCCATGTTAGTATTGTCACTTGTTAAATCAGCAATACTTGAATAAGAGAGGAAAATAATGCTTCTCAACCCTGTGTTATATATTTATCTGGTATTTTATTTATAATTGAATGTATATAAAAAACTTAAATGTTTGAATTTTACTAAAAATATTTAATAATTGAAAATAGAAATTATACAACCTATAATTACAAATTTAATTCATTAGCTTACTTATTGTATAATAAAATAAAAATAGAGAAACACGGCAGCTCTCTATTCTAGTGCCATCTATAATAAGCTTGAATAATCAGTGATTACCAGATGATAATGCATTTAAATCTTTTCTATACCATTTTGTGGCCTTTTCCTTTATCAGTGACATTTGGGATTTAAAACTGAGAGTACTAAAATATATAATTACTAACCTGAAGTTAGATTTATATTACTGTTCAAATGCATTGGCTTAGATTCAAAATTTTACAATATTTTGAAATTTCAGGATTTTTTTTTAAGTTTGAACAGTAAATTGAAGCTAAAAATGGTTACTAGATGTGTAACTGCTTTACTTCTAGTTTTGAACTGCAAATCTTGATTAAAAACAAAAACTGGGAATTGAGACTTAAATGTATTACTATCTGATAATCGATGATTACTCAAGCTCACTACAAATAGCACTACAGTAAGGAGTTGCTCTTGTTTTAGCATATTCTTTTGATAATAGATATTTGTGAATGAACAAATCATGTTCATTATTATGTTTAAAACAGCTTCCTTTGATACAATAAAAGATTGGCTTTTTTTTTGTATCTAACTTTTCCAACTCATGTGTATATATGAGTTGTTATTGTTTTAATGAACTATGGTTTTGATTAGTTAATCAGCTAAGTAATTTAGTAATCAGTTTAACACCTTATTGAATAAATATTCAGTTATTTGATCTTAACTAAATAAATAGTTTAAAAGTTTCATATTGTAAAGCAATACTATAAATCCTACAAATATTGAACAGAAGTTAGTGTATGCATTGATGAGGATTAAAAACTATCATTTTCTAAAGCAATGTACTGCAAATTTGAGTCATCATTGATTACTAGATGGTTGTGCTGTTGTTCTGGATAGGATAATGAATTATTATTTTTAATGTTAATGCAGAAAGTAAATAAAGAAAATATGTATTGATGATATGGAAATACAGCATGTGTTGAGTTAAATTTGAGCTTTAGAAATGAAACAACAAATAATCAAAAATTATGATGATATAATAATTATTGATAATTGGAATTGAAGTTTTAAATCAACTCTATATGAACAGATTTACAATATTATAATTTAGGAGCAAGTTCTGCATTAATCAAAAATTGACTATTAAGAAATGTCTGAACATTAAGTTCTCTTCCCAATATCAAAGAGAGAGAGAGAGAGTATCTAGGCAGAATAGTATTACAACTGCAAAAATTGATTTAGAAAAAATAAATAAATAAATAAACAATAAGATTTCAGATGAATAGTAAATTGTGAGAATAATATTGTTATAAATGGGGAAGTTTTTATTCAGTTAACTAGTTATAAACCAGCAGCAATAACTTGCCATAGTTTTAAAGTATTTGCATATCTCTTAATGAATAGGATTGCAACTTGGATGGAAATAAGATCTGGAGAGAGATTCAGATTAGATTTTCTTAAAGAAGAAGTATTAGAGATAATTTATTTATTGTATCTCAATTGCTAGAAATATAAAGAAAATACATCATTTATTACATTTTTAGATATAGAAAAAAAAATTATGAGAAGTGGATAGGAATAGATGATGGAATAGTTTTGAAAATATGGGAGATTTAATGTTGCTAAAAATGATTGTCTTCATAAGGATAGTGTTTAAAAATTATCATTTAGAGCCAGGCTTCTTAAACTGTGGGTCGCGACCCCCAGGGGGGTCGCGAGACTACTGAAAGGGGGTCGCAAAGATCTGATACTTTTCAATCATTAAAAAATAAAATTTTAAAATTAGTATACACACTACGTACAAATATAAATACAAATAAAAATCATACAAAATACTATTGTAGTTTTATTATAACTATTTTTTGAAAAAAGTGGCAATGCAAAACTGTTATGTAGGGCCTATAAATGAAAATATGGAAGTAGCATTTAAAATAATAAATACAACACGCTCCTCGATTTTCAACTGAACGTTCGACATTGATGTCTGGCCGCCGGCGTCAGTGTTTGCAAGATAACTTAGTGATTATAAGTACCCAGACGCCGCGTCGCCTTACAGCTTACACATACAATACGGAAGCATAATCAAGCTAGGCTAGGCGAATCGGCATATTATTTTTATAAAAGAATAATAAAAAAATTAAATGAAAGCTTCTTTTTCGGCGTCTTTGTGGATACGGTGCCTTTGTGCGCTGCACACTTTGAACACGCCATGCGTCGAGGTTGATCTGATCGTAATTTGTTGTCATTGCACTGGTAAAGATTCGAGTGTAGTTATTTTTCTGTTTGTACTTCAGTTTGGACTCAGCTTTGTCTTCGTAGTGACATGTGTGTATTTACTGTGTAATTTTCAGTTGGTGTTTTTAATTATTATGTTAAAGTTGAACTACATTTTGTTTAATTATTTATTATTATTTAACCATCATGGATAAATGGCTAATTAAAATTCCAACTAATAAGTCTGCCACGCCGTCACAACCAAGTTGCAGTGCTTCAAATCCGACTTCTAGCAAAACAAAAAAAAGAAAATATGACGAATCATATTTGCAGTATGGCTTCACATGCTCTTCTCACAACAATGAAGAACAACCAGTGTGCTTAATTTGCAAAGAAGTTTTGGCTGCAGAAAGCATGAAACCGTCAAAACTGCAATGACATTTGAATACTAAACATGCAACGTTATCAAAAAAGCCAATAGAATATTTTGAGCGTCTTTTGCAAACATCAAATAAAGAAAAGAACACTTTGGAGAAGTATGTTACTTTGAATGATAAATATCTATTGGCATCGTATGAAGTTTTGTATTTGATAGCAAAAACGAAAAAGCCTTTTACTATTGGAGAGCAACTTTTACTACCTGCAGCTATAAGAATGTCTGAAATTGTTCATGGAAAACAGTATGCTGCTGAAATTAGTAAGATTCCATTATCAAATGACACTGTGTCCAAAAGAATTTCAGACATTAGCAATGATCAATTTCAACAGCTTCTTATGAGGCTTAAAGACAGCTCAAAGTTTGCAATACAACTGGACGAGTCGACAGACATTTCAAAAATGGCACAGTTGTTACTTTTTGTAAGATATATTTATGAGGGAAGCATTCATGAAGATATACTGTTTTGTCGTCCTCTGGAAGGTCATACTCGTGGAAAAGATATATATAAAAAAGTAAATGAGTTTTTTGAAAAAGAAGGATTAAATTGGAAAAATTGTGTTGGTGTGTGCACGGACGGTGCTGCAGCAATGACCGGACAAGATCTTGGTTTTACAGCATTTGTTAAAGCTGGAAATGATCATATTACATTTACACATTGTATGATTCACCGAGAGGCACTTGTTGTTAAAAAAATTGCACCAGAATTAAACACTGTGTTTTTTGATGCAGTCAAAATCATCAACTTTATTAAAAGTCGAGCACTTAATAGTCGATTGTTTAAAAATTTGTGCATTGATATGGATTCGGATTATACAAGTTTATTGCTACATGCTGAAGTTAGGTGGCTATCAAGAGGTCGAAGTTTGAAACGATTATTAACTTTAAAAGATGAAGTTCTTATATTTCTAACAGAGCAAAATTCTAATTTGGCCGATTATTTTCACGATAATTTATGGCTTCTCAAGCTATGCTATTTGGCAGATATTTTTGATAAAATCAATGATATGAATTTATCAATGCAGGGAGTCTGCGTTAATATGTTTATGTTAAAAAATAAACTTGAGGCCTTTGTTAAAAAAATTCTTATATGGAAGAACAGAGTGGAAAGTGGATCAGCTCGAAATGTTTCCATTTACTGACGAGTATATAATTAGTAACAATATTTCAAAAAAGATACTCCTATAACAAAAATTATAGTTAATCATTTGAAGGATATGGAAGTTTACATGCATAGGTATTTTCCCAATGATATCGATACACAACAATGGATTTGCAATCCATTTTCAATTGAAATGGAAGAAATTAATTTTTTAAACTTAAAAGCACAAGAAGAATTTGCCGAATTAACAAGTGATACTACCTTGCGACTCAGATTTTCTCAAGTGCCTGTGCATGAATTTTGGATAGAAATCAAATCAGAATATCCCTACTATCGGAAATGGCAATGAACAAATTACTGCCATTTTGTACAACATATTTATGTGAATCAGCCTTTTCCACATTAACTTACATAAAATCAAAATACCGTTCAACTTTAATAAACGTTGAAAATTTATTACGATCTGCACTAACTCAAATTGAGCCTGGATTTAATTATTTGTGTAAAAATAAACAATCACATCCGTCACATTAATATTGTTTGATGTTAATAATATGTTTTTATTAAAAAAATTGTTACAAAAGTTTATTTTTTCTATTGAATAAATTTATATATAGTTTTATGTCATTCTATTTATTGTGTTTTATTACGACCGATATCCCGTCAACGTTTCCAATTATATATATGTGAAATGAATGGGTACGTATTCTTTAATCCTTATTTTATTTACATTGTAAAATAGTGCGATATTACATCTACATCTACGGTTAATATATATTTCATTATATGGAGGAGGGGGTCGTTTAAAATTTCCTAAGCTTGAAGGGGGTCGCTATATAAAAAAGTTTAAGAAGCCTTGATTTAGAGGATGTAGAATTAAACTTGTTTGGAGTGCTTTGGGTAGAAATAACTTGATACTAAAAGGAAATATGCCTATGTGTTTGAAAAGGAAGGTTTTTAATAAATGTGTTTTACCAGTTCTTACTTATGGATTTGAGACTTGGACACTTAATAAAAGAGCAATACAGAGACTTCAGACTACTCAAAGAAATATGGAGAAATGCATGTTGGAAGTAACAAGAAGAGATCGAATACACAATATATGGATAAGAGAACAAACAGGTCTTACTGACCTCATTGAAAAAAATTAAAAGACTGAAGTGGAGTTGGGCTGGATATATTGCTAGAAGAGATGATAATAGATGGACAATTGAAATCTTAAACTGGATTCCAAGAGATTGTAAAAGATCCAGAAAGATACCACATGTGAGATAGATGGATGAAATAAGAAAGTATGCAGGGGTGATGTGGAGAAGAGATGCTAGATATTGGAGAAGATGGATTGAACTTGGAAAGACCTTCATCCTGCAGTGGATTGATAATGGTTGGAGATGATGATAGTGAGTCAATGTCAAATTGAACTGAAACAGAAATGTCCCTATCACTTTTATTTTATTTTTTCTTAGGAAAATGGAGGTTGAGATAGAAGCATTTGGAATAATGAGAATTCCTGTAATTAGAATTGGGAGAATACATATTAGTGCAGCTTTTTTTTTTTTTTTTTTTGTGCAGATGGTATAGGATTTTTTGAAAGTAGAGTAAATGATATGAAGTTATTACAGAAGTGTGAATTGAGAGAAGTATCATTAAGATCTTAGTATTTAATGTTAATATTGAAACTGAAGGGTGGAAAGTTGGAAATATTTATTTTGGGAGATATTTTGATAAATGGAAAAAGAAATTATATATAACTGGGAATTAAAGTTGAGAAGAAAAACAATAGAATGGGATAGATTAAAAATCTATCATGTTTGCCATATTAAGTTATGTAGAATAATTGGGAAAGGATAATGGCACCCATTTTAACATTTGAAATTGATAAACCAAGAAACTTAGAAATTTTTGGAAAGAATCAAAAAGTGAGTACATTGGTGGTGCATTTTGGACAATAAGTGAGACTATTAGTAGAAATGGGGTGCATTGTTTTAAGAGAGAAATTAAAAGTATTTGTAAAATTGAAATAAAAGAATGAAGGAAATTGATAAAAATAGTGATTAATCAGATTATGTGAAGAGGACATCAGACAAAGTTGGACAAGAACAGTTTTACAACAATGTTGATTGATACATTTTATTTCGTATTTGTATAAGAAATGGGTTAAATGTGCAGAGACGATATTACAGTTATCTAATTATGAAGAATATGGAAAAGAGGTTAAATATGTTGGTTAGAGCAAAAGAAGTAAAATTATGGGAAATGAATATTAAAAAAATATTATACAAAAATCAAAACTATTTAAAATATGAAAAGATGTACAATACTAAAGAGAGTTACAGAAACTTTAGATACCAGCGAAAGAAAACAAAAATGGAATAACTACTTGCATAGTAGGTATAGTTTATGTGGCCATTAAGAGGAGAATATTAAACACTATTTTTTTAAATATAAGAGTGAAATTTACGCGCGTATAAAACTGTAAATAAAAGATAATTTATTTTAGTAAATACGCACGGATTTTTTCACTTTAATAAAATTCCCTTTATCGGAGAAATTTTCTCTAGAAATTCGCTGGAGAGGTCGTCCCAAATTATTGATTAAATTAGAATAGAATTTGTATGAAAATAAAGTTAGTTATATACAAATTAGATTGTATATATTTATTCCCGTAAATGAAGAAAAGGGAGAAAGCAACTAAAATGGTTAGATTGGATTAAAAGTTAGTGTTGATTTGAAGTGATAATAGATCAGCGGTAAATAATGATCAATGGTAGACTAGTAGATAGACTAGAAGTGATTAAAGACAAAAATAGAGTAGTTGCAAGCAAGAAACAGTTACTTGTTTATGTATGGAAAAGGTTATTCCGAGCGAAGAGTAATTAACTGAAGCTTAACCAAACCTCAAGAGACAAGTTGGAAATGGAGATGGTTAATATATTATTAATTGTGCGTGCCGAAGTAAGCACTAGTATTGCGAGCTTTAATAGATTTATTCTATACCTGAAATTAGATATGCTATTTGTGTTTCAAGAGACATTTGATTTGAAAGCACAAATATAATAACTGGATTACTCCTGGTGTGAAAGAAAACTATTTTCACTCGAGGAAAATATAGCATGTGAATATTAATGACCTTGCGTTTTTATATTGTTTTTGCCACATTATTATTTCATATTAAATACATCTTGTTATAAATTCATTTCGAAGTATATTGTTTCTTTATTTAGCTCCCTGACTGATCTTTAGAGACCTTGGGACTTAGCAGACAATACAGTCAGGATAATTTGTATAGAGAAATTTAAAGTGAAAGAAAGAAAGAAAGATTGTATGAGTTTGTTCAGGTTTTTATAACTACATTGGAGAATATGAAGTATAGAATAACGGAACTAACAAAATATCTTTGGTAAGAGGATGGTCTTTTAAACTAAATTGGAACTATGAGGTATAAGTAGTGGAACTAACAAAACATTCTTGGTAATAGGAGGAAAGAAAGGAAATTAATTATGTTGAAAGTTACGGAGTAATAAGGAATCAGAATTAGATGAATTTATTGTACTATAATAATGGTCATTTGAGAGAGAGAATAGCTAAAAGAATAATTTTTGGATATATGACTTATGCAGATAACCCTCCGTCTCTGTTTATCATTGCAATCATCATCGGTGGTAGTTTTGTCATGCTTGTCATGTATTATCACTGTTTATTTAACATTTCGATAAGAAAAAAAAATGGTGTTGAAAGCATATTTTCTAGACTGTGAAGACATAGAATCATTTACATTTTGAATTTAAAAAAAAACAACAATGAAATATGAAAAAATAAACAAAACTAAAAATATTTGTAAAGGGAGTGATGGAAAGAAAACATTTTTAGATCGGAAAAGGAAAAGCTTATAACAAAGTATGAGAAGGAAAAACTAATTTTAAAAAAAAATGGAAATATTAAAGTTATATAAATTGGAAAAAGAGCTAAAAGTGGAGATATTAAAGTTATGTCAATTTTAAAAGAAGTCAAAAAAATCTATGCTTTATATCATGGCTTACTTTTAATATTGTAAACTGATATATATATATTGAAGCATCGTATAGTTAGTTATTAACCTTTGCAATTGTTCTAAATCTAAATAGATTATATCCAAAACTCACTGGCGTAAATGGTAATCTGAGATCTATATATATTATTATAAAGATTTGACTATTATTTTTAAAAAGGAATTTTAAGAATTTCTTTTTTATTAATAAGATTTATTACAATAGTTTTTTTAAAAAAACAAACAAAATAATATTTCTTCTATTTATATTTTACTTTTAACGAGCAGCAACTCTCAGCTATTTAAACTGGTTGGCATGGAAACACTCAAACTTTACTGGCTCTGTTAAGTGAACTCTGGAAATCAGTTTTTCGATATTCAATTCTTGGCATGATTCGTTGAAGCATGTAAAAACGCTGAATCTCCCTGGTAATGAAATATTGTAATGATTATCGTGTTATAATAACGGTTATTTTAATCGGTTACTTTTCATATAAATGTGCTATATAGATATATGAAATTAACAATTTAAATTGACTTTTTTAAAATAAAAAAAACTTCATTCATATTTATTTGCGAATGTGTACGTGTGTGTGCACTGTATATAATGTGTGCTTATACTAGCTATATATTATCTATCTATATATATACCGTTGTGTTTTTTTTAAGGTGAATAAAAAGGCCAAGCAATGGCCCCATTATTGGAGGATTATGAAGTTTTGGATACTATTGGAGCCGGTTCCTATGGTCTTTGTAAAAAGATTAAACGGAAATCGGATGGAAAGGTAAAATTTATTCATGAACAATTATTTAAAATTCTGCTGTTGTATAAACTTTAAAAGATTGTAATAAAATATTATGTAAAATAATTATTATATAACAAATGGTATTATCGTTTTCAAAGAAGATAGTTTATTTCTTTCGTTAATATTTTTTATTTCATTAATTAAAAGTTAATAGTTTATTAATATTGTTGTATTTTGCATGGGACTGACAGCAATAAATTGACTGTAGTAGATAGGTTTTTAAATTTTTGCAAAGAATGTTCAAAATTTCGTTCTGAACGAATATCAGCTTGCTGTTTTAGTATTAATTAATTTTCTTTAGTTGAGTAATGAAAAAGCTGGGTATATATTTATAGATGAATGGCCAAAAAGTTCTGAAAAAGAGGACTTCTTACACAGAAATGAGATATTATTACAGATTGACAAATTGATTTGTTGCACCATTCTACTTTACCTAGTTAAATTTTATTATTTTTTCAGAGGATTTTAGACATGACTTATAAATTTATGCAGGCTAGAAAATAAATATTTTTTTTATCTTTACTTTAAATAACTGAAGGTCTTTGCTTTTTTATCACTAATATGGTTCAGTGTAATTATTATATCCAGCTTTCTCTAAAAAGTTAAGGGAAAGGAAGGAGACATTCTTGTTATATTAAAATATTTGTGCTAGTAAAATATGTGACTATTTTGCAGAATTGAAACTTTGCCTTCATTATTTGACAATTTTTATTATCCCAGAGAGTTATAAAATATCTGTCTGCTAGAATCTAGTGTGAGTTATGATCATTAATATTGTTCTCAATTTTGTTTTAATTATGTATATTACATACAGATCTCTTGAAAAAAAAATTTTTTTTTCTAGGATCAAGTTCATGGGTAATATTAAATATGATAGAGTTCGATTAGTTTTCAAATCTTTGAAGTTTCTTCATGAATAATAGTTTTTAATTATTGATTAAATTATATTATCTAATAATCATTATCTGCATATGTGTATATATTTCTATTAGTGTGAGAGAATGGATAGTAAATGATAATACCCTTTAAAATGTATCATACAAAACTCATTATTTCCAATTACTATCTGTTTTTGCCCCCTAGAAGTTGTAATTGGATTAATTGTTCTTTCTAAGATCTAATTTATACTTACATCTGTATTCATGTTTGTTATTAAGATATTTGCTATAATATATATATACAAGTTTTTTTTTTAATCTCTTTGTTTCTTATTTCAACACAATATCACAAATATTCATCATTTTGTTTGTTTTATTCATATATATTTGTATATAATTTGCTTATATCTATTTATCATACCTTCAAATATTTGTTTAATTTTACATATTCCTATTACATTATTTTATATCTTATTCATTAATAAATCTACTACCAAAAACAAATAAATTAATAATCCTGTATTATAAAGAGAAAAGTAACTGGTATAAAATAATTGTTATTTAAACAAATAATTGTAGTTCTGGAATTAACATTATAAGTATTTATATGTACAAAATAAAGAATAAAATAAAAAACAAAAATGAGGTTTTTGTAAAACAATTTTTTAAATATAAAATTTTAATTAAATAATTTTTTAAAAAAAGCAGATTTGAAATATTTTTATATGTATATCATTAGTTTTTTTTAAAGGTTTTTTGCTTAATTAACCACATACATTTTTAAAATTAAATCTTACTGCACAGATGAATTATTCACAATTTATTCTAATAAAATAAAGGTATATTATATTGATTATTAATAGATAGAATGCCCATATTTATTGCTATATTGACAATGATTAAGCAGTCAGCATGTTTTTAGCAGATACTTGCAATTTGCCTTTACATATATATCATGTAATAATGTGTTTGTCAAAAATATCTATAAAACTTTATATGTTAATTTGTTTGTATAAATTTCTCTATCATATATATAATTGTCTATAGTATAAAATGACTTTTAATAAAAGATATTTTAGAAGTGTTAATATAATTATGTTTCCTTGCTTCAATTTTTTTTCTTATTCTTCTACCAAAAAATACCAACTTAATATCTATTTATATTTTTATATTTTATGTCAACTTGATTAAAACAATAATTGTGTAATTAAAAGTGTTAAATTAGCACACATTTTGATATAAATTTATATGAATTTGGTTTTGTATTTTTTTAGTTATTGGTATGGAAAGAAATAGATTATGGATCTATGACAGAAAAAGAAAAGGAAATGTTAGTATCTGAAGTTAATTTATTGAGAGAATTAAAGCATAAAAACATTGTTCGTTATTTTGATCGCATCATTGATAGAACAAATACAATGATTTATATCATTATGGAATACTGCGAAGGAGGAGATCTGGCTACCTTGATTTTGCGATGTCATAAAGAAGGGTGAGATATTTTTATCTATATATTTATATACTGATTATAAATAGGGAAGTTCAAATCTCAAAGGGATTTATAATTGCTATAATTTTTATTGTTGTATATATATATATTTAACTATTAGTAAAAATCAGTCACATAACCTATATAGCTTGCATTACCAATATTTAATATATAAAGAGTCTGCTAATAACTCTAAACAAACTTATTATTATTATTTTTTATGATAAATGCTACAAAAGAAAGTACCTGAAGCCTTTATCTATGATTGTCCCCATCCTGGTTTCAAGTTATGGCTCTCTTCAGTGAGGAACTATGACATTATATTCAAAATACTAACTCAAGCCAAGCATTTATCTCATTCTTAAATATTAAGAAAAAGATCTAAATCTTCAGACACCTATATGTCTTCAAATTCAGCTCCTTAACTAAAGAAACTATATGGGCCTGAACTAAATTCAGTGATCCCATATAGCAATAGGTTTAGTAATTTAATATAGCCAAAGCCCTAATAGCAAAATTATAATATTAGTAAAAATCAGTCACGTGTCACATGACCTATATAGCTTGCATTACCAATATGTAATATATAAAGAGCCTGCTAATAGCTCTAAACAAGCTTATTAGTAGTATTTTTTTTATGATAAATGCTACAAAAGTAAAAAATAAAAAAATAATAATAATAAGCTTGTTTAGAGCTATTAGCAGGCTCTTTATATATTACATATTGGTAATGCAAGCTATAACAGGTCATGTGACATGTGATTGATTTTTACTACTATTATAATTTTGTTATTAGGGCTTTGGCTATATTAAATTGCTAAACCTACTACTATATGGGATCACTGAATTTAGTTCAGGCCCATATAGTTTCTTTAGTTAAGGAGCTGAATTTGAAGACATGTAGGTGTCTGAAGATTTAGATCTTTTTCTTAATATTTAAGAATTAGATAAATGCTCGGCTTGAGTTAGTATTTTGAATATAATGTCCTAGCTCCTCGCAAAAGAGAGCCATAGCTTGAAAGCGGGATGGGGACAATCATAGATAAAGGCTTCAGGTGCTTTCTCTTGTAGCATTTATCATAAAAATAAAAAATAATAGTAATAAGCTTGTTTAGAGCTATTAGCAGGCTCTTTATATATTACAAAACAAGCTATATAGGTCATGTTACATGCGACTGATTTTTACTAATAATATATGAGATCACTGAATTTAGTTCAGGCCCATATAGTTTCTTTAGGTAGGGAGCTGAATTTGAAGATATGTAGGTGTCTGAAGATTTAGATCTTTTTCTTAATATTTAAGAATTAGATAAATGCTTGGCTTGAGTTAGTATTTTGAATCTAATGTCCTAGTTTCTCACTGAATATAGCCATAGCTGAAAGCAGTCTGGGGATGGGGACAATCATAGATAAAGGCTTCAGGTACTTTCTCTTATAGCATTTATCATAAAAAAAAAAGCTTGTTTAGAGCTATTAGAAGGCTCCTTATATATTATATATTTAATTGTGTTATAGATTCTTATTATTGATACTTGAAAATAAATGTGGAATAGTTCACAAGAGAACAATAAATAAAAATAAAAGACTTTTACTTTTATTTTATAAATGAAAGGTTTATATTGCTAATACTATAAGTATAAAAATTAACATGAGAATTGATGATTTGTCATTTAATTGAATAATTTTTCTGCAACCTGAAAAACATATTCTGTCCACTCACAAATGGAATTTATAGAATAACATTTAATTTCACTTTAAAAATATTCTAGTCAATTTGAGTCATTCTGAACTTTATTAAAATTCATGTGTATTCTTGTATGTATTTGTATTGTTTTATGCCTGAAGCAGATAAACTATCGAGTACTATGACCAAGTGGTAGCACTAGTTAATTTGCCATTGCTTGCCTATCTCTTAATATGATTTATTTTTCTAATATCAATACAGTATATCATATACCTTACTGATTTTTTACATTCCTAAAAAATTCCATTAGTGTAAGAATAGAAACTGCTTGATTGTCGACTGTGTTTTTTATTTGCTGTTCATATTAAGCATAAATGAGAAAAGAAAATTATTTTGTTCTCAACGGTATGAAATATGAAGCTTTGTCAACAATAAAAACTTCAAATTACCAAGAATCCAATACAATAAGCAATATTAAACTGATCAAAAGTTTTTTTAACCACTTTCCATGTCTTGATTCACATCTCAACTCCTAATACACATTTTTTCGGAAAATGTATATTATTATTGAAATCTGCTTAGCTATCATAATTATTAAATTTGACAGCACTCAACATGTTTTGTTGGTGTTATTTAAAAAAAAAAACGCATATGGTTTTATTGCTTAAGAGTTCACAAGAAGTTTGAGCGCCAGAATCAACTGCGCCAAAATGTACAAGGTCTATTTTAAAAGACATACTCACAAATCTGAGATAATCCAATAACTCGAGGAAAACATTCACACACAGATCTGAGAACTGTAACCAGCTATACTGGTAGCTAATAAGGAAACTATGGAAAGAGAAAGACCTTGCTATACAGAAAATGAGATGTATGGTTGAGGTGGGAGGGAGTAGGATATTTTCCTCTAAAATTATAGTATAATAATTATTGGATAAACTGTTTGTAATTTATTGTTTAAAATAATCGGTAAATATATTTATCGAGAAAAAAGATTTTTTTTTTTCACTTTTAATATTCCTTTAATGACTTTTGGGTATATAAATACTTCAATTTTTAAATTGTATATATGTACATAAACAGAAAGTTATAAATGCATAGTTGTAAATCAATATAAATAAATAGATTCCATTTTAAACTATAATTAAGAATGTTAATATGTCATTGATTTTTATAAAAAAAATCCAGTTGAGAGCCTTTCAATATGTTTACATTATTGTCAAAATTATTGTTATATTTATTTTCAACTATTTGTTTATAGTTTTCTAATTACCTTATATATGTATTACTGAATTCTTTAGTGTTTATGTAGATATGCAAATACTAATCTTTTAAAAAAAATTCTCTGTATTTATCAAGAATACAATACAATAAGCAATATTAAACTGCGATCAAAAAATTTTTTAAACACTTCTCACATCTTGATCCACATTTGAACTCCTAATACACATTTTTTTGGTCAATGTATAATGTTGTTAAAAACTCCTTAGCTATTATAATTTTTAAATTTTACACTACTCAACATCTTTAGTTGGTGCTATTTTAAAAGATAAATGTGACATAATCCAGCGGCTCAAGGACAACATCCACCCAAAGATATGACAACTGCAACCAGCTACACTGATAGCTAATAAGGAAAATATAGAAAAGGGAAGCTTTGCTATATCGAAAATGAGATATATGGGGGGGGTATGACATTATTCTCTTCTAAAATTATGATGTAATAAATTGTTTAAAATAATCACTATATATATTTATCGAGAAAAAAGATTTTTTTTCACTTTTAATAATCCTTTAATGACTTGGATATATAAATACTTGAATTTTTAAATTGTATATAAATGCATACTTGTAAATCAATATAAATAAGTAAATTTCATTTTAAATTATGATTAAAAATGTCAATATGTCATGATTTTTATTAAAAAAATCCAGTTGAGAGCCTTTCAATATATTTACATCATTGTCAAAATTGTTGCTATATTGATTTTCAACTATTTGTTTATAGTTTTCTATTTACCTTATATGTATATTACTGAATTATTTAGTGTTTATGTAGATATGCAAATATTAATCATTTAAAAGAATTCTTTTGTATTTTTTAGATAAATTTCAATTATGATGTAATAGGCAAATTACAGATAAAAACTGGCATTGCAAATTGAAATTACATCATATAATAATAGTATTTATTTGACTTACATTTAACCAAAAGTGGAACTACTTTCCATTATCATTCTACATTATTTAAAGGTTGTAAATTAAGCATTAATACTTTATAGATGTGAACACTGAAAATATCATAACTTCCTAAATGTTTTCATTTGTAAACAAGACTCTCCCATAAAGAGTTATATTAACACTTCATAAATGTGAAAACTGGAAATACTACTTCCTAAATATTTTCACAAGTAAACATTATTTTCCCAAAAAGTTATATATAATAGTTAGAATTTTAGATGTGATTCTTGATATTTAACATGCTAGACAGTTGTGTGTCATGGATTTTTGTTTATAACAATTCTTAAATACATTACAAGATAGCATGAGTTCACTTTGCAATGCCAATTTTTAATCGGTAGTTTGTCTGATTACAACATAGCTGAAATTTATCTCTCAAAAAATACATGGAGAAATCCCATTAAATTAGCAATATTTACATCTAAAAGGTTGTGAAAGTTTTCTAATTATTATATATGATTCTTTACAGAAGAGTTTATTTACTTGTTTTCACAGATACAAAGTATCAATGTATAATCTGCAAAACTTAAAAATATAGAATAGTAAATTGAAAGCAATTCCTCTTTTAAGCCAATAAACATCACATGATTACCATTTTTTATGCTTGCTCTTAACTGTTATTAAAACAGGCAAAATTCTCTATACGTATTGCCATTCAGTGCAAGCCAGAGTAATCAATGGATGCCAGAAGGCACTAGATGGGGATTTTATGCACAAATCTTCTGGCATCCATTCATTACTCTGGCTTGCACTGAGTGGCAATACATATAGAGTTTTGCCTGTTTTTAATTCCACTTTTGGTTTAAAGGTATGGCAGACTAATTATTAGCAAATTATTTTTATTTTGTAATGACATAAAACAAGCTAGAATAGAAGTTCATGGATAGGTTTATACAAGATAATAATTGCGGCTCAGTCATATTGAGAGGTAGTTGGCAAGTATGATTGTGATTCATGAACTGACTATAATTTTAGGCCTGGTAATAATCTCTTATCTTTTATTCATGAGAAAAGTTATAGAGGAGGAATAATAGAGGGGGGATTCACTTCTTTTCTGCTGTAGTAAAATTAATATATAAATATATTAAGTTATAGTGACCATAATAGAATATATTATATTATTAGCTGAAGATATAGTAGAATATGATAAATATAATAATATGTTGATATGACCATCATCTGCTCATTATGTTAAGTAAAATACAATGATAAATGGCTAAAATAGGCTCTTTTAAGGAATTGTGTATTAATAACCCAGTGAATGAAAGGTTATGTAGACTATGAAAACAACCTTAGTTAATGTGTGTGACAGACAATTACAGTTCTATCCCTTTTAACTGATGTATGGAAAAGCAATTGGAATTTTAAATTTTTGATTTTGTTTTTAAGTTATTAAGTATATTATTGCAGCACAAATTTAAAATAATAATTAGGAATAGATAAGACTATGGGTTTCATAGCAGAACTGAGAAAGTTAGCTAATACTTGCAAGTTTATTAGCTTAGCAGATACAGCATTTACAGATAGATTTGTTTATAGTATAAAGTATCATTTGCTTATCAAGCTGCTTATGAATGCTGAAACTACATTTGAGACACCATTATCCAACTCTTATTAAATATAGGAAATCAAGCTATATCACTGGCATATGGCAAGTCAAGGATTAAAATAACAAATTTACAACATAGTTATAAGGCTGGGTCTAAATTAGATACAGTGTAAAAACCTGCTTTGGGTAAATAGATGTTTAAAATAGTGTTATCTCTATGTGGATAATCATGATTAAGGAATGTTTCATTTCAAGAAAGAAACTAGCAGATTTTGCAGTAAATTAGAGTATTTAGATAGGATATGCTTATGTAAAACATGCCATTAATTTCCTTAAAAATTGGGAGGAGAGTAAAACCATTAATGATAAGCAAAATAGCAAAATTGAATAAACAAAATTTTTATTAATTATTATTTCACCAGATATATCTAGCCTAAATAGGCCTTTTTTTTTTTTTTAATTGGTTAACTTTAATCACTTTTTTTTTTTTAAGATTTAATGTAAATTAAACAAAAGATTTTAATATTATATAAATAAATTTGTAATATTAATAAGCCAATAAGCTAATACACATGCGCTTTGCAGATGTCACTATATAAATGAATACTCCCTCTTTTTCAAACACAAGATAAGGTCTTTAAGAAAATATAGAATGAATCCACCTATATTTTCGATCCAACCGTATATGTATGGGCAAATCTGAAGTGTTTGAAATGAAGAGCGTGAAGTTATTAATTGATCACTTTAAATTACTTTTTTACTACATAAATGAATGATGCCAATGAAATTTCTAGAATTTACGATATGTCATTCTTATAATTAAGCATATGTAAACAAGACATTTATTTTTTATATAGCGCGATGTTTTATAATCTATAATATTAATAAGCTAATACATATGCGCTTTGCAGATGTCACTATATAAATGAATACTCCCACTTTTTTAATCACAAGATAAAGTCTTTAAGAAAATATAGAATGAATCCACCTATATTTTCGACCCAACCGTATATGTATGGGCAAATCTGAAGTGTTTGAAATGAAGAGCATGTTTAATTATAAGAATGATGTATCATAAATTCTAGAAATTTTATTGGCATCATTCATGTACATAGTAAAAAAGTAATTTAAAATGATCAATTAATAACTTCACGCTCTTCATTTCAAACACTTCAGATTTGCCCATACATATACGGTTGGGTCGAAAATATAGGTGGATTCATTCTATATTTTCTTAAAGACTTTATCTTGTGTTTGAAAAAGTGGGAGTATTCATTTATATAGTGACATCTGCAAAGCACATGTGTATTAGTTTATTGGCTTATTAATATTATAGATTATAAAACATCGCGCTATATAAAAAATAAATGTCTTGTTTATAAATAAATTTGATAAATGTACAACACAATTTAAATACTATATCTATTTAGTTCTGTACTGTATTTAAAAGCACATGTATTGATTTTTTTCTGACATTTTTTTTAATGAATATTAAACAAAAGATTTTAATATTATGTAAATAAATGTGAGAAATGTACACCACAATTTAAATACTATATCTATTCAGTTCTGTACTGCATTTAAAAGCATATGTACTGATTTTTTTCTAACGTTTTTTATTAATGGCAGATTTTTCAATTTTGAATTTGACAGCATTACGAATAAACATTTTTAAGTGGTTGTGAATTTGACACATGACAGCATTACAAAACATACATTCAGACGCCAGGCAAAATAGAGATTTTATATAAGAGATAGCTACAGAATTCAATTTAAGGTCAGTCATTTTTATAGTTTCCAAGAAAATGAAGACTAAATAAATAAAATCAAAAAGTGTCATGTTGTAAGCAGCTTTTTGCAAGGACATAGTGTTATTGCTATAAGAATGAATGGTAAAAGTAGGCATAGCTAAATTTAATAAGAATTTTTTTTTCCTACTAATATCAGTTGAAGCCCATAACAAAATGCATATCAAGATTTTCTGAGATTTTTAATAGGAAGGTAATTGCTATATAAGAGTAGCACTTTCATATGCCATATAAAATAAGCAATTCCCCAGCCAGTTTCTTTAGTAAATGACTTCTGAAATAGGAAGAACTAAGCTGCCTCCAAACTGAGATCTTCCATATCCACAACTACTATAACAATAAAAGCAAATGGGGAGGTTAGAATAAGTAGAGATAAACAAATGTACAATAAATAAAGTCTTAATAATGTGCAATTACCCACCATACTTGTGAGAAAAAAGTTTCTATAAAAATTGACTTGAAATATGCTTATCTTCAAATCCTGTTAATGATTAATATCCTTAATTATAGACTATAATAATCTACAAGAGGTTGGTTAAAATAAATAGGTTAGCATTTAGGATATCAATGATTCCAGTCACCCAGCATTTAATGCAGTGTTTTCCAGTCTTTTTACTCTCACGACACATTTTTGGGAGAAATTCCTTTTTGCGGCATACCCATGCCTTGCATAAAGAAATTAACTTCTAAATAAATGAAAACAAAAGACAATTTAAACAGAACTTTTAATTTTGAGGTAGAAGCCATGATGAATTGCATTGTTAAATAGAAAAGTGAATTGTAAATTAGTTAATAAATAAATAAACTTTTAATTATTAACATTTGCACACATACAAAAATTTTGTATAAAAAATTACATGTAGTTACATACAATTATTGTCTTAAAATAAAAATAATATAAACAAAGCTTTTAATTTGACTAATATTTAATACTTTGATATAAGTCAAAAGAATTTTTGTAATAAAATGACAATGTGAATTAGTAAGAATTAAAAATCCTAACTTGCATAAATACAACATAGAAAATCGCAATAAAATATTTATTGCTGTTTTAAATAACTGTGGATATTCGTATCTTAATAATATCCAAAAAGTATGTAGTGGAAATTCCAAATATTTTATTTTTAATGTTCGATCAAATGAGAGGGAAATCAGTTCTTTTTCTTCTTCAAGACAAAGATTGAAGTCTGATGTAATGTTAACAAAAAGATCTTTGAATCCATTCATGTTTATCTGTTTGGATTGATGGAAAATATTTACTAAATGCCTTCTGAAGAATATTCAAATGGTTTTTCACCAATGGTGCAAGAAAATTTCTCTCTGATTTTAAAAACAAAGCTATCATTTTCTTAATTTAATTCACTGATACTTATTATTAAAATTTATAATAAAATTAATGATCATTATTTTTCTCATTTTCTCTTTATTTTCTTTTACCTTATTGTCTTCAGTCTCAGGTTAGTACAATGTCCAGTTATTAGCTTCTCATATTATAAGCCATCTCTCTGAGTTATGTTTGTTGTAACATTTCAATCCATTTAATTATATGCTCAGCAATTTTTACTCCAATCTTTTTTTATTTTTAGTTGTCTTTTTTTTTTTTAAATTCTGGAATTAGAATGGCCATACCTATACATAAGTGAATAATGAGATATTATTTTATGTAGCGCTATGTTTTTTATGTAATAGTAATTAACTGCATATTCAACATTTTCATTATTCACTTATAGTAATATTAGCGATTAAGCCAATGCACATGTGCTCTAAAGATAAATTATAAATGAATACTCTCAATTTTTCCAGACACGAGGTATAGTATTTTAGAAAGTGTCATTCGTTCAAACATAACAAATGTAATTTAAAGAGATCGTGTAACACCTTCATGCTCTTAATTCCACACACTTAAGATTTGCCCATACATAAACGTTTGGGTTGAAAGAATGGCTGGATTCATTCCATTCTTTCTAAAATACTATATCTCATGTCTGGAAAAATTGAGAGCATTCATTTATAATTTATCTTTAAAGCGCATGTGCATTGGCTTAATCGCTAATATTACTATAAGTGAATAATGAAAATGTTGAATATGCAGTTAATTATATCTTAGTCTCCTAATTTAAATGATTATTGGTAAATTTCTATTAATGATCTACATAGATAATTGGAAAAAAATAACAAGTGCTAATCTTTTACAATTGTTTAAAATAAAATATTTTTTTGGAAACTTCAGGTATACTTTTCTTCATATATTTTTCCAAAATGATCCAGAAAACTTTTTCATCTCATCATTTCAGGGTGAATTAGAATTTTTTTCTATAATAGATTTGATATCCTATTATAAATTGCTTTGATATGAAACTATATTAGACATTAATTGATTCAAAGAATTGATAATCATTCTTGAACAGAAATTTGTAATGTTTCTTTTAATTATGATATAAATAAAAAATTAATATGTAGAGGCAAGATCATAATCTGGCATTTTAGCTCTCTGAGGATTCCTTAATTAGTAATTTTGTATAATTAGGAATAATTGTTTAATAGACTCCATATTCATACTCTTCTTATTATAAACTTTTCACAACTTTAAAGCATTGTTTTACTGTTGGAAACTTAAACAATTAAATTTAAATAATAATAATTTTTAATATATATTGTATATCCATGTATTCAGTATATTTATATAATCAAAAATATAAACTGTATTAATAAGTTTTTTGCTATTGTCTTTTTCATCAAAATTTTTTTTAAAAAATTTGAATGTTATATACTTCATGTAATACTATTCATTTCTTTGTATTATTTATTTTAAAGATATGATGTCACATACATTGTGTACTATAAATTCAAACAATTTAAAGTAAACTTATAAGAATATTTATAGAAAACGTATAACATTTTAATGTTTTTAATACAAGATTTAATGCCAATATTATAGATGTTTTATTTCCTTTTAAAAATTTAATTATGCAATCAAATGGATCAGTTATGAAATTGATTTTTAAAACAAGTGTAAAGCTTCTGATATATTTTAGGTATAACAATTGTACAAATAAACCTATCTTTAGAACATTACTGTCTATATTGAACTTAATGTAATTAGAAGGGATTTGAACTCAGACTTTCAAGCTTCCTACAGCTATCCACTCCATTCTATACAATCGAACACACTGCCACATACATATGAAAAAGATAAATGATCTCCAATATACATACTTTGTGCTGAACCAGCATTCATCAGTTGGTCCAGATCATCATCTCCCATATATATATATAATCAATGCTCAGTTTATATTAAAATAGCAAATCTTCAAACTTTAATGAACAAGCTTCACTCTTATCCACCATCCACATCATTGAAAATCTGATGATGGAATGCTCAAAGCCCTTGTTGATGTCAAGATTATTGTCATACCCATGTTGACACTAAGTCATTCTGACTCCTCACATATAAGACCTTAATATTTAAATACCCAGAAGAGGATGGGCAGAATACAAGCTGAATATGTAATATTTAAATTCAAGTATATTGTTTGTACTAAACTTAATGTAATTAGAAGGGATTTGAACTTAGATTTTCAAGCTCCCTAAAGCTATCCACTTCATCCTATACAACCAATAAACATGACCACATAATGTGAAAAATATAAATGATCTCCAAATATATGTATATGGATAGCTTTAAGTAGCTTGAAAGTCTGCGTTCAAATCCCTTCTAATTACATTAAGTTTAGTATAGACAATATACTTGAATTTAAATATTACATATCCAGCCTGTATTCTGCCCATCCTCTTCTGTGTATTTAAATATTAAGGTCTTATATGTCAGGGGTCAGAATGACTTAAAGTCAACATAGCATGACAATAAAATTGGCATCAACAAAGGTTTTGAGCATTCCATCATCAGATTTTCAATGATATAGATGGCTGAAAAGTTGGAGGGTGGCGAAAATTGAAACCTGTGTATTAAAATTTGAAGATTTTCTATCTTAATATAAACTGAACACTGATTATATATATGTGTAGGAGATTATGATCTGGACCAACTGATGAGTGCTGGTTCAACATGAAATATATATATTGGAGATCATTTATCTTTTCCACTTGAATGTATACAATGTGTGTTGGTTGTATAGGATTGGTGAATAGCTGTAGGGAGCTTGAAAGTCTGAATTCAAAACCTTTCTAATTACACTAAGTTATTTTTAAGAAATGGTAACTTTAGTCAATTTTGATTATCTTGCCTTTGAATATTTGTTGTATATCTAAACTTATACATCTAAACAGAATATTGGACAGCATATCTTCACAAAAGAAATATATTTTATACAATATACTGACAATAAAATTATCAATACATGTGCAAAATCATTAATATGGCACACTTTGTTCTTCAATCCTGCTGGATTAATGATTTTGCCAATTCAAATAAATCACTATAATAATGGGGAATATAAGCCATTGAAGGAAAAAAATGTATTACTATATAGTATTATTCTACATGAATAAAGCATGATAAACAGAGCAGCCAAAATGTAAAAAACATTAATTATAAACAACAATTTGCCAAGCGCAAATTCCAATATGTCACCATGATTCTAGTATACAGTACTGAAATATGTCACCATGATTCTGGTATACAGTATCGAAAGTGCTTGGCAAATTGTTGTTTATAAATAATATTTTTTATATTTTGGCTGCTCTGTTTATCACGTTTTATTCGTGTAGAATAATTTTCATTATCTGACAGAGTTTTTATATTATTTACTATATAGTATTGTAATTAAAATGGAAGTCATTATAAATCCTAGCTAGCTATATATAAACTAAATTAAATGAAAAAGTACAGAGTGAATCCACCTGTACGGAGATTGTGTTATTTATATAGATTTCATACTTTGCATTGTAACACATCAATAAATTGGATGCTTTTATACAATCCAAGCTAAAGTACAGATGGTCTCATTCTGTATTTTTTTTGTTTTTTTGTTTATTGACAGATTTACTAGAAGTCTACAATAACCTTTTTAATTTCATCTATATTTGAGCTATTATTTTTAATATTTATATATAGTATTGTAGTGATTAAACAAAAATTAAGTATTAATTAATATTATTTAAAAAAGAAAAAGGAAATATATTCCTTACTATATTTATGAAGAAAGTTGCTTTTCTATCATCTTTTTAAATATTTAATCAAGGTGAAGCTGCTTTACAAGTTTTAATCTTAAATAATGTTATTGCATCAAGTATTAGACAAAGCTACTTATGTATATAACCAACATCACAAATCTTTATTAAAAGAAATCTGTTGTTTATTACTAAAAAATAAGTTAAAATCAGTAATGTTAGGCAGATGATATTTGACAGTGCCACTAGTACTTGAATCTGTATTAGAATCTGTAGCTTCAGTTAAATGATTAAAATAATCACAAAATTATAAGTCTCAGTACAGTATGGTGTTATCAGCAATTCTAACAAAAATCTTTTACTGCAAATAGAGCATTTTTATTGCAGCACATATTTTCTACATTAATTATATTCTTTATATATATTTCTCTCATAATGATGCTCAATATAATTAAAGCCAATATTGGAAGTTGCTGAATTTTGTAACCAAATTAATTGTTATTTATATGTAGACAGTTCTCTACTTATGTAAACCTGGAGTACAAAACATTTTCTATTTTATAAAATGCAAAAAAAAAATTAATGTAATACACAAATCAACCTAGCTGTCAATTTTTGCTTGTCTTACACCTTGACAACGTTTCTTATGAAATATGATAGTATTTTACTTTCATATTCTACATGACAGCTAATGATTAACATTTACTAGAATGAAAATTCGACTTATACAGATAGAGGACTAGCTGTACAAAAAAAAAAAAATGCAAATTTATCCCAAATAATTTTAAAAATACTTTTTTTTTTTTTACCAATTATTAATAAATCAATTTATCGGTATTGCAATTGGCGAATTATTATCAATAATGATTAATCATTATTGCTTTATTTTTATTTTTTGTAAT
The DNA here is from genome assembly GCA_028023455.1 of Epiperipatus broadwayi. Taxonomy (NCBI): domain Eukaryota; kingdom Metazoa; phylum Onychophora; class Udeonychophora; order Euonychophora; family Peripatidae; genus Epiperipatus; species Epiperipatus broadwayi. The sequence goes on from JAQFVV010012402.1 coordinate 9,822,179, forward strand.
TTTCATGAAATTTTAGTTTGCTTTTCAATATTTGATTTTTTTTTTTAATGTAGAAAATGGTAGCAGTTCAAATTTTGTTTTATCCAAAAGGCATTATTTTAAAATTAATATAATATTGCTAAAATTAATAATTTCCCCCTCCATTCTAACTTTTCTTTTAAAATGCTTTAAAATAATATCAGTTTTATTGATTTGTAGATAATGTATTTGTAATTTGCCAATAGTTAAAATCGACAGTAGATTAAATAAATTTAGCTAAAGGGAACAGGAAGGGTGGAGTATTTTTATCCTAATATTGAATGTATCATTGACACATTTTATTTATTACTCTTTGTTAGCATGAAAATATTTTTTTTGAAAAAGTTAGCAATAATATATACAGCAGGAGAAAATGGTATAATTATTACTTTATTCATAATCATAAAGTGTGTGTGGGGGGGGGTGTGTGATTAGAAAATAAATTACTGGGGGGGGGGGGGAATAATTACAATTAAAGTCATTAACATCATTAGCTATTAATTTTTGATAAATTACCACTAAAAAAAAAACAAGTTTTTTTTTAAATAAATAAATTTAGCTTTGACTATCTTCAAGATTTATATATTATTTTTTTAATATATTTAGAAGTGTTGTATATTGAGAAACCAAATTAGAGGGAACCTCACTGAATTAACATATTTATTTAATTCAAAAGTTTTTATAAGTGAGGTGTTAACCAGTAATGATACATATAAGGCAGATGTCATTAATCAAGTGTATTTGTTTTAAATGATTATCCAGTCAATACATTAATAGCTTGAATGCTTGATTAAACAATAATAAATTTGAATGACTTACAACTGCTTTTAGATTTCGGAGACTGGTTCTACAGAATTATCAGAATTATTCCTACTATTTGAGTTTTGATTTCCCTGAACTGCAAAAAATATTGGAATTATGTGCTTTTAGGCACTTTACCCTTTCATTTATTCATTGGTTTGAATTTTTACATTAATTCATGGTTGTTATCTGGAATAACATAGATTATTTTCATAATCCTACTGGCTATCTTAACTAATCACATATTGTCTACAACATTAGGGTCATGTGCTTTATGGACACTTTATCCTTTCATTTATTAATAAGTTGGTTTTATATATTGATTTATGATTTGACTTTGGAATATCACTAGCTTAGCTTGTCTCTGTGTTCCTAACACTCAATATTTATTTGATTGCTATTATAATTAATCACATTTTGTTCATATTGAGAAAATTATACACAAGTAAGTAGTTTAATTACATTATAAATTAAATCATATTCTAAACATTTTAGCTATTTACTCTCATATTTATTTAATAACAGCTAATATGATTTGGTAGAATGGACATAGCAAAAATATTTTGTAATTCAAATATTTTCAAATGTAAGTCATTGGATTACTCCATGCTATAAAATACTTAAGACTTATCTATTTGTAAACCTTGTATGCATGGTTCCAGTCTATGAACATTATAAACAGTGCATTTCCTTTTTTTTTACTTGTGAAATTCTTGATACAAAATTTGAGACATTAGATAGTGAAAAAAAGAAAATGATGCATTAATATCAATTGTAACAATTTTAAATTTATACTTTTTAATACTATAATGCTCTTGTATTCACTGCCATTTGTGAAATGTGGATAATAGTGAATCTTATATATGTGTTCAATATATTGTAGCCTTTCTAGTTGGTACATTATTATATATAGAGCTCACAAAACAAACTCTATTATACATTATTGTATGGTTGTTGTTAATAGTCAGTTTTAGTAAAAAAAAAATTAAATTTTATATAATGGCTGATAAGAAACCTATTATTTAATTTGTAGAAGAATTTAAATTGATTGTTTCTTTAGTGTTAAATTTGAGTTAACTTTCTTTAGATAATTATAATTTATATAAGTTATAGTTTTGAGGTATAAATTGTACTATTTATTTTTAAAATAAAAAGGTAAATAATGGAAAGTATTTTTGATCAGTAATTATAATGACTAAAATTAATATTTTTTATAATTATTAATAATAAATTTGAAAATTGCTATTTATTTGTTATTTTAAAATTATTTAATTAATGATAAAACAAATGGGGAATGAGATGTGTTAATAGATGTGTGCACACATTTAATTAATAATAAAGAAATTTACTCCTAATACAATATTCAATTTGTTAATTATCAATAATAAATGTTACTTTTAATCATATAAATTTCATAAAAGTTCATAAAATTAATAATTAGAATAATAATATAAATTATAAAACTTAGGTGTTGTAAAATTTGATTTTAAATATAGATTATTTTCTTATTAAGATATAAGTTAGATTTTGCACTATTTAAATTAAGAAATATTGATTTAATAATAGGTGGTTTTCATTCATTTTTAAAATTGTAGATAGTAATTAATATTCATTTTAGCTAGATATCTGAAGATAATTAACCAATCAGATATTGTAAAATTTTTCATATAAATAGAAGAGGAGGTGAGATGGGGAGATAATTAAGAAATTATTAGGGGAGGAAACTGTATTTTCTTTATCTAAAAATTTTAAATGTAAATTTATTAAAATATTATTTTAGTAGTAAAAGTTAATAATAATTCTAAAAACATGGAATTCATTTTAAGAAGTTGTTAATTAATTTCATCATGGAAAAAGAAGTAAACTATTTTCATTGGTACTCTACATAATGCTGATTACAAACTTGTAATAATGATTGGAACAAAACTTCATTCACTTGAATAAAATGTACTTCTACAAGAGAAACTGCATATTACTAAACCATTTTGTTTCTTTAAAATGAAAGGGGATGTAAGAAACTTATTTCTTATTGATTTTTATAAGCCTTATGATAGAGAACATTTTCTGCTAAATCTTATCTTTAATAATAATTACTTGCTTACATTAAAACTATTGATGTTTAAAAATATGAATTTATTCATGATAGTATTAAGATGATAATTGCATAAAAGAATGTGACACTGATAATTATTATTGAAAAGTTTATAGTTATTAACTTTAATAATAACTATTTTGAATATTGAATTACTTGGAGGAGTAATACTAGAACTTCCTAATTCTAGAAGTATATGTCTGATGTTTGCAGGAAGCAATGGGATTTAAAAAAAGAAATATAATAAAATATCTTTATTACATGGTTAATTAATCATATAGATGTTATAAAAGGAAGGATGAACTTATGATACAAGAACTTATTATTGTTGAAATAATTCTTATTTGAATTTTATTCATATTTTCAAATTATCTATAAATAATGGTGAAAAGTGTAGAGGGGAGAGAAAAGGAAAAAAATTTTTTTCTTTCATGCAACAGTTTATCATGATGTCATCATGGTAACAATACTCCCAATGAAGTTTTATGATTTTTTTTATTTATTCAAGGAGTTGAAGAAAATTTTTCATTTATATTATTTGAGCTGAATTGACTATAATATTAGTTGCATTAAGTACATAAAATTATTTATTTCATATGTTGTTTTAGAATTAAATATTTAAAAAAAATTTTGAATACACCTGGGTCTTGTTTTATGCGGTAGATAGGTTCCTCAGAAAACACACACAAAAGAAATCACACAAAAATAGACTTAACTTACCTTGAAAAATGGGGATAGGGGGTTGTAATTTTCAGAAATTCCATAAAAGCAAAGCAAGAAGGAAAAATTACTTTAAAATTTGCATTAAAAAAATAATGAAATAAAGTATGACTAATAAAACATTTCAAATATTTGAAAAAAAATAATACAAGACAAACTTTTTTTACTTTTTTTATTAACTACAGTATTTAATTTACATTTTTTATACATATTTTAATCATTAGCGGTTGTTATGCGTTCGTTTGTGAAATGTTAAAAAATCAGATTCGTCATGTGACATACAACTAGCTCCACTTTCCTATCTTGAACTGTGTTCATGGTTTTTGTTTCTATATTTAAAAAATGAGATTGTAATCCAAACAAAATAATTATAGATTATCATTAGAAAGATTATTTTTAATTTATAAAATCAATAAAATCTTCGTTATTATTTATTTTAAAAATCTAAAAAATTATTTATTTCTGTTATAATTAACAAAATACGTTTTAAAAGTTTAAAATTTTTGACTATTTGTTGTGATATTTTTATATGTAAATATAAATCTATTATTATTATTTACTCATTAGTATAAGTAGGTTATTTACATAGAAGCTAATATTCTAAATACAGCTTCAGACCATATTCACGTTAGCTGCTAATATAACGTTATATTTTTGAAAAAAAAAAAAAGTATTTCGAGTCAAATAAGTTATTAATAACTTAAATTTCTTGATATCTAATAAATATAATGAAATATGAAAGATATTAAGAAGAAACATGAATCGCATAACTTCAAAATCACATTAAAATAATCCGCATAAAACGAGACCCGGGTGTATATAAAATCTTCTTGATTATAATTCTATAACATGGAAGAACTGATAGTTATAAGATAGTAAGTATTAAATATAAGATATTCATATTTAATTTTAAGCATGGAATCAGGTAAAATAAATGTGTATTTAAATAAAAATATATGATAACGGATTGAATATATCCATTATAATATTAATATGAGTGTATAATGGTATGTATGATTGATTTGTTTGTTGATTAAAGATAAATAATTTATTATATTTATGACAAATTCTATCATAAAACTATTTGTTTGTTTTTTAGTCTTCTTGGTATATTAAAAGTATTATAAGTTGTTAATGATAAGTTTAGATATAATTATATTTTATGTGATGTAAGTATTTCATATGGAGTATCAGATTTTAAGTAGTGGTATGGGAAAGTATATTTATTGGAAATCGTGTAGTGTTGTGGCACAGTATAATTTGTGGCTTTATGTTACATTTAGTCCATGATATCTTTTTTTTTTTATAATTTTATAAGATATCCATCCCACACTTGTTATCATGAAAAATTGCACTGGTATAAACATCATATAAATGAATAGAAGATATAAGTAATGGTAATAGCTAAACTTTCAAATGGTTATAAAGTAGATTCATTTGTTGCAAGAGTGATGAAATACAAAACAAATAGAATCTTAAAGAATGTAAGAATTATTTTATGAATGTTTTATTGAATATAGGAGATCAAAATACAAAATGAAAGTATGAGGTGTAATAGACATAATATTGAAAGAAAACCTGATATTTTATTCATATTATTGTATGTAAAGAAATAAAATGCCATATTGTAATAAACATCTAAAGTAATTAAATGTTTATTTTATAATGAAATAAATAAAATCATCATCATCAACAACCATTATCAATCCACTGCAGGATGAAGGTCTCTCCGAGTTTAATCCATCTTCTCCGATCTTTAGCTTCTCTTCTCCACATCACCCCTGCACACTTTCTTATTTCATCCATCCATCTCACATGTGGTCTCTTTCTGGGTCTTTTACAATCTCTTGGAATCCAGTTTAATATTTCAATTGTCCATCTATTATCATCTCTTCTAGCAATATGTCCAGTCCAACTCCACTTCAATCTTTTAATTTTTTCAATGAGGTCAGTAACACCTATTTGTTCTCTTACCCATACATTGCATTTTCGATCTCTTCTTGTTACTCTCAACATGCATCTCTCCATACTTCTTTGAGTGATCTGGAGTCTCTATATTGCTCTTCTATTAAGTGTCCAAGTCTCAGATCCATAAGTAAGAACTGGTAAAACACATTTGTTAAAAACCTTCCTTTTCAAACACATAGGCATGTTTCCTTTTAGTATCAAATTATTTCTACCAAAAGCACTCCAACCAAGTTTAATTCTATGATTAATTTCATCCATTATGTTTCCATCTGTAATAATAATCTGACCAAGGTATTTGTAACTGTTAACTTCTTCTAATTCATCATAATCAATCTTTATTGTCATATTTTGAGCAAATCGATTAAACATTATTTTAATCTTTTTAACATTTATCTTTAGTCCTACTTTCCTACTTTCATCTGATAACTCCTGCAACATTTCCTGCAGCTCTGAAGCATTATTTGCAAAAACAACTATATCATTTCAAAATCTAAACGACTTAAATAATCTCCACTTACTTTCACTCCTTTAGTTTCCCATTTTAATTCACAAAATACTTCTTGCAACACTGCTGTAAAAAGTTTTGGAGATATGGAGTCACCTTGACTTACATCTTTCTCAATGTTGACTTTCCCAGTATCATTATGTAATCTAATTTTTGCTGTTGCATTTTTATAAATATTCTTTAAAATATGACAATATCCTGCATCTATATCTTGATGATCCAATGCTTTAATCACTGAAGAAATGTTTATAGAATCAAATGCCTTTTCATAATCTACAAATCCAAAACATAATGGCAACTCATATTCATTTGTCCTTTCTATAACTTCTCTCAATACCTGGATATGATCTACTTTACTAAAACCACTTTTAAATCCAGCCTGATCCCTTGGAATAAAATAATTTATAGAATTGTAATTAGACAATAATATTATATAATATAAAAGGATATAGTTATGAAATATTTGTAAACTAGTGAAAATACAAAGTGTATATTTTTTGTTAGTATATTTTAAATATAAAATAGTAATAAGTATCGTAATGATAATGGTGTAAAGTATTAGAATATACTAAATCCTATTTGTAAATAATTTCAAAGTGAAGAATGAATTTTAGTTTATTATAATTACTTAGTTAATATTAGTATATAAAGTTTTGTTAAATATTATTTATTAAATATAAGATATGTATAAATTATTTTTAAATTTTGTATATTACTAAAATAAATGTTAATGTTTGTTTTTAAAATAATAAAGTGTTGAGATTTTCATTTCTTATTCACAAGTCATTGTTCATTATCCTTACCACATATACATTATAATGATTAAACATGTTGTTGCACATAATTTGAGATAAAATAATAAATAAGAAAAAGATGATGATTGTTCAAGACATTTGATATTGTATTTAAAATATTAATTAATTTACCCTTCTCAATGATCATAATGAAGAGTAATTAGCATGCCATATAAAATAGAAATAATTGAATTATAATATATTGTGATAATAAATTATTTTTAAATTGATTATGATAATTAATAGTGAGAAGTGTTGGTTAATAATTTTTAATTTATTTTAGTCAATTTATAAGGAAAGTTAGTTAATTAGTTTAAATGTAAGGAATTGATTACTATTTGTTTCTTAATTATTTTAACTGTAGCTGGATGTAAGTAAAATCCCTCTCTACATTTGGTTATGTAAATTAACTTATTCATTTAAGAAACAATAGTTAGCTGATATGTTTATTGAGTTAAAGAATGTTAATAAAGGAGTGGTATTAAATAATTTCCATAACTAGATGAATATTATATTATTATTAACTTTAACATAGGAAATTTTAATATTCAATATAATTTACTTATTTTATTGTGAGTCATTGGAGTATTATTGATATTTTCTGTGATATTCCTATGTCATTGAGGATATACTTTTAGTATATACTCAATGTTAAAAAGGGGTATCTTACTGGATGATTGGATAACAAGTCTTATGATTATTAAACAATTCAAAACAAAACAACACTCTCCATATAGTAGTGCCATCTTGTGCTAAGTGGTCTTATGATTATTGTTATTTTATTATTAAATAATTTATTAATATTGATATAATAATATATTAGACGTGAAAAGAGGATAAGATTGATATTATTAGAATTTTATATAAAAGAAAGAAAACTGATAAGATTGAGCTAGAAATTTGTTATCTATATCTACCATACATAATAGCTGTTAGGTTGGTCATCTAGTTAGATTACAATATATAAACACACGTGTGTGGTTTAATTTTTAAAAGAAACAAACAAAAATATATATATAATGCAGATATAAAAAGACATTATAGTTAAATATTTACAGAAAATTGGAGAAGGCTATTACACAATTGACTGAGTTCTCCATGCACGGGAGTGATTGACAAACATAATTCATGATAGCATTTTTACAGTTGGAATAATGTGGTCTATGGGAGACTACTGCTTGAAATGTTTAACAGTATTTTATTTATTTATATAGTATATGTTTTGTTTTTTTAAAAAATTGCTTAACTATTAACAAAATATTGCAAAGAAATTTGTAAAGATTTCAACCAAAATGCAAGTTCACCAATGGCTGTATTAAGGTCTTCAAATCACAAAAATATGGTAGTTATTAAATTTGTGGTTCATAGTTTATGTTTGTACACATCTACACAGATCATTATTTCACCCCACCCACCCCATTTTACTTTTATTCTATATATGATATTAAGTAATTGTGATAATTGATTTAAGCAAAATAGAAAACTGAAATTAAGCAAAAGTGAAAAAATTAAAAGATTCAAAGCAAAGTTTGATCAGTGAAGCTAAAAAAAAATTCTTTATTTTCTTTTATATTTTTGTAAATAGAGCAAATTATTGCTTGTAATGCATTGTTAATAGTGATCATTTTCTTTATTTATTATCTACCTAAACAAAGATTCTATATTCTAGATTAGCTTTCCAATTCCATGTATTTTTCAAGTAATAGTAACTATTTTATTCTTAAACTTTTTTCTTCTGCCTTCTATCTTTATCGTCCCTTCCAATAAAATCTTCAGATTTCGCATTAAAATAATTTTTATATACAGAATTCTCTTTGTAATCGTGATTTCCATATTCATGTTTTCATTTATCTGTATTTAAAAAATAATTTAAAAAAATTTTTAATTTTCTGTTTTAATTTTTTGTTCATTAGTGCATATGCAGGAGGTATACTCAATTATATATATGTGTGTATATGTTATACATGTTTTAACATGCGCTTATATAGTGCAATCCAAATATGCATGTTAGTAAACTAGAATAAATGCCTAAATTAACTTATTCAAATAATTTTAATTAATGAGCTAATTAAATCTATGTTAATATTCACTTTCAACTTTTGACGTCATGTTAAAATAATTGCCAAACAGCTCAAGATAATTATATCATAACCTCATCATTATTCATCAATTGGCATTGGAGTATTTTGATATAATATACAAAGTTTTTTTCATATAAATCCTAAATCAAAGACCATTCTGATCTTAAAGCATGAAATAATGACAACACAATCTTACAAATTCACATAATGAAAAAGGTTTTGCACATTATACTGAAATATACTAGCAGATAATTTATTGCCAACTAAAGAGTCATATTGGGGTCATAAATAGTCAACTGATTAATTTAACATAATGTCAAAGATTATAAGTGAATATTATCAACTGATTAATTAAATGTTGATTAATTTATACATATATTAACCTATTAAAAATATTAAATTTAAGTATTGTAACGTTTATTTATATACGTTGCAAAAATATTGGCATTTGGTAAAACTAAAAAATAAAGGTAAATTTAGATTTTTTTTGACAAATTTTTTTTTTAAAAAAAATAACATACAATGAAAGTTAAATTATTGTTCCGTATTTTTTTAATGTAATTAGAAATAAAAGTTAGAATTGGAGAGAACAAAAGAATTCCAAACGTAAAAAAAAGATAAGAGAAAGTAAAAATATTTTGGCTAATTAAAGATGGCCGAAAAACTTGATAAGGAAAGAGAACTTTATAACATAAATTTTATAAAGAATCTACAAGATTATGAACCAAAAAATGCCATGATAATAACATGCGCAGAAGTCCGAAAACTGGACCTCTAGTACAGTGTTTCCCAACCTGTGGTACGTGTACCAGTGGTGGTATGCGAGTTGCTGGTTGGTGGTACACGAAAAATAATCAATAATGGCAGACATTAAAAAAAAAAAATTAAATCATAAAAATATAAAAAAGTTTTTTCCTATAATTCTTAAAATTATTTTAATTAATAATAATATACAGTAAAGTTGTTAATATGTACAGTCGATAACGATCTTTAATGTTAATGATAAAATTGAAAGTATGATTAAGAAATTAGATTTTTGGAAACAGTAATATGTATAAGTATCGAAAACAATCAAACTCTACATATTTTTTTGTTTGAAAATAAGGTTAGTCTGTCTCAAGATATACGAGAAAATATAATAGCACATTTAACAGGATTAAAATTGTCTTTCATGGAATATTTTCCAAAACCCGAAACACAAATGATAATTGGATTTCAAACCCCTTCTATGCAGAAAATTTAGAAAAAGCTACATCATTATCAATAAAGGATAAAAAAAATTTAATAGAATTATCATGTGACAGAACTTTACAAGTAGAATTCAAACGACACAATCTAATTAATTTTTGGTTAAACATTAAAGAATATGAACAACTTTCTGAGAAAGCTCTTAAATTATTATTACCGTTTACTAATACGGAATTAGTAGGAAGAGCTTTTTCTTCATATATTTTTTTAAAAAATAAGTATCGAAACAGATTGAACGCAGCTGTAGACTTAAGGGTATACTTCGCATCTTTTGAACCAAATTTCAAAAAATTATGTTGTTTGAAACAAGCACAAAGATCTCATTAAATTTATTTTATAAAAATATTTGATTATGATAAGAAAATATACTAATTGTTTTTTTATAATTTTGTGTTTTTATTAAAACCATTTATTAGCAAACGAAATATGACAAAATAGTAGATAAATAATGAGTCGGATCAAGGCAAATCAATATAAATTATTTAATTTGAAAGAATGTATCAGAAAAGGATCATACCCAGAAATGAGACTCTCATTAATTCTTGATCATCTATTGTGGATTACTAGATGTAAGCTAGTATTTAATCATCAAAATTTTAATCCTACTAACTTCATGCTGAACAATATAAAGAAAACAAGAACAAGAGATAGCCTGATAACCCCTGAGGTTATTTTTGTCATGACTTTGGAATGCTGGATTTATCCTCTCCATGGCCCAACTAATAGCAAGATGCTCCAAAAAAGAGAAAACAGACTCAAATTCGGGAAAACCAAATGAAGGAATGAGAAAACACTTTGAACAAAATATGTACCAAATAACCTTTAATGTGATAATGTAATCTTTAATAAATTATTTTAGAAAAAATATGAAACTTCGAACAAACACATACATATAAATATGTTACAGTGAGTTTATAATTTCAGTGAGTTTATAATCTGGCGTGACGTTTAGGCGTGTTTCGATGTAATTTGTCTCATTATGAGATGTGAATACATACATGGTCACCCTACAATATTTATAATGCAAATAAAATAACACACTCGCAATAACAAATTTCATGAAATACAATCATTTTTACGAAGTGGTACAATTTAGCGTGATGTACTACCAAGTGGTACGCGAGCCAAAAAAGGTTGGGAAACACTGCTCTAGTATAAAAAGGAGGGATTCGGTTGGAGGAACGTCTTGTTCATTGGTTTTTCTAGTTGGTCTTGGATAACAATAATATATCCAAGATCGCTCTACGCTGAAGTAATTCGGCATGTCGGAGTGAACCGGAGCTTCTGAAGACATCGTGCCTGAAGATGTATACCAGAAAAGCTTTCATGACCGACTAGGAGAATGGACTGCAAGATCAACTAATAATCAGAGGCCGTGAGCTCATTTTAACCCCGAAAAACTATGCATAGTTATCTACAACCATCGTGAATTCATTAAAACTTACAGATAAGTTATACTTCATTATCCTGATTGTGACAAATTTAAGCGTTCGCAAACAATTCTTAAAAATATACGTATAAAAGGATCCTGATAGTGACTTTAATTGATCAAGAGACTCTTATTTAACCAAGAACTTTTTAATTGTTTAACTGTTATTTATTTTATTAATATTTCACATCTGAATTATATGTGTTCTCTCTAATTTACTTATAAGGAATTTTCATTTTAACTTAAACAGATTTTTAATCTTAACTTAAACAGATTTTTGGTCTGTTATAATAAAAAAATATTTCTAATATCAATTTTCATTTGTGCGTTATTAATAATAGTTATTAATTATTATTGAAATTATTAATATTATTTTAGTGATGTTTAAATATATAATTTACCTTTGCCAATGTGTTTAATAAATTCCAGGAATAATAATATTTTAAAAAAATAATTCTCGTTACGGTATGATACAATACCGATTAGTTTAAAAGTATTTTCTTTTTTGTATTTGCGAGACGTGCTGGCGACAGATTTCAGCGGTCTCTTTAGAATAAAAGGACCTGGCACCCATATTGAATAAATTAAAAGCTGATTTCATCAATAGCATAATTCTCAACAATTAATAGGCCGAGTTTGATCAGGAAATATAGTTATGTTTTTTAGAAATAGAAATACAACTTTCTTCTTTTTGACATAACTTGATCAACTCGCACGCAGTTTATATTAGCGTGTAGAGACCTAGCAAAACGGAAAACGTTATAGTATATATATACACACACACAACTATATATGTGAAATATGTTTTAAAAATTTGTATTATAATATGGTTTGAAAACAATTGTCACCAATTTGGCAAAAATAGTATATATATATCAAATAAATAAATATATATATATTCACAGTATATAATTATTTTTTTAGTTAAATATTTATTAAATATACATCCTAGGTTAACTTTTTTTTACTATATATGAGATATATTCTATATATTTTGTTTGCATTTATTTTATTTAATTAAATGGATAGCTTTTGCTTTTTGTGTTGTTTTTTTTTTCAATAAAGTTTAAATAATAATATATTTAATTTAGAAAATACATCGAAGAAGAATTTATTTGGAAAGTATTTTATCAGTTAGTAATTGCTTTAAAAGAATGTCATCGTCACAGTAAAGGTCATACAGTACTGCATCGAGATATTAAACCAGCCAATGTCTTCCTAGATGCAGATCACAATGTAAAACTTGGAGATTTTGGACTTGCTCGTGTCCTGGGCCATAATTCAAGTTTTGCTAAAACTTTCATAGGTACACCATATTATATGTCACCAGTAAGTATTAAATAAATTTATTTTTAATTTTTATTAGATTTTATATGTAGGATATCACATAAATTCAATATCATAGGCTTAGTATATAATTTTTCATATTGTAATACATGTGAACAAAGAAGAACAAATCTAAATAATTCTGCTCAAGGCATGTCAAAATCAAAGAAAAATACTGTAGAATTTAAAAAATTGTATTCTTATCATGAGCTAGTATTGTAGAATTGTGTTAGCAGACTTTTCAGTACGTAAAAAATAGGATGAAGTGGATATTTGAAGAAGTCAATTACTACAAGACTTATAGAAATAACATGGACTAATTAATTAGCCATTGACATTTTAATTAGACTGCTTTTTCAAAAGCAATTTTTACTCTGTGCATTTAAATATATTATATCATGATTCAGTAATACATCATTAAGATAAATATAAGAAATTTATAATAAATGTTTATATATCATGAATTATGAAGGTATTGCAGTATAATCAAGAGATTGTGTTTGATCATGTTTAATACAATTTCATCTGAAATTGAATGTGCATTCGCTATTTAATTAATAATTAAAAAAGGTTTATGAAGTCATAATAGACAAAATTTTATAATAATTATTATTATATAATCTATATCTATTTTTGTTCCCTTATTTTGGTCACCATTTCACTATATAAAAATTTTCCATTTTAAGTTCTGATTTTTTATATTGAATTTACTGATAATATGACAATGATTATAGATAAGAGAACAATATGGTATTTATTAATTTTAATATTTGTAAGAAATTTGGAATAAAAATAAATGATAGGGTCTTGCATTATGGTTCTTTGCTCATCTCTAATTTTTTTACAGACACTCGCACATTATTTTGTCTTCAGAAGCTTTTCCAACTCCTAAAAAAATTAATTTGGTTTACTCTTTCTTATCATATTTGTATTGTTTTCTTTTTGAATATCTATCACTCTTTCTAATTTTATTCCATCTTTTTTTTACTGCTTATATTCTTGAATTCAAGATTCTGATGATTACATAAAAGAAATTTCTAAAAAATAACATATATTTGGCTTTTCATTATCTTAAAATAGTGTATCCATTATTATAACAATAATGTTGTTCCATTGCTAGCATTCTTTTCTTTGTTCACCATTATTTCTTTACGAACATTATACATTTTTTTAAAACATTGATCAAAATAATTTTGGTAATTAAAAGTTCAGGATTAATCTGATATGATTATTCATTTTTCTTGCTATTTGAGATATTTTCAAAAATCATTAGTATTAGCATTTTTCCTATTCTTTTTATATCCAGCATAATTTCTGGAGTCTTTGTTATTTTTGAATAATCCAAAGAGGCATTAATAAGCATTAACAATTTTTCTGTCTTCACTATTAATTTTAAAATCATCTATTGTTCTTGATCATAATCTTTGTCTTTTTAATATTTAGTCATAATCCCATTATTTTGTACTCCTTCTTTAACTTTTCTAATAAGTGTCATTAAGTTTACTTTGTTTTAACCATCTGATATAGTATTATTATCATATTTAGGTTTGTTGAACTTTTTTTCACCAATCCTGAATCCATATTTATTTTCATTTATTTTGGTTTTCTCATTATTATTTAGGATATAAAAAAAGTTTGTAGTAGGATGACAATATGCTGTTCTGTTTGACTGTTATGATAATATGAAACCACCTAATATAAATTCTCCATAAGAATGATGAAATACTCTTGTAGATTTTACTATCATTTAGTATGCTTAGATGAATCAATGAGTTTTGTGCAATCATTAAAGCACATATTTACTTTTTATTATATTCTCTTCTCATTCAGTTACCCAATATATATCAGCAATGATGTTTCTTGTTCTTCACCTTATTTTTTTAGTTTTTAAACTCTAATCTATGGTAATTGACTTTCAGAATAATTATATTTGCATATAATAGTCTAAGATATATAATATGAAAGTTCACATATTGTCAAGACTTCTTTTATATAAAAATATAAATTGATTTCTTTCAATTGATAGGTTATTAAGTGCTTTTGAAATTAATTTCCATAATTTGATCGTTTGTATTAATTTTGTTTTCATTTTTTGTGGCAATGATTTTATGACTAATCCAATCATATTGCTCATTATTGTAGGTTCTTCCATGTAGTTGTTCTCATCAAAAATGTCTTGTCAATGTCTGTGGCATAACTCATTTGTTTCTTTCATTTTTTTTTATTTTTGTTATTTCTGTATAGTTTGAACCATTTGAAATTGGGATATCTTTTAATCTTACAAATCTCTTGAAATACTGCTTTTTTTTTTCCAAACTTATTTCCATGTGCTGTTATAATATTGTTTCTTATTTTCCTTGGATGATCTTTAGAATTGCCTATTCTATACTTTTAAAATATTTTTATTATTTTTAATTTTGGCTTGTCATTTTTTGTTTGTAATTAGTGCACTATCATCTGACATCTATTTAGATTTTTCTTGTTGTTGATTTTAGTCAAACTTATATATGTATCAGACTTATTTTTAATTGTTTTTATTAATTTTCTTCTGCATCTGATTCACTATTAGTTATATCCAGAACTCAAATGAGTTATTAGTGTTATTTTTAAAAGCACTCAGATATGTTCTCAAACTTTAAACTAGAATACTAGATAAGTTTGTGGTTTTTTTTAGTTTCACACATAATTTACATATGAGGAATTTATAATGTTTTCTAGAATTGACCATGTCTTTGCAATTAGAATAGAAGTTTTATTTCATTGGATCCCAAGAATATATTTGATATCTGTAAACTTTTTCAATGATGTCTACTTATGTAATCAGCAATTTGAAAAATGTATTGACAATTAAAAAGATCAGTCAATTTGAACAATTTAAGCTCTGCATTTCTTTCATTTTTAGCATTTCATCACTGATTACTAGAAGTATAATATATCTGCAAATTTTGTTAATTTACTCATTTTGTTAATTTATGCCTGAATCTAATAATAAAATCTTGTAAATTTTTTTTTCTTAGTTTTTTTAGGGTATTGTTTGTACTATAGAATGGAAAACCACAAATAGAACTGATACTAATAGAACATTCATAGTATTATATCCAATAATTGACGTTGAAATATCCTTTCTGATAATGAAGCTATATTATTTCTTGTTTATTGTCTCTGGCCTAAATAATATATAATTTGTTTTAGTTTAGATGTCCTTCTTTCATCAAATTATAAGATGTTATTATATAAATTAATTATGATATTATCTTCTTCTTTTTTTAAAATTTATAAACAAAGCAGAAATACAAAGAAAACTCAGTCCAATAGTTATTTCATGAGTTTTCATAATCATTTTTTTTTGTTGTTCAGTTTAGCACAATAATAGAATGATGAACTTTAGAGCTAAGGTTTTTGGATCAAAATTTCTCTGATGCTCAGATATCACTTGATCTCTCAAGCAACAAACTACTTTATTTTTTATTGACCCATCAATTCTGTTAATTCATATTTAGAATTGCTATTATCTTATTTCTATTTTGTAAAGTTTTTTTTAAAATTAAAATCTTGTTGAAATATAATAATGATTACATTAGCAAAACATTTCAAACTGCACAGGAGAAACATCCATAAACTACTATCATATATTATGTTAAATTTTTTTGGAATAGGCAGAGGAAATATTGTGTTTGAAAATAGATGTTTCAAATCATAAGATTTTTTATATGTTTATCATTGGAAATGACAATTGTAATGCAAGTCAAAAGGATCGTTGGACGATAGTAATAGTTAGGAATCATAGGATGTATTTTGATATTGATTTTTTTTATTATTATTGAACTGTTGTTTTTTCTGTAAATGAAAAACAAGACATTCATATTTTTAATTAATCATATCTTTCAACAAAATTTATATTATTGTTTTCTTCATTTAGAATCTGTGAATTTTAATATTAATAAGCAGATCATGGAATAATGCCTATTCACTGTTAAGTAAAAGCAATATATATATATATTTTTTTACATAATTAGTAGTATCATTTTTGCAAGTGAATGAACTATCTGTACTAATAGATGATATTGAAGAAATGCAAATATTAAAAATATTAGAATATTTGGATTATCAGTCTATTTTTACATCATTAAAGATCATAGAAAATTAGATTAACAAAATTGATTTTGTTAATGAATTACACTTTAATTAGATATAGTTTTTGGAATTAGAAACAACAAAAAAAAATTCTGAATATAAATTTCATGAATATCTATTGAAAATTATGAAGATTTTACAGATAAATTTGATAAACTGAAAGTGTAAAAATCATTTGGAAGATATAAATAGTTCACTCTCAAGGATAATTTGTTACGGAGAAAATCTACAACTAAAAATAGTAATGTACGATTTTATTTGCAGAAATGTCTGACATCTATAAAAAAAAATTTAAAGGCTCTTGGAGAGAAACTGTCAATAGGAGTTTGAAATTCTAAAGGAAAATGATACATGGGAACTTGTGTCCAAGCCTAAAATAAAATAATTATTACGGAAAAATTGTATTGGATGTTATACAGAAACTAGAACTAGTAGCAAGAGAATTTTCGCAAACAGAATTCATATTTAGGAGATGTTTATGCACTAGTCAAGAATTAATGAATTTGAAAATATTATTAGTGAAAAAGACAAAAATAAACCTTCTTAAAAAGTGAAGTAAAACAACCTATTTACTTAAAGTTATCAGAATGACTAGTAAACTTGATTATATAATTATGTATGTAAATTCAGAAGAGCAGTTCTGATTTTTAACCAAGTCCAAAGATGATTATATAGCAAGTTTAGATTTTTAAAATATAAAGTTGATTTCTATTTTAGTAACAAAGTATTTCTGTTAATTTAATAGACAAAGTAATTTTAATATTGGGATAAACAGAACAAAAACTTATGACAAATTTATAAATTTAGTAAATGAAAAGAGTTTTAGCTCTTGCAATTTGAAAGAGTATGAAAGATTTATATTGCTCAAAGAAAATTAATTCAGAAAGTTTTATATCCGTTTAATATGTCTAATTGTAAGTAATAAAGTACTTAGTTAAAATTGATGAAAATAAAAATATAAGGTTGCTTATAAGAAGTTAATAAAAAACTTGATGTCTCTTATGATTATTACTGATTTTTTATTTTTCTATTATATATTTTAATCAATTTCAAAATTCTTATGAAAAAACTCTTTGGACATATTACAAAAAACATCCTACGATACTTGAAAGATACAAAGATTTAAATTTAAAATATGTAAAAAGTCACGAAAAATTCCAAAATTGATATTAAAACATTTGTTGATGCTGATTTTGCAAATGATATAAATTTATTTTAAAAATAAATGAAAATACAATGTATTGTAAATATAAAAACAGTTAATAGTTATATGAAGTTTAGAAACTGAGAATATAATTTTATTAGAATAATAATCTTAAAGGACTTGAACTATTTAAATACTAATAAGTAATTAGGCAATTATTAAGGGTTTGCAAACTATTGTCGAAGTGAAAGGTAGTATTTAGGCTTTTTTGGAAATAGCAATTCTTAATGCAAAATAAAAGGATATTGCATTGTGATATTTGCTTTTTACCTGCTTTTAATTAATTATATTCTTTAACAAAGATTTCTTTACCGATAAACTAATACTCGATCACAAATCTATATAGCATATTATATCTGTTGTGTAGTGTCTTAATTTTTTTTAGATTGTATTTTACATTATTTAATATATTTATCATTATAATAACTATTATTTGTTTACTGCTTAAAATGTTGTCATAAAATTAATTTTTGCTGATCACATCTAAACATGTTGCAAAATTGTTACAATATATTTCCATAGAATATATATATATAAATTATAAATACATATACATCATGTGAACAAAAATATGCTTTAGATATATTTTAGTCAAAAAGTTATTCTTCAATATATCTTAAATTCGTTTATATAATAAAAATTAGTTGTACTTCTATTATACGATGATATATTTGATTTCATCGTTTGCAGGAACAGATGAATAATATGTCATATAATGAAAAATCAGATATATGGTCTTTAGGATGTCTGCTATACGAATTATGTGCCTTATTTCCACCTTTCACAGCTTCCAACCAGACTGTTCTTGCTGCAAGAATTAGAGAAGGACATTTTAGAAGAATTCCAACTCACTTTTCTGATGATTTAAATTTAATGATTAAACACATGCTGACTGTTGAGGTAAGTCATGTAACTAAAAAAAAAGTTCATAATTTGCAAAAAAAAAAAAAAAAAAAGAAAGAAAGAAAAACAATATATATATATCAAAATACATATTTTGGAAACAGAAAAATATATAAAAAAATTTGAAGAAATGGATTTAGTAATAGGTATTATAATGTAATTTATAGCTAGAAACTTATCCAAAAGAAAAATATTGATGTCCTAAAATAAAACTTAAAAATATTCATAAATATTTCATAACTAATTTCATAACTTATCAGTCATCAAAAGATATCTTAATAATGTTTCTGATATTGGTCATTAGGTTCTTTATCTAAAGATATAAATTATTTTATCTGTCATGGAATTATTAGAATGTTTTTTTAACCTATGTGAATTTAAATATATTTATATATTTACTGAACTAAATAAAAATAAAATGACCTAGAATATTTATATTTTGAGATAGACACTTGTTTTGATTGGTTAGCCACTTCTGTTGTGACTGAGAAATCAAATTCATGATCCTATGTAAAAATTTCATTTTTGAAGAACTAAACTGTTTCAAATTAAAAACTAGGATATTATTTTTTTTATGGTAATTGTTACTGATACTGTATGTCATTTTGTATACAATATATAAAAAAAGACAAACAATTTTAATATTTTTTTATTTGTTAGTACTTTAATTCTATAAGTTTTAACTAGCACTCGGAAGTATTAATTAGCGAGTACTTCCGAAAGAATTGTTGAAAAATTTAATACTAAATATCTGTGATCATTGGTAGGGTTTACATTTATATTCATACATTTTTTAATGGTACTATAAAAATGACAAATTTAAACTGTTCTTCCAAAGACTCATAAACATGAACCATATGAAATTAATAAAAGCAACAAAATGATTGTAACACTACTGCAACAATGAATCAGATCAGTGCTGAATGTTTTTTAATTCATATAATAAGTATAAAATAAAAATAATTAAAATTTGATAAGATCGTACTCAAATGAATTAAACTTATTTGCTTTTTATCTTGCTTCACCATTTTTTTTGGTGTTCAAAAATTATGATTTTCCTCTCTCTTTTGATACTTATATTTCTTTTGACATAAAATTCATATAACAAAAATGTTAAGATTTATTTTATTTTATTTTTAGGCACAATGTTTAATTAGACCTTACTAAGCAATTGAAATTATATTTATATAACAATTATTATATATAAAAATTATTTGATTACAATTACAAAATAACACAAGATGCAAAAAACTCATTTTAAACATTTTCTATGGATAAATAAATAAATTTATAAATAAAAGTGATATTATTCAAATGCACAAGAGTTCATAAGAAGTGTGGGTACCAGAAAGGGTATAACTGTGCACAATCCATGGATCTTAAGCTCTAGAATCTGTTAATTTTCTATTGCATTAACTATCCAGATCAATAAAAATAATATATATATATATACTCAGGTGTGATACTCAATAAGTATGTATCAAAATGACTGAACCAAATGTTTAAAATTGTAATAATAATTAATATCTAAAATAAGTGATGAAATTTGATTGTATATTGCAGTACATTTAATGAAACAGTAAAAACAAAAGTTTTAGAATAGTCTTTTGAAATTCATATAATTGAATCAAAAAATAATATAAACAATATTCTTGAAAAGCTTTTAGTAAATATTAAAAAAGTAACATTTTTGTAATGAGAAACAGTTTAATTATTACAAAAAAAAAAAAATGTTATATATAAAAAGTCATAAATAAATAAAATACTCTTTTTTTTATGCTTTCTTTTTTTTTTTTACTTTTGATTACTTGCATTAATATAAATTTGTATTAGCATACAAATTGTTAAATATATATTTTGAATATTATCATTCTAAAACCCTTTAAAAAAGAGTCCTTTGCAAGCATAAGATCACACATTCATATTATTTGCAATGCACTTTCATTTACGATAATAATTCCAAAAGACATCCTCACACCTTTAGCAAGAAACTAAAAACAATACAACAAAGAGATAGGAAAATAATTGATGTAAATACTTAAACCAATATCTGGGCACTAATGCTCTTAAATTTGAGCCTGTAACTTGACACATCTTCCTCCAAAAATAAAACAACAAAAATTAAATTTGTTTGCTTGTTTATGGAAAATGCATAACAAGGTATCGTTGTTATATTCTTGATTGCAGATATAGATAATGATATATGTAAAGTGTAAGCATTTTCATTACATGTAATTTGATTTGTAATATTTTAATTAAGCATCACCTACTGTTTCTGTATTGCCACAAAGAAAACTGTAATCTTTTTTCTTTATCAAATAAAGATCTCTGAAAAATAATTAAATCCATTCTAGAAAATCATTTATAATATTTATTTATTTAGAATTTTTTTTATGCAAATATTTTAGAAATAATTACAAAAATTATTTAATAACTGAAACACAGGCTTGTTATATACCTGTGGCTATATATATGTAATATAGGGTATATGAGCACAGACTTTCACACCACACACCTCTCTCCACTCTATTTTAGTTATTCAATTTTATAATTAAAATAAAAGATATTTCTTTTTATTTTATTTTATAAAACTAAACCATCAACATTCATTAATAGTTTGTGATGTATCTCTAAATATTAGATCATAGAATCGAGTATATTTGCTAGTGTAATGGGAGTATACTAATAATTTGACTGGTGGGTTTGCTTTCAGCTGCAATTTATATATGGAAAATCTTACTCATTTTGTAATATCAAGTTTTTAATTATTTGTTTATTTAAAAATAATACAGAAATATTCTTCAATTATAAGTTGAGCAAAAATGTTACCGTTTTCTTGCTTAAAAAAAATTAATATGTTGAATATTTTTATTTAGTAATTTACCAAAAAATATATTTAGAAAAAAAAAAATTGAAATTGTCATTTTTTATTTCTTTCAGGATGATCTTCGACCTTCCATAGATATAATTTTACATCATCCTAGATTGCGTTCTCATACTGAATCACTCTCAAGGCAAAATAGTTCTGGTGGAAGTAGCGGTCATGGCACAGAAGTTAACAATGCTCATGATTCTCAAAGTGAAGAACAAAGAAAAGATGTTCTTATGAAATTAGATCATGCCCTGAAGATGAGGGAGAAAATGTTGGAAATCAAAGAGAAGGATTTAGAAAGTAATTATATATAATGCAAATATATATATATATAAATGAAATCTGTATATGTACTTTGTATGTACTATATGCACTGTGCCCTATAGGAAATATTTCATTTATAATATAATTTGTATAATTTGAAAACATTTTTAAAAATTCAATTTTTACAATCCAAATAAAAAAAATTATATACTTTTTAAAAAAGAAATTTTTACAATCAAGATTTGTTTTTATTTCAGTTTTAAAAGCTCGCAAAAAATAATTTTTAGTATAAGTGGGTTTTTTTTAAATATATATAAATTCCTCCACTTGTATATATTATTGAAAACTTATTGAACCGATTTCAACATATATATTTGAAATTTGATTGTCAAGCCCTCTACAGTAAAGAAACTAGAGAATATACCAAAAATATTTGTGTCATATTGTATTGTCAGTGATTTATAACAAATGTTCAAAATTTGAAGGAATTCTGTTAGATATAAATATATTAAATCTCGATTTCAAAACTTAACAGTTTGTAACTTGAATAAAAGCATTTAAAAATATTTTTTCAAAAATAATCTTTAAAATATTAGTTGTATCTTATATTGAATTTTTATTATTCTTTTTCTTAAAATTAAACTTTTTTCTCCAATTAAACAAAATTAAAATGATTCATATTTATTGCTGAAATAATATTTTTGCAGCATGTGAAATTAAACTTTTATTTTGGTATTTTTACACTTTAATGCATTTTTATATAGAAATTGAAAGAATATGAAAGAAGTTATAGATCAGATATCTCATTGCACTGATTCACCAGTATCTCCAATAATTTACCTGACATTGCATTGACAATGTATATACTGTCATTCTTAATTTACTTTTTAATTTTATATGATTATGTCTTACATCCTCTTCATTTTTTAACTATATTATATTCTCATTTTTTCCCCACCCCTGTTTTTTATATATTACATTTCTTCAAGACACATAGGTGTAAGTATATATATTAATAACTATTTATTTTTTGATACCTACTCTATCTTTATAATATTTTTTTTCAAACCATCTTATTATTCCATATATTAGATTATATTCAGTTGTCCAAATCTTCAAACATCATATGATAACTCTGGCTTGCACTGAGTGGTGCTACTGTATGGAGAGTTTTGCTTGTGGTGTCCAAATCTTCTTTTGCATTAAATGCTATATCTAAGTTTATCAATTTTTCTTTATATATTTTTGACTAATTCTCTATTGTATTAACATTATAAAATTCCCTTTTATCCATTTTCTTAATTTGTCTGATCCATAATCCATTACATAAAAGTCTTTTTTTTAATCATTTCTATAAAAGCTTACAGCTTCTATTTCATTTCCATTACTAATTATTTTCTATTCATCTTCTCATTTCTGTTTATTAAAATGCACCATATACCTGTAAATATTGGGATGCTAAAATAAATTGTGCTATGTAAAGCTGCTGCCATCAATAATGAAGTATAACTATTGTCTCAACCCATCTTTAGCCAGTGATTAATATTAAGTGTAACTTATGTAAATATTGGATTTTATTTTTTTTTAATTAAGAGTTTTATTTATTAATCTAAGATAGATAAACATGTGAGGTCAATTACAAAATTGATTATCTTACAATAATAAGTTTATTATAAAAATAAGTACAGACATGTTTATTTTTATTTATTAAGATGTAAGATTTGTGTATTGTAAGTTAAACTTTAAACAAAATATTAATAAATTCATAAACATAAGAAATATTTTATACTTTAATCATAATTATTAATTTAATATATATTAAATTATTTTGTATAAATAATTTTGTATTTTTATTTTAGAAAGGGAAAAGGAATTAAATTTGAAAGAAAAGTTATTGGAAGAAAAAATAATGAGGTAATATATTTGTATGGTAGGTATTATAGTCCTCCCTTCTCTCAGAAGTGGACTATTCTAGATTCCTTCTTATCTGATCGGATTAAACAGGAATCTGGAATAGTGAGAGAAGGGAGGACTATAACAGTAGGATATCAATGAAGATCATTATTTTTGATTTTAAATATATTTATAATCCATATAGGGATTCACACATTGTCCACAAAAATATTTTTTTTATATAAATTTATGTAATGAGTGCTATAAAAATTGCCTTTATTACTTTTGTTTAACTCAAAAAATTAATATTTTTCAGTATTTATATTTCTATTTTTCTCAAGAAGACTACATAAACTTAATTAAATAAATGACTTTGGTTAAGTCAATTGTATAATACATTGAATTTATTTGTTGGTCACTATATTTTTTCTGATTATTACTTTTATCAATGACAATATAATTAACATTTTAAATAGAAAACTTGCATATAAAAGTATTTTTGTGGATATTTGTATGTGTATGTATATATATAATTGTCTAAATTTATATATTTAAGAAGAGAAAAAATGCTTTATTAATTTCATTCTAGATTCTTTTAAAAATCATCTTAATTTGAAATTACTTATATTTACATATATATTTTCCAGAGCTAATGCAATTTTAAATCATTGTAAAAAAATTAATTGTCATATAAAAGGTATGTTTATTTAAGTATTTTATTATTTTTATAAATATATTTATATTTTTTATCCTATTTATTAATGTTCATAACTGGATCATAATGTTTTTATTATCTGACTTTTTATTTGTCTATATATGTCCCTACATTTGTCAATTCAAAATTGGTTTCATAATCTTTTATAATATTCTTTTGATTTTATTATATATGCACTAACATTTTTCAAATAATACTTTTATTATAACAATTCAAAAACTATTATTAATAATAGTGATAAAATAAAAAGAAGTAATTGCCAATAAAGTTTTAAAATCTTAAGTAACAAAGATTGAATTCTGGTAAAGGTAAAAGTGTGTATAGGATTACCAGTGACTATAGAAAAACAGGTAATGGAATTAATATATAGAAAATTAATGTTTAACACAGTTAATGAATTCAATAAAAAAAAATCATATTAATTAAACAGAACCTTGAAAATTTATATGAAGAATTTTAAAAGTGTTTCTTTATCACCAATAAAAGTAGGAGACTCGAAATATTAACTTATAATTTAAATATATACATAATATTTTGTTGTTTTTTTTTTTTAAAAAAAAATATTAGAAATAATTATATAAAAGTAATATGAACCTATTGTTTGCATTATTTTTTTCTGTATGCATCTTTTTAGGGCATACTTTGGATACAGTTTATTGGTACAGTATAATATTTTAAGTTTTTGCAAATTTTTTGAATTGGATATTTTGTCTTTTTCAACCCATAACATTTATATAGATGCAAATATATAAATAAATTTATTAAAAAAGAAATGGGGGGGGGGGGGATTTAAATTATTGGTGCAGAATGTATATACCATATTTTGAGATTTATATTAAAAAATGACAGTGAGAAAAGTTGCAGCAAATGCTTTCTTAACGATAATATTTTTACTTCTCATATTGTATTTTCTCTAATATTAACTATTTATTTTGTGAAACTATTTTTAAAAATATTTTGAAGACTGATATAATCAGCTGTATTACAAATGTGTGTCAGCATGAAATTTTTTAACTTGCTATTACTGTTCCCGTTTTCCAATTTATTTTTCTGTATGATGTTGAACTATTTCAATATCTAACAGATTTAAACCTAGAGTTGTGAATTTTGATTGTAAATAATTTTACAAAATTTAGCAGCAAAATTTTTACAGTTTGTTTATAATATTATAAAAAATCTTATGCATAATTTTAACATTTGGTGATTTATATTTTTTTCCACTATTTCATCAGCTCAAAAAGAACTATGAATATAATTCATGCTTTTCTTTATAATGGTTGCAGCCATTTTGAAATTAATATGCAGTACAAAATTTACTGCTTATAGTGTGATTTCTGTCTAAATTTGATAATTGCAATAAATTTCTCTTAATTTATTATATATGTTAATGTTATTAAATAAATAAATAGTCCCTTGTTTTTCAAAATTGAACCATTAAAATAATAATAATCAGTTTGTTTCTTGAGAGTTTATCAGGTGAGCACCAGAAATAACAATTCTGAGTTCAAATCCATGGGTTTTGAGCTCCAGAATCTGCTAATCTATCATTGTGTTAATATACACACACGCAATTATATTATTAATTGCAGTATGTAAATTACATTCCACATACTCATTTTCTTTACAAATCTTCTTTAATATATGAACTTTTTTTTTCTATATCCTCATAATTTATCATCATACAGTTTCATCTATATTTCGACCATTTGATCTATTCCTGAAAATATATTTGCATTTATAAATTATTCATAAAATTCACTCACACAAATTTACACTTTCAAAAACCAAAAATACATTTTTATCATTCAATAATAGAAAATTATAAAAATTTATTTTGAATTTTTGAAATTACAAATTTATATGCATGATTTTATTTATACTATTATTTTGATTTAATTAATTGGAATGATCATTTTTGTAAACATAAATTACAAATATAGATGGATCTGTAAATGTTTGAAGAATTAATTATATTAATACTATAATTTTATGGATTTTTGAATGATTTATAAATCTGTATATAATTTAATAATGAACTTTGATGTAAAACAAGATGCATTTATAAATTTTATAAAGTCAATTGTGATTCTATAATGATCACATGATTGCAGTTGGGATTATTTTTAAATATATACATTTATTCAATGTACCATTCTTTTTAGTCTTATGTAAATACATAGTCATTGTATTATATATTTTATTATATGATAATAATATTTATATGTATTGTATTTTTAATAATTAAAATTTTGTTTATCATATTGATATTTTAGATGATGTTGATATGCCAAACTGCCCAAAAGTAAATGTTAAATCAAATTTTGGTAAGGAAAACATGGTTAATGTCATTCCAGAATTTAAACACAAAAACAAACCAAATTCTGAATTGAAACAGGCTGAATTGAAATCAAGATTACTATGTGCCAAAGTTAGAGGATTAGCTCTTCGAAATGCAGAAGCGCAAGCTGCTTTTAGAAGTAATATGTTATTGGGTTTACGTTAATTTTACCTTTTTTTGTTGGTAAAAAAAAAAATTATAATAAATTTTGTACATATTAAATAAATGTTTTAAAAATATATTTCAAAACATTTTAAGAATTTAATTGTATTTTGTTTTTATTCCAAATACATTATTATAATCACTTTAGTATAAAGTATATTAACTGGACTTGCAAAAGTATAACTGAGTTTTTAATTTAAAAAATCTAATAAATAATCTAAGAATAATTATAGTCACTCCCCCCCCTCTAAAAAAAATCCATAGCAGCACCATTTTAGTGATTAGGAGATTAGTTAGTAAAATAAAACTATGATTACAAAACTCATAACAATCTCTAATTCCTGATAATTTACTCTTTATTAAAAAGGTAATTGGCTAATCACATAAAACTAATGAATTCTTTTCGGGTTCTCTTATGTATGTAGTTGCTTATTATTACAATATTGAACTTTCAGCTAAACATCACCTAATAGCATCTAGATGGTTATAGTTGTTAATCTAACATTTTCTTTTATATATATAAAATTTAAAATACTAAGCTAAAAGCAGATTCACTTTTAGTTTAAAGATAGATCAGCCAAAAGATATCTTCTAAATATGATTTCAGTTTGCAATGTCAGATTTTAATTGATTGTTTTGCTGGTTATATCATAGCTGAAATATTTTTGGATAAGTACATTGAGATTCTCAATATGATTTCAATATTTATATCTAAAATCTGTGGAAATATGCTTGTTGTGTGCAAAGTAACTCCAATCCAAAATATATATTGATGCTACAGTAATTTAATCAGTGATGCTTGATAAAATAATTTAAAATCAAGATTATGATAAGAAAAAAAAAAAGTGATGAATTCAATGTAGTAGTGTGATTTCACTATAGATTTTTACACATAACTTTTAAGAGTAAAGCTTTGATATATATATTGAAATTCATGTTAGTTTACACGGGGATTGACATATTTCTTTACAGTTGTGTTTTGGGAGTTTTTTCAAAGCATAAAATTATTATGGATTAATCTTATTTTGTATGCATAACATGATTACTAATTTCAACAACTACTGCTTGAATATGTAATCTGCAGGATCATAATCATGTCACAAAACATTTTTGTTCTAATACATTACTCAGAATTATTATTTTACAGGCAGACTCATAACAAATCATTTTTAATAAACTTGCAAATACACTTTTACTTTTCGTTTATCAATACTCATTCATTCAAGCCGATAAAAGGAGAATCAGACTGAATGAATGGGCATTGATATATGAAAAGTAAAAGTGTATTGGCAAATTTGTTTAAAATGATTCATTGTGAATCTGTCTGCAAAATAATAACTCTGAGCAAAGTATTAGAACAAGAATGTTCTATGATATGACATAACATGATATATGTTCATTTATTAGCTATTAACATCCAGGTTTTTACTTTAATATTTCTATGTAAATTAGTCTGAATTTCAATGTATGTATCATCTTTGCAATGAACAGTTAAGAAGTTACCTTTTTACCTATGCAGTTTTATTCAGACTTTCTATTTGTTTCACAGATAGTGCTGTTGAATTTTATCTACTCGTAAGGAAGTAATGATTTTATTGTATTTGAATTTTTAGTTTGCATTATGCAATTGATTTATTTCATATATAGAAATGTATAAAATAATATATACAAAAGATTCAAATAATAATAAAGAGATTAAAATTAGTATTAAAAATATATATGTATTAGGTTCATTAAAAATAAGTGTAATCTATAAAATCTAATATGTAAATTTATACAATGTACTAATTATGTGATCATATATGTTAGAATATTAAAGCGATGAAGATTGCTGGTCGGTCGCTGTTAGAAAATACTGTTAAAAAATAAAATACTGCATTGTAAAAAGTGACTGTAGAAAGTGGAAAATGTAAAATTAAATAATATTTTAAAAACATAATATATAATTTTCTATGTATAAGTATTTGAAGTTTGTTGGTTCAAACATCAGCTTTATATAATAAAATGTAAATATTGTTAAAATTAAAGGGGAAATGATTTGTTTGATATTTATGTCAAATAAAAAGGAATCTGAAAGTCTCAAATTTTTTTCTCACTTCTCTTGAATTCTACATACCCTATAATTTCTAAATCCAAAACATTCTTTGTTACATGCACTTGTGACTTTTTATCTGTATATACACATATATGAATACAATTTTCTAACTATTTATCAAAATAATAATACATCTGTGATCAAACAAATTTATTTTTTTATTTTAAAATCATAATCATCGAAAAAACTTTTTAACTTAATATAGATAGTACTAGATTTAGAAATAAAATAAATATCCTTTTAATATGCTTATATATATATATTTGTTTCAATCTCATAAGTTTTTGAAGCTGAAGAAAAATTATTGTTTTGAACAATATTTCAAGGTAGCAGCTAATATATAAGGTTAGCAGAAAATATACAAGTAGATCTCAATATGATTATCATACATGGGTTAGTAGTGTTTTAGATATTTAAAATCTTTAATTAAAATAAATTTATTTTGAGTATTATTTCAGAATTACCCATTATTTTATGAACTTGATTTTTGTTTTATACAATCTTGCTCTACATACTTTTGCAGATGGAAAAAGAGTAAAATCTATTTTTGTGAAAAACAATAAATTTTGTCAGCAGAAATTTAAATATAAATAATTCAGATAATTAAATATTTTATGCAAGTATTAATGATTAACATAATATATTTGCATATATTATAATTAAACTTAAGATCATCCATGGCTAAGCATTATAAAAATAATACTTTAGATTGGT
This sequence comes from Epiperipatus broadwayi, assembly GCA_028023455.1. NCBI lineage: Eukaryota > Metazoa > Onychophora > Udeonychophora > Euonychophora > Peripatidae > Epiperipatus > Epiperipatus broadwayi. Next base: position 9,852,455 of record JAQFVV010012402.1, read on the forward strand.
ACAAATTTTATATGAAGTCAATAATTCTTTTTTCACATCTCTAAGATAATTCTCTCCAACTTTTGTATCTGCTTGCTCACAAGGTAATGTTTTGACAAGGTGGGAGGCAACAATTGTTTGTTCTTTGCACTCCTATTTATTATTGTCAAATGTATTGCTTTCTATAATAATTCTCTAATTAGTTGTGAAACTTTTAGATGTTCACCAAAAATCTTATTAACTATTTCATTTGGTCGTTATAATAAAAACTAAATTGGTTATTTCTTCTGCCCAGTTCTAATTAATTTTTAAAAATAATTAATAGATTTATATCTGTTCATGTATATTTTATTTAAAATGTGGATAAATGTGTGTGTGTAGATTTAGAAAAATTGATATTGCTAGAATACTCCAGAAACAGAAATAATAATGATATGCAGAGAAAAAAAAATTAGTTTACTGCAAGAACCAATAGGCTATAATAAAAGTCTTACTTTATGCAAAGTAGCAAAGCTGAAGAAAATCTGCTGAAGAATAAAATCCGTATATTAGTGTAAAAGAAGTGCAGTAAAATGGTGTAGTAAATACTGAGTTTAAGTTATGAGATGTGGTCAGTTTTGTTGTTCTGGAAATTAGTCAAGAAGAGCTCTAGTTAAGAATGCAATTCGACTATCAAAAATATGCATGTGACCAATAGTGTGTTTACAAAATTACAGAATTAAAGAGACGTTTATATATATTAAATCTCAATAAATATATGAAGTGATCATATTCTCAAATGATTAATATATTTTGAATAAAATAAACTCTTGAATTTATTATTAAACTTTGTGTTGTTTTTTTTATAAATAATTAAAATTATCCAGCTACCAATTGACTAGTTGACCCTGGATATTATGTGGGGCATTTGTCAAAAGCATTTGGGGAAAAATATTAAATAGAGTAGTTCAACAATAGAATTTAATTTGTGTAATATAATTCAATGGCGCAGTTGAAACAAAAATGCGAACAACATGACAATGACATTTGATATAAAAAAATCCGGGTTAATGGCAAATATATGTGAATTTTGGAGAAGTATATGTTTATGAATAAAGTAGCAGATGATAAATTTTAAGTTACAATGTTATTATGGATGTCAGGCAAAGATGTATTAAATATGACAAATTATTTATATGATTAGAAGCTGCTTGAAGAAATATCCTAGAAGGAATTATCAATAACATTAAAGATATATTTCAAATCTATAACATTGAAATTTACAGCACATCCTTGTTTTCATGGGAGGATGCAATTGCTAAATGAAACTATACATAAATATCATTTAGTTCTACAAACTTTGGTGAAAGATTATGAATTCAAGATATTGACAAAATGTTAATGGATCAGTTACTATGGGAAATGAAGAGATGTAAAGCTTAGAGAGATATTAAGCAAGAAGAAACTAACATACAAAGTTGCTATTGAATGGGCATTAACTAATGAGACCATGATGGACTATATAGAAACTTCTAAAAATGTGACTGTATAATACTTCAGAAATTAGCATAAATGCAGCAACGCTATGAGATATACCTAGAAAGTTAATTCAGACCCTTCCTACTCACTATTGTTGTGGAAAAACAAGCCACTTAAAATATAAATGCAGATTTAAAACTAAATGTTTTAATTGTGGATTGGAAGATCATCTGTCAAAATTATGCAAGCAACAAATGACAAAACAGGATTTACAATTAAAGAGTAATTTGAGGGGAGGAGCATTTAAGAAGTTTGAAATGGTGAACAAAATGAAAGATAGTAATAATATGCCTAAATTAAACATGAAAGTCTGGGGTCAATGTAAAAATGAAGATTGACAGTGGGGTGGGTATATCATTAATATTGTTGAACGATTGGAAAATGATTTGTAGAAGGGCAAAGGTTGATGTAGAATTAAAAAAAGTCTAAAGTGGTGGTGTCAGATGTAAACAAATCTCACACTGATTAGGGAAATAGTGACATTACCTGCACTGATAAATAGCCATGGTAAACAATTACCATTATATGTAAATGAATGGAATATTAAACCTCTTTGAATGAGTATTAAATATGTTAAAACTGTTAAAGCAAATTTACTGTCTAAAAAATTTAGATCCCGACTTGAAGCTAAAGAAGCTTGACATCGAGTTCTTTTAAACTATGCAGGTCTATTCCATGGAAAAATATTTTTATAGATGTATATTCAAAATAGGTTAAAAATTGTGTAATAAATGACATAAGTACAGAAAGTGTAATAAAAGTTTTGAATGAACTCTTTACAGTACACAGTTATCTATAGACTATGGTGACAGAAACGGAACTGGGTTTAGCTCAGAGAAATTCAAAAACTTCCTAGCTCCAAAAGAAATATAGTGCATATTGGAACCAGGTTATCACCCACAGTCTAATGGAATAGCAAAGATGGCAGTATAACAACTGAAAATTGCATTAAACAAACAGGAATATGTGGACATACACAAAGCAATTACAGCTGCCATGTTTTACCAGCATTTTATACCCAGTGTAATCACAAAGAAGACTGCAGAATTGTTATTAAAATGATACCAAAGAACACATTTGTCTATATTAGTTTCAAATAAAAATAGAAGAAAACTAGGCTGTTTGGAAAACATTAAATTTACCATTAATCAAAATGTATGATTAAAAATATGATGAGGAAATGACTATCAGGAATAATTATGAAAATAGTATCTACACAAATACGGAAATACTTAGAAGATGGCAGAAATTCTGAGATGTCATATAAACCATATTAAAGAATGGAGAACAGAAATTTTAGCAAATGTAATTCCGAACATAGATTACAGAGCAAGAGAAAGACAAATTAACCTACAAGGCCTATCCGAATGCTGAGGAAACCAGCAAACTTATAAGACTATTGTAAATAAAGTAAAAGCTACAAAAATTTTTGTGTAAATAAATTCTGCGTGTTTCTGGAGTAGAGAGAGGAATGCTAGATCTGTGAATGTACATTTTATTTAAAGTGTGGATAAATGTGTGTGTATAGATTTAGAAAAATTGATATTGCTAGAATACTCCAGAAACAGAAAGAAATAATGATATACAGAGAAAAAAATATTAGTTTACAACAAGAAGCAACAAGATAATTCGCATATTAATAAAAAAATTTATGCAAAGCTGAACAGAGTCTGCAGAAGAATAAAATCAATGCAATAATGTGAAAGAAGTGCAATAAAATGGTGTACTGAGTTTGAGTTATGTAATGTGATTAGGTCTGTTCTGGAAATTAGTAGAGCTCTAGTCAAAGAATCCAATTTGACTATCAGAAATATATGTGAGCAATAGTGTGCTTAGAAAATTATAGAACTAAAAAGCTATTTATGTATATTGTAATGGTACAGATCTTTGAGTGATAGCACTCATTATCATCAACCCCAGTTAATATTTAAATTTACAAATAATATAATGAGCATGAGGAGCAGCATAGAACTAACTATAAGTTCACCCAGCATTACACAAAATCAATACTCATTCATCATTATGAATAACCAACAATAAAAACTAAAATCAGTCAACATTGTGATTGGATTTGAAATAGGTGTACTATAGACCAGGCTAACTATTTAGCCCTTGCCAACTTGAGGCAAATTATTTAGACAATAATTTGGATGCACGAATATAACAAAATAATGCTGAACTACTAAAACATGCTGATCATCATCAATGTTCTGACCACTTAGTACCATTAATGTACTGGCCAACTATATACTTAATTTCTAAATAAATAATTAAAATGAAATGTAGTGCATGGACTTTAAAGGATATTCCCTTTGAACCATCCACAACATCATTGTCTGGATATCCATGACACTAAACATAAAACTTTTATATAATAGATCATTATGCACGAATCCAGTTCAGAGAGCAAATGCTCTATAATTATTATTGTGACCAAGAGATATAATACAAATATATTCTAAAACTATTTTTGAATTAAATTCGCTGTAATAATTTTAACAATGAAATATAAAATTATTAATTAGAAACAATAAAATGAAATTAAGGTCTGCTGAGTATACCATAAATATAAATTTGGCATTCTGATTTTGATTAGTACAATAAGCTATCATACTGTGATTTACAAATACCTCTTAATAGGTTTACATAAAACAAATATAAGCATGCAGTATAATAATTTAAGAACATATTTGAATTGTAATAAACCTATAAATGAAATTCATTTTTATAATACATAATTAATTTAACAATTTAGAGATTTCTATATAAATAAGCACAGATGTGCTGTATAAAACATTTAATTTTTAATGATAAATAATGATCAACTTAATGTTTGAGTACCCACTTTAGATGTGAGCACACAGGCATTTATACTTTACTGATATTCCATTAGTTAATAAACTTATTCCCATAAAATATTTTCTTAATATATAATTAATTCAATGTCAAAAATCATAAAATTCACGTGTATATAAAAAAATATAAATAATCTGAATTAAAGCTATAAACTTTTTATTTTTTTATAAGTTTTCTTTTAAATATATATATATTACCTTTTTGATCGTCTATAAAACTTTTCCCTTTTAGATTACTCTTAATTAATTGCAAACATCTTTAAAAATACTCCAGCAAGTTCTTTTGTTCAATATAGAAAGATTTTGGAGTTTACTTTTTTTTTTTTAAATTTCAAGATAAAATTGTTTATAAATCATTCCTTTGTTTTTTAGATGTTTTACTTTTAAATTAGAGATTTTAACAATTGTCATTTTCACTAAAGAAAGTCTGAGTTTTACTTTTAATAAATAAAATTGGAAAAGGCCATTTATTTTCTATTATTATTCTAGTTTTAGTTGAATAATTTAATCAAAAATTATTTATCTTTAAAACCAGCTAATACCTATAAGTACTTTATATACATGACACAGTACCTTTGTCTGTGCTTATTTGCATATTAATAAAACTACATATATAGCATGGTAATCTCTTGGTATGCAGGGACCTTCTAAAACTATAGACTGGCTTATTGTTGTTTTCAGGAAGGATATAATCCAAGTAACTCATGGCATTCAATCACCTCTAATTAGTCTATCATTAGATTGACTTCAGGCCAGCAGCTGTCTAGTACAAGCAGACTTTATTTCCATATGAATCCAAACTCAACCATTGTGATATTAGCAGCAGCAGCTTTGTCCTCTGCACATTCAGTCATAATCTAGAAAAACTAATCTTTCCAACCTTTTAATAGTCAGGGTGGAATTTTTAAAAAAATAGTAATTGAGTTTTTGCTATCTTGATTGAAAAGAGTTGACTCTTCAATTCACCTTAATCCTTTCAAACATAATTTTTATCAAAATTTTATACAAGCTTTAATTTAAAAAATCTATTTAATCAAAATAAATAGTGGAATTTTATAATTATCAGTATATTGTAATATAAAAACATTTGTTTTAATTTCAAAATCAGAATTAGTAAAAATTCAGACCTTTTTAAATGCTTAATTTGTAATGAATTTTTTTAAATTCAAAATTATTTAATCCTTAACTGTTATTCCAGTATAATATAGTACACAGCTACAACATTTTTTTTTTCCTTTCAACTTTATATATATATATATATGCATACTACTATGTTGTATGTCATCACATAACCATCTCAACATTAAATCTAGAGATATGAACAGTTAAGTGATCTTATTCTCAAGTTGCAAATAGCATGTTGAATTACAAATATTTGTTATTATATTCAGAGTAAAATAAACTTGAATTTATTATTAAACTTTTTTTTAATAAACTTAAAATTATTCAGCTGTCAATTGACTGTTGTCCTAAATATATTAGTTTCTTAAATAACTTGAAACATTCAATTGCATGCGATAATAGTCTTTTATATTAGATTTTATTTTATAACTAAATTTTTAATTCTTTTGTGATGACAATGATGAGATATTTTGTTGTTAAAATGAATTTCATTCTATCTGAAGAAAGATTATGAATAAATGTTTCTAGAAAAAACTATGTTTTTTAAAAAAATAGTGTTTCTGTTTCTTGTATAAGTCTACTGTTTTCGTAAGGAAATAAGTAACTTTTATGATATTTCTGTAGTGTAATTTTCAGTATACCACTCTCATTCAAGGTAGGGACTGATTTTTGTCCACTTATAATGCTTTGCAGATGGATATAATCATAAACATAATCAAAGATGTGAAAAAGTATGATCCTCAAGATGTGCATTTCATATTGAACTATCACCCATCAATTGGCTCAGACCACAATCTTACATATATCTTTATCATTATTCAGCATATATAGATAGCAAATTATTAGTTTATTTGATGTGTCAAATGTGCTGCCCTCACAACTTTGACACAAATCACTTAATGAAAATACATTAATTTTTATTAGACTAGAGATTATCCAATAATGAATAATAATCCTGCCACAAGGTGTTAAAAATGGATAGAAACCAGTTCCTACCTTGCAGGAGTGGTGTGAAAATTACATTATATAATTCATTATTGGATAATCTGTAATCTAATGAATGTCTAATAAAAATTATTAATATATTTTCATTAAATGATTTGTGTCAAAGTTGTGAGGGCAGCACATTTCACACATCAAATACTGAACATTGATAAAGGTATGTGTAAAAGATTGTGGTCTGAACCAACTGATGAGTGATTTACAAAATGTACATCTTGGAGATCATAGATCTTTTTCATGTCTTTGGTCAAATGTTTAGGATTACATCCCTTCACAAGGTATTAAAAGCAGATAGAAATGAGTCCCTACCTTGCATGAGAGTGGTGTAATGAAAATTACATTACAGAAATATTCATTATTGGATAATCTCTAGTTACAATGAAAATATAAAAATAGAAACTTAATATTTTCAAATTATAGTCTCATATCTAATCTATGATGTAATTAATATAAATGTTTTATCTTTATATCAAAGTTGTACTGCTAATAATGAAAATATGTCATTAAAAAAATATACTAACATAATAAGAATTGAAATTTATTCATTTAATGGTAAACTATTTATGAAAATCAATATTGTACTTAGAAAATTTATAATAAAAATAGAATCCCCATTCCATTTCAAGATTCCACATTTAAATTTTCTCAAAATTGCATCTGTCGTTTAAGAATTAAAAGAAAAATTCAAATCTTATATATTCATAATAATATAAAATATGCTAGTGAAATGCCTAATAATGCCTTCCAATACAAGAGTGAATATAATTACAATAAATTTCTTTAGACCAATAAGTTAATTCAATGTCACATGATCACCATTTCTTATGCTTGCTCAAACTATTAAAACAGGCAAAGCTCTCCATGCAGTAGTGCCACTCAGTGCAACCCAGAGTAATCAATAAATACAAGAAAGTTTGTGCATAAAATCCCTATTTAGTGCCTACTCATCCAATTTATCCAGACTAGTTTCCAGTTTGTGACTTTCATCAGTTTAGGGATTTTATGCACAAACCTTTTTGCTTCCATTGATTACTATGGCTTGCACTGAATGGCACTTCTGTGTGAGAGTTTTGCCTGTTTTATTTCAATATCATTGTAAAATTTTTGATTTTAAAGTTTTCTGTTACTTTATTTATACGAATAAAGACATTGGATTGATATTGCAATTTTATAAATATTAGCTGAAACACTTAGTCAATTTATACAAGTTGTGAAAATGTTGCAAATATAAATGAATGGGCAAACTAAATCTATTAATCAGTGCATCACATAGAAAAGAACTTTGTAATATCTGATCAGTAAAGAACATTGAACATTCCATCATGAAAAAAATCAATTTGTCAGAAAAATGTAGATAGAGGGTAATGATTTTTTACTCATTCAAGAATGACTACTTAAATCAAGTGACCAATAATGATCACAAATTGCATAACAATCTTCTAATCAGTATTTGATAGGTTTATGAATTGGAATCTATCTTGGAAAAGAACACTTAACTGGAAGCAATACACGTTAAGGTATAATTCAAATGCTCAGCAATGATTAGACCAAGAGAATATGATTTTAAGACAAACTTTTTTAGGAATTAATCTGAACATATACATTTTTAGTCATCCATTGTTATTTTTCCATATCCACTATCTGCTTCAAAGCAGTTACTATAGAAATTTTTTTTTTTTTAAATTCATTGATTTTTGTTTGCATCTATTTTTGACAAATCATGATTTTCACACAATTTTTTTTCAATATGGATATTTTTTATATATATTTGAAATGACATTATTTAATTTTAAAAGATAAACAAAAACATTCATTTATCTCTTCCAATTCTTATAACTCATAGATAACTTTTACTTTTATTATTATAGGTTTTTATTTAACCTATTTTGCTTGCCCATCTATCTGAAGTAACTCAATTTTCATTTATTCCCCAATTGATAATTTTATATCCTCTAATTGTTAGTTTGTCTGTATTAGTCTATCTTCTGATTTGTTCACTCTAATTAAAATATTTAGCTTCTCTGCTGGGTTTACTCCTCTATTAATATCCTATTTCCATCAAATTTACCTATGCTGCTATTACAGCATTTCTCTGCATTTTATGTTCTTTACATTATTTTTCTGTTCCATTTGTCATTTCTTTTTTGTCAGATTGCTCATTGTTTCTGAATTCACATCTCCTTTCCATATAACTATCTCCCTCATAATTTTTGATATCCCCTTCTTCATCTATGTTATGATTACGTACTTGTTTTTTTTTTAATGCCTTCTTTGATTGTTATACTCATTTTGATTAGTCTTTTACAATTTATTATTAAACTGGATCTTCCACCAATATTTCATTCTTTCTTGGTTCCTATGAAACTTGATCTCTTCTGCTCTATTGTCCTTTTGCTTTCTAATCTGCTTTGCTCCGTTTACCTCTATGCTGTGTTGGAATATTTTCATATCTCTTCCATGTTTTTCACAATGTTTCAGGCACTGAATATTCTATTATTCACTTTTTTTTTTTTGTAGGGGGGAGGGATGATTTGCACACAATTTTCTGAAAATCCCAAATATGTTTTGGAAACTTGTATTGAATGAACTAAAATTAATATATGCAATATTATGCTTCATGACAAGCCAAAATTAAATAGATAGTACACATTATCCTAGATTAAATATTTACCATTTGAAAACACATTGTGCAAACAAAAATTAAGTATATGCTAAATAATGGTCAAACTATTATCATAATAAATTTATATGCCAATTTCTATGACTAATATCTCCACTATAATCCCTCGTCTAAATATCCTGATGTCAATATAGGAAGTTATTTAATATGTTCGAACATGATAATATCAAAATGTAATGTCACAGAATGATAAACAAAATAATCTTTAATTATTTTGATAATGATGATGACTTCACTTTGTAATAGAATCTTGCACTATCATTCCATTCCTTCTAATTCTTTCTAGTATATAAGTAAATCAATGATATTATACTCCACAAACACATGCAACTGTGGCTCAATCTATGATCACTATCTGGCCAATACCTGATGAATAACATCATGAAGTGTTCATAAGATCTAATCTGCACCTTTTCAACTATAATCAACTGTCAGATTTCTTTATTAGATCAAATGGTTCTAACATAATCTTTTCAATGATCATTCCATAATAATTAATACCTGACCAACACATTGGCAGTATATATATATATAACCAGATCAAATCAGAGATCATGAGTTATCCTTGAATGAAAATTCCTGTGAAATTACTCTAATAGCTATTATTACTTAACATACTCCAATTATTTTCCCAGATTGATTTATTTAATAAAATAAAATTATTTTCAGTTTTTATATATACAAAAAATTGACTTATTCAGTACAAAATAAATTAACAAATATGAATGTTAACAAAATAATTTATATTTATACATGTCCTCTGTTTTCTTTTTTTCTATTGGACATATATAATTCTATTGATGATAATTTTATACAGATTTAAAATTATACTTTATTAATCTAATTCATTCTAGTTGAATATCATCTACTGCAAAGTCACTTAATCTTTTTTATGTATTTAATATCCCTCTTATATGGCTTTATTAGTCATATTACACACTGAATAATTATCTCCTTGTGTTTTCCACAGGTTAACTAATTTCACTGACTTATGATTTAAACTTTATTATGTTGAAATTGACTACATCACTTTATACTTTTTCTTCTTTCTCTAGAATATCTAAGTCCTTGATTAAAAAATTTTATGCCTAGATTATAATTTCAGTTTGTGTTTCACAAATGTGTGTAGAAGGACAACAATTATATATCATTTACACATCATAAAAAGATGTCCAAGATTTATAATTTTTTTTATCAATTAAATCAATATATTCATAACAAATATATAATTAAGCATCAGTAACTATAAAACAAATATCCTAACTCTTCAGTACATCACAATATAATTTTATCAAATGAAATTATCATGAAAATATATCCCATATATTTAATAACCAAATGCCTTCATAGCCACCATTATAAGAAAATGAAATTCTGCTTCTTTTACCAATGCAATCTACATGTGGGTCTTAATAAATATATAATTTTATTTAATTCTGCTATGCAGAACATCGTTTAACTACTATATATTTAATTATTTGTACTACACACAAATTACGAACTCTGAAATTAGTCAGGTTCAGATTCTTATTCATTTTAATAAGTATTTTCTTACCAATATTTTAATCTCTTAAATAATAAAAGAACATATAAAATACAAAAAATACATTCAACTATAAATCTAAAGCTCTTAAATATCACAATGTTCATAAAATATAAAAGTATATATTGTTATCAATCCTTAACAAATGTCACGATGTTTAATCACATCTGTAATTATGCTAATGGTGAAATAACTTGTAATTTAAATTGGTGATATAAAATGATTAGTAACTATTTTATTACCCGCTTGGAAATCTCTCATATATTCATTCATATTTATACATGCCAACTTAATGTTTTGCTAACTAGACTAATTTGATTACTAAATATATTTTAATATCTAATCTAGAATTATTTATTTCAAAATATATTTTATTGAACTGGATTATTATGCTTGTTTTAAATGAAGTTTTTTTTTTTAAAATAAGTAATAATAACAGTTACCTTTAAGTAGCAAACAAGTTCTTTTTTCTCAACTCTTATTAAAATTAAGATTGCTTTAATTAAATAAATTTCCTAGGACTCCAAATCCAGTTTCTCTAATTTTCACTTAACAGTAGATTGTTTGCTTTCCTTTTTTACATATATATTTCCATCATCAAATTAAATAATTTTTCCTGCATGATCTACATATTTGATCATAACTATATATATATGAATATAGTTATGGCAATAATTTTTTTTTTAAGTTTACCAAAAAAGAAAAATGAATATTAATGTTCCTTTTTCAATATTTGAACAGCTTGTTGGTAAATAAGATTTAAAAAATTTATTATTTTAATTTCAATGACTTAACACCATTTTAGAAGATCATGAAGCCATTTTCCTACTAAAAGAGAATTTCTAATTTTAGCTTCAGTTGATTTCAATATTAGGGACCAGATTCCTTTATACTTCAATATTTCCCTTTGTTGATTTATGCATATAATAAAGCTAGAATGAATATTTATAAATAACATTTTTATGCTGAATTCTATAAATTATTCTTACACTTTACATTTTATTTTGTTAAATGATTTTCTTTTTTTTTTTTTAATATTTGGTGTTGCATTTAAATTTTTATATTATTTGATTTGCAAGCAGATCATCAGTTGCAGTTTCGAAAGCTTCTATTTGTCTGAATACATAATACAGTCTTTTAAATCTATCTTCCTAGATTCTTTCTCTAGAACAAAAGTAATACATGTCTTACATAGTGAACCCAATCTTAAATAAGACTTAATTACATTTTAAACTTCAGCATCAGAACTGTCTACAACTTTGAAAATGAAGACCCAGTTCCTTCGAAAGCACTAGCTACAGTAACGAAATAAATAGAATTATCGAAGTGTTAGAATTAAGTGTGGAAATAATATTATCGCAAAATATCAGAACATTACATATATATATACCACACATATTTAATAGTTACATTTTAATATTTTGGGGATTAAGAAAAAAAGGCATAATTTTGTCGTTATCTCCTATAATTTTCTAAAAATGTCAAGTCAAACAAAAAAGTATAAGAAAACAAAAGAAAAAAACCCAAAAGATTAACATCTCTTAGTCTCTTTTTTTTTTAATTTAATTTTGAGTCGTACACTTTTATATTTAATATATGAATTCCCTGTAATACAATTAAAATAAATTTTTTATACATTTAATTATTTACTCTTTTTATGATTAAATCTACCTTTCTACAAATACTTTGTGTGCTTATGGTCTAATTACATTATTTATCTTAAAATAAATGTGTATTTGCTTTAATTATCCGCATACATTCACATTTATATAAATGAGACACAATTTTTTTTTCCAAAGTATTACCAAATTAACATCACACTGTATTTGATTTTTATTATAAAATATATTATTTTCATATATATATATATTGTAAACAATCATATCTCTATGTATTAGTTACAGCATTCAATTCTAAAGCTATTTTTACTCTATTTTATTTTTGCTTCATTACCAGTCCCATGAATTCAACTAAACTGTTTAGTGCATGGAATGACTGATCTTTATTGCATTACTTTAAATGTATATCAGATTTATGCTAAATAAGAAACAATGTTTTTGTAAGCTACAATCTTCAGAACCATCTGTCAATCTCTCATAGCAAGCATTAATTTCCAATTATAATTGATTCTCTCATCTTTATTAAATGCAATTATCATTCAACTATTGATCTTAAAATATTAGATAGATAAGCAATTTTGAATACTGGTGCTTCAATTTCAACAATAAATTGGTTTCTTTCATAAAGATCAAATACTTCTCAAAGATATATGAAATTGTTGCTAACTTTCAATAAAATACCTCTTGTGACTTCCTAGGTCATATTGATATGTATCAGTATATATAAAAAATTTATTATAATAATAGTAAATGTGTTCCAGTTATTTTGTTCAACTTTTGTAATTTAATGATTTGATTTTATTCCTTAAAGAACACTTAAAAGATTTTATGACTTACTGCAATGTAAATTATTTTTTATTTACATATCTATAGTTTTAAGTTACATATATATTTATTTCAAGATCTGATGATAACTTTTTAAAATATGACAGTAGAATAATATTTTATATTTCAGATTTAAAATGTTTATAATTGCCTATAATAAAATATAATCAATATTTCATTCATCATAGACTGATAAAAACAATTTTAATCTTCAAAATTCATTTTGAAAACAAATAGTATAATAAGATTCTAGATTATTTTCTCATTATGGATATAAATGTTTCTAATTTATTTTTATAATTAGGTAATGCTGTATAATGACAATAAATATTTGCATTGTAGAAATAAATGTATAACTAAGTGGGTTTTAAATTTATTGGTATATGCATAATTTCAAGTTCCATTATGCTGCAACTATCCACCAGTGTAAAAAATCCAGACCACTCTTACTATATATATTTTGTAAACACTTTTAATTGTCAGATGAGCTAGTCTTAAAATACCAGCATTTCTGCATTTTTGATAGATGTCTCATCATCATCATTTTCAACATTTATCGATCAACTGCAGGATTGTTCAATCAATCTTCTCCGATCTCTAGCCTCTATTCTCCACATCAACCCAGAACACCTTATTTAATCCATCCATCTCACACATTATCTCTTTCTAAGTATTATACAATCTTGGAACCCAGTTTAAGATTTCAATTGTCCATCTATTATCCCTTTTAGCAGTATGTCCAGCCCAATTTCAGTTCAGTCTTAATTCTTACAGTGACTTCAGTAACATGTTTGTTCTCTCACCTATGTATTTTGTTTTTGATCTTTTCTAGTTCCCCCTAACATGCATCTCTCCTTACTTCTTTGAGTGATATGATGTCTCAGTATCGCTCTTCTTTAAATGTCCAACATCTCAGATTCATAAATAAGAACTGCTAAAACATATTTATTAAAAACCTTTTTCAAATACATAGGTATATTTCCTTTTAATATTAAGTATTTTGTAGTAATAATCTGACCAAGATATTTATAGTTAACTTCTAACTCGTCATTATCAACCTTTATTTTCTTCATTTTGGAACAATTCATTGAACATTATTTTAATATTTTTAACATTTACCTTTAGTTCTACTTTTTTATTTTCATCTGATAACTCTTACATTTGCTGAAGCTCTAAAGCATTGTTACACAAACAATTACATCATCTGCAAAATCTAGATGACTTAAATAATCTCCATTTACTTTTACTCCCTTAGCTTCCCATTTCAATCCACAAAATACTTCTTGAATAACTGCTGTAAAAAATTTTGTTGGATATGGAGCCACCCTGTTGTGCACTCTTCTCAATTATGTTAATCTTTCTACCCTAATTATTGCTGTTACATTTTTTATAAATATTCTTCAGAATATGACAATATCCTGGATCTATACCTCGATGATCCAATGCTTTAATCACTGAAGAATTACTTATAGAATCAGATGTCTTTTCATAATCTACAAATCCAAAACATAATGGCAACATATATTAATTGGCCCTTTCTGAAACTTCTCTCAATATTCAGATATGATCCACTGTACTAAAACCACTTTTAAATCCAGCTTGTTCTCTTGGTTGGTTAAAATCTAAAATTCGCTGTAGACAAGTTTGTAATTATCTTAGTAAAAATTTTCTAAAGAATTGATAAAATATTGATTGGTCTGTAATTTCTAATATTTTTATCACTTTTTTTAAATATTAATACTGCATTTTTCCAATCATCTGCTAGATCTTTTATCATTTAGATATTTGGTATATAACTTTACCAACAATTTTTCCATTTCTTCATTTGCTTCTTTTAAGATATCAATTATTATTCAATTATTACCTGAAGCTTTTCCCTTCTTTATAGATTTAATTGCATTCTCATTTTTTCATTTAAAATGCTTGGTAATTCAGAAGATTAGTAATTATAGGAAATATTTTTCCTTGTTCTTTATTGCTATATAACTCTTGACAGAACTCTTCCATACATTTCATATCATCTTTCTTTTTAATAATAGTTCCATTTTTTTTTTCTTATTGCATAAATAAGTTTCCTATCAATACCAAGATGATGTTTTATATTCTTGAGACTTATTCTCTTCTATAGCTTTCTTTACTAATTCACAATTATACTTCACATCATTTTACAAAATTCTAGATATTCAATCCTTTTTAATGCATCATTTTTTATATTTTTTCATATTCCTGCTGTTCTTCATAAATTGTAGTCTCAGTAGAAATTTTACTGTCAATTGCTGCTATTTTATACCAGCTATCTTTGTTACAATTCTTAAAAGTGTATTAGTTGTTTTCCTATTGATTTCATTCAAATCTGAATCATCTTCAAAATCTTTTAATATTTGAAAACTATTTACAAGTTCTAATTTATATTCACTGGAATGTTTCTGAAGATTAGGAATATCAACTACGAACAGTGTTTTACTTAATAATTTTTGTCTCTAGTTTTGCATTAATACGTAACTTATATCTCACTAATTGATAGTCACTTCCTGTGTTGAATTTATTAAGACAATTACAATCTTGAAATATATATTTTCTCATAATCAAAATATAATCCAATTCTGCTGCATTTTCATTTGGATGCTATCATATCCATTTTTCTCAAAAAAAGAATTCATAGCATAAAGTTTTTCTGCAAACTTCACAAGTCTATGTCCTCTCTCGTTTCTAACATCATAACCAAATTTACCTACAGCACTTTCATCTTTCAATTATTTACCATTTAAGTCTTTCATGACAATTTTAATTTGTTTGGTCTGATCAAAAGCTTTTTGTATATCCATATAAAAATCCTTTACTTCCCAATGAGAACTTATTGGAGCATAAACCTGAATTATTTCCATTTGATATCTATCATTAAATTGAATAACTAATCTCACACTGTCTGATACATCATCAATCTTCACAATGTTGTTCTACTTTTTATTAATAATGAATCTTACTCCACCTGTACTTCTAGTGATTATGCCTTTGTACTACAGTACATGTACACTTTTTAAGCCAATTATCCCTTCATTTTTTCTTTTAACTTCACAAAGTCCAATAATATCCCATTTAATATTAGACAATTCTTCAATTTTCTTTCACTTGAAAGTGATCCACAGTTGTAAATATCTAAATAAAAGATTGTCATCAAATGGGAGCCTGGGGCAGCAAATTCTTAGTATTCTTTGCCTTTGGCTCCCAACTGCTGCCTTGGTCAGTGACTTTACAGTCTCATTTATAATATCTTAAATATGACCAGCTGATTTTAAAACTTGAATTTATTCATAATCAAATGTATATTTCTATTATGTTTAATCTTTCCTTGAAATAGTAACATGAATCTCACATAAAGTGATAGCATTTTTATCCCATATTATAAAACTTTAAGAAACAATAATTCACATATAATATTTAGAAATTGTGAAGTAGAATTATATTTAAGCAATTAAATTTCATAATAGACAGCATATTTCAATCCATTATATCACAATTATCCTGTTATTACTGAAACACTACTCTCATTCAAGGAGCAAAGAATGTAGACTCATTTTATAAAATCTAGAACAGCAACATAATAATTAGAGTCAACCATTAATATTAGATACACTGCGGTTCACAAATGTTATAAGGCAAAAAAAATTAACTGATAAAAATGAAGTCTGGTTATATTTTATAGTGCAAACATTAATTATTCCATATCTAGAATCTTTTATGATGTAATATTTACTGTTCCACAAAGTATTATAAATGTGGATAAAAATATATTAAATTGCAAAGTAGAAAATCTGATTGGACAAATATAGTTCTGCTTTGTAATCACTAACTATATATATATATATATTGATTTGAATATTATATATATATAAAAACATACAATATATTGCAATTTTAAAACACTTTCACAAATTTAAAAATAAAAATTATACATATGTATAATAAAACATTGAACTTTAATGAATTTATAATATGTACAATTTTGTTAAAACATTTATTTTAATGACTAAGGCCAGGGCATTTTTTCACCAGGTTGCAATTCTCTTCCATAAAGTTTACTTTTGTTTCTAAATAATATCATCTTTTCAGTTTGTCGCCGATCAAATCTCCAGCCAACATAACCTCCAAGTATTGGAAAAATATACAACCAGTATCGTTTTACAAAATACATTACTGGTGATTTGCCATAGTTAAGCTCTAAAATAAAATAAAAATATTAGATTTAAAAATACAACAGAAATGACAATATGTGGTATATATATATTTTCATATTATAAATTAGAGATATTAGTGAATTAAAACTTCATACAAAAAAAAAATGCCAGTGAATTAAAAAAACATTTCTTTATAATCGATACAATATTTTTAAATATATATGTAATGATAAATGAAGTTTACTAATGCAGTATCAGATTATAATTCTATTTAGAAGGTAATAATCCTTCCTGACTTGCACTATAAGATATTTTAACAGCAATGTTAAATGCGAGGATATTCTCATTCTAGCCACAAGTAAAGACTTTGAGAAAATAAGAACATCTTATTTTCAAATCTGTGGTGGTACAAAGTTGATGTGTATGGAATATGTATGATCATTAGAGAATGCCATTAGACCAAAGTCTGGGTATACAGAAGATTTGGATAAAGAATTTATGTCAGTATTCATGTACAAAAGGTGGAGTGATTGTGTTAGGAGAATTGTTGAGTGTATAGTGGTAAGGAATGGAATAGAAGAATAGATGCATTAATAAAGAATAGGGAATTGGAGAGATGGAGAACTAGTATGGAGAGTAAAGAGTTTAAATATATATAGAAGTAAACGGAATATTGGGTGTGAGTTAATTTATGATAATAGCAAAGAAAGTAGTTTACTGTTTAAGGCTCAAACAGGATCTTAGCAACAAAGGAATATACACATAAATGGAAAAACATGGGTGATGTAGTCTGCAAGTTGTGTAAGGAAGACATAGAAAATATTAGGCATCTGTCAATTGAATGTAAAAGCCTGAAAGTAGACAGGATACAAATAATAAAGTTGTGGAAGAATAAATATAAGGAAAGTGATTATACAGAAAGTGGGTTATTGATTTTCATGCTGGGTTTGGGAAAAGATAGGGGGGATTTAGATATAAAAGTTAAGGAGTTGTCAAAGATTATAGTGTGGAAATGGAATGGAGCAGGATTTAGGATGGAGAATGGGGGGGGGGGTAAAGTGGCTAACAGGTTTCTCTGGGCATAGTTGCTGAGAGAATCTTGACTCCGTATAAGGAGAAGTAACAGTGCATCACATCATATCATTGCAAAGTGGATGGAAAAAAATAATATAGTGGGCGAAATGCAAGGAGATTTTTGATCAGATAGGTGTATAGGAGATAGTTTATTTGTAGTTACACAACTTATGGATATGAATAGGAATACAGGTAAACAGTTATATATGGGTTGTATAGTGTAACGGGATATATATATGCGTTACATTTAAATTTAATAGTAACTTTTTTTATCTAATACAGAATTAAAAACAAACTGTCAAAATGCACAAATAACGAATTATTAATTTATTAATATGTTAGATTGATTTAAATATTAAAATAAGCTTTAAAAAATAAATTATAGAATCGAAACAAAGATTCTAATCTTTAAATAAAATATATAATAAAAAGTCTTTTTATTTTAATAATAGCGAAGAGTTTTTAATCTTAAAAAGAAAAATTACAAACAGATCCTTAAGGCAAAATGACCATGGAAAAGAAAATGATTATGAAATAGAAACAAAAGACTGCTTTTCTTGCCCAAAGATACGGACACAGACCTCAGTGGAAAAATTTACTTAGCCATAAACCCAAAATCTACTTGGCCACAAACTGAATTAACCAATAAAATATAAATAATGAAATATGTTTGATGAATCCGTGCATTCCAGAGATAAGGTGCCCGATGACTATAAAAAGAAAAATCCAAAGGGAATAATTAGTTGGAGAGAATCAGAAAATTAAAACTTTAAATTCAATTGTCTTTGTTGAAAGCAGAAATTTTTTAAAAAGCTATTGTCACCGTCACTAAGAATGTAGTCAGCGTCAACGGGCTTCCTTCGGTGCGGCCGGCCGAAGGTAGCTTTCCTATTCACAGATCCCAGGATCGAACCACTGGAACCATCTTCATAAAACGTCTTCAGAAATCGTCATAAGTCTTCATAGATCTTCATCACGAAGGAACGAGCTCGGACAAAGGAAAGTATAATTTATAAATAATTGAAATATCAAATATAAACTCTTAAATTTAAGATCTTCGAACTTTATTTGTTTCTAAAAATGAACTATAAACTTTCTTTCCTGAACAAACCTGAACTTTATCTTTTATAAACTTTGCCATTTTAAAACTCTGATCAAAAGTTAACGTAATCTTTAAAAAAATGTATTGTATTTTATTTTTGTTTATTCATGTTGAATTAATATCTGTTCGTAATAGGGCGGGGGTTTGCTATTGCAAACGAATGTAAAGATAGAAAACACATCGTTATTTGTGCATTAATAAATTTTAAAAATAGGTTAAAAATAGTATTTCTGGAAAGAAAATAAGTTAAATATAATGCTCATTTTAAAATGATTTTAAAACTGTAAACTAAATATTTTATTTTTATTAAATTAATAAAATGATTTAAATGCTAAGTTGAGTATAGATGGCTGCTAGACTAGTTTAAATATATGTTAGTTTAAAGGGGTTTTGATCTCGGACTATTTGTTTTCGTAGTTGTGTCAATGCTGGTGGAGAGATATATGGACGTTTATATCAATGTAATGTGAAGTGTGTTAGCACCTAGGACGATGAGTCCAACTGAATGCATGACCCCAAAGAGGTAGTCATATCGTTGAAATGGATGCAGAGGTATTTCCTGCGCCATTGACCCATTCCAGCTCTATGGATTTTGGATGATAAGCTGGCAAGATAAGACCACTCTCCCATCCATATGTAGCGTTTTCTTTTTATTATTTTATATGCATGTTTCCTTCGCCTGACAGATGCACATTCCTGCGGGACGAAGGCCATGTTTTCTCCAATAATATCACGCTGTTCAGATGAACATTCCTGTCTATGTGATTCTATGCTAACATGTTCACATTGCATTGGTTGCTGATATATATCTGGAAGCGAGTATTGATGTGGCTGCGGATTTTTAGTCTGGAGTCAAGTGATTTGAAAATTTGTGAGTGCGTCTAGGTAGCTCATTTATACTCAACATTTCTAAGATTAAAAATAAAAGTTAAAACAAATAAAACTAATAATAATAAATAATAATGAAAAAATATAGTTTTTTCTTATATAATAATTTTAAAGTTTGTGCGTTATTGATTATATACGTAAATAAAATCTTTTTGTAGTATTAATACTCAGTGATTGCTTTTTTATTATTCTTTATTATTAAAAATATATTTTAATAAATATATTAAGTTTCTACATCTACTTGAGCTAGTGACTTGAGCTGGCGCGCGGTCTTAACAGCGCGTATCTGTCGACTTTATAAATTTTCTAGGTTCAAAGTAGCCTAGTGGCGCTCTGTCGGCAGATGCGGTAAGACTGGGCTACTTCATCATCATCCCTGACCGTTATAATAGATATAGAAAAGGCATATGATAGAGTAAATAGAAATAGATTATGGGTAAGTTTAGTATATTTGGGAATGGATGGATCTTTAGTGGATATTTTTAAGAAATTATATGAAAATTAATTACTATACATATCAATTAGGGAATATAGAATCAGTTAAAGTTAAAAATTGGGTGGGACTAAAGCAAGAATGCCCTATGTCACCTATTTTGTTTTTGTTGTATTTGCGAGAAATAGAAAGACTAGGAAGAGGGGTAGAGATACCATTAATAGATGGCGAGAGTATATTTATTGTCGGGTCTTTTATTTGCAGATGATGTCCTTTTATTTGCAGATGATGTCCTTTTATGTGCAGAAAGAAAGGAAGATATGGAAGTTATGCTGAAGACGTGCAAGGGTGGGTGAAGAAATGGGGATTAAATTTAGTGAAGAAAGATCAAAAGTAATGATGATTAATATTGGGGAAAGAGAAGACAGAGAATTTTTATTGGGGATATAAGTTAAGTGTGGTGAATAGGTATAATTATTTGGGGATCATCTTAACTAATCAGAGAAATTGTTTGGATGAATGGGAGAAAAAATTGATAAATGAAGCAAAGAAGGAAAGGGTTTGATAAAAAAATGAACAGCGTTTTGATGTAATAAGTATGATGTAGCTAGAATTGTATGTAAGGGAATGGCAGTAATAGGGTTGACATATAGTAATGATGCTTTGTGTGTTAATAAAGGAGTATTAGATTACTTAGAAAAAATACAAAGAGAAGAAGACATGCATTAGATGCAGATGTGTGGATGGCAAAGGAGGCAATTCAAGGAGAAATGGGATGGTCAAGTTTTTATATGAGAGATGCAAAAAGTAAAATGAAAATGTTTGGTAGATTGCAGTTTATGGATAATAAAAGAATAGCCAAAATAGTATTTAATTGGGTTATGAATAAAGGGCAGGCAACAAGATGGGTGAGAAAGGTAATGTGATATGCAAAAGATTTGGATAAAGAATTTATGTCAGTATACTTATACAAAAGGTGGGATGATTATGTTAAGAGAATTGTTGATTGTTATAGTGTTAAGGAATGGGATAGAAGAATAGATGCCTTAGTAAAGAATCGGGACTTAGAGAGATAGAGAACTAGTATGGAGAGTAAAAAGAGTTTAAATATATATAGAAGTAAACGGAACATTGGGTGCAAGTTAATTTATGATAATAGCAAGGAAAATAGTTTACTGATTAAGGCTCGAAAGGGATCTTTAGCAACAAAGGAATATACATATAAATAGAAAAATATGGGTGATTTAGTCTGCAAGTTGTGTAAGGAAGGCATAGAAAATATTAGGCATCTATTAATTAAATGTAAATACCTGAAAGCAGAAAGGGTACAAATGATGAAGTTGTGGAAAAATAAATATAAACAAAGTGATTATACAGAAAGTGGGTTATTGGTTTTTATGCTGGGTTTGGGAAAAGATAAGGGGGATTTAGATATAAAGGCCAAGAAGTTAACAAAGATTATGTTGTGGAAATGAGATGAAGCAGGATATGGGAAAACTTAGGGCAGGGAATGGAAAGAGAAGTTATAGTGGCTAACAGGTGTCTCTGGGCATAGTTGCTGAGAGATTCCTGACTCCATATAAGAAGTCACTAAACTACACTAGACTGATTTCTTTACCACCTCTAGGTTACTGGTCATAGTTAATTTTACTAGCCATCATACATACCACAATAAACAATTAGTTTATATATGCCAATACCCACCACATTTAAGATTACTTATTATCTCCATTATTCTATTGAAAATGCAGTAGATGGATAACGCTATATATATATAATTAATAATTTTAATAGTTAAAACAGTAAAAAAAAAACTATTAATAAGAACACATTAATTAATTTCAAATAAGGTTTATTAATTCCACGCTATAGGGTGAAGCAAAGTGATTCAATCTATTTAAAAATCCTTACAATATCAATTCCCTTTACCCCTCATCAATTACCATCAATCAATATCAAAAGCAAAAACCCATCTCTAAATAAACAATATATAAAAAGCAAAAAATAATATTCTTGAGAGGTATATGTGAAATGTACAATTAACCTTGGATGATTATTATTAAAGGAAACAGGAAAGACTGATCAAGAAATGGCAATACCAGGAAGAACAAGCAAAAAAATTTACTAATCTAAATATAGAGATTAATATCACTCGAATTTGATAACTATATTACTCCTACTTTGACCAGAAAGATAGCATGTGCACACATAACAAGATGGTACTATGCAATACCAAATTTCTCTCTCAAACTTAAGTTATTTAGAATAAGACCTATCCATAAAAGACACACCCCTAACACATATATAACTAATAACTTATTTGGCCCCCAGGGATACATTGACTCCAACTTAACCTATATGCACAATTAATAAACTAATACAAAAAACAAAATGGATATAAAGAATTATATAATAAATACAGATTGAAATAATTCTGTACATGATACAGTCCCTTTCTTTTTTTTCTTTCTTTAACAGTTCCATTTTCACTGAACTAATTTAAACAAAATTAGTTTAATAATTACTATCGCAATGAGTCTAATTACACACATACACCAAGTCTGTAAATGATGCACTGTCCATATGGCAGTCTGTAGCAGTTGAATTTTGGCAGCATGAGCTCATGTATAGAGTTGGTAGGACTATAATTCATTCAACTGGAATAGGAATTGTGCTTTTTATCTGATACACCACTTTTCAAATGTTTACAAGGAAAGTTTAACTTCATCTTTGGCTAGCTCGCTGTCTGACACATGTCCTTTGGACAGGCATACAGTTTCACAGTCGTTCAGTTGTAGAGTCAGCTGTGGAGAAAGAGCTCCCAGGAGTCACGGTTGTACTAGCCAGATATCATAATGCAGCTTCTTTTATAATGCCAAGAGTGTCTCTCTTGAAAACAAAACTCCCTTTTATACAATTTGCAGTTTATAACTCCCTCCTTCCACTAGCATTCTCTTATTAGTAATTTGACATCTTTATTTCTAAATTTAGTTGCATTAATAATGGACAGGAATCAAACAAATATTTTTCTTTTATTATTTCCAACTCTGGATCTAATTTTTTCATCTGGATTGAGACTCATTCGATTTACAAAAATTTACATTAAACTCTTTTCTTTAGCTTGCTTCCATAATGGAGTGTACCCAGTGATGATATCCAACCGGTTCGCGCAAACCGGTTCTTAAAATTAAAAAAAAATAGCGAACCGGTAGTTAAATTATTCAAAAATAAATTTTATTTATTATTCCCCTAAAAAAAAAGTTGAATTAACAAATTACTTAATTGTTTCCAACAATAATATTGAATATTATTTGTTTGTTTTTTTGTTATATTGGGTTCAAAATGCTTTTCCCAGAATAATTCTACAATACAATAGAAAACATACTATTTGATCACATGCGTATTGGCTTGAAATGCGTAATTTGTTTTAAGTAATTAAATCCATTATTTATCGCGTTTAAAATTAGTCTATTTAAAAGTATACAAATAAAAATTGTTATTTTATTAGTGATAAAGGAATCCATATTTAATTTTCACACAAGCTAAGTAAGACATTAATTAACTATTAGTTTACTTAAATCTAACAGAGGCGTTATTAAATTTAGAAATAAATTCAGCACAAATGTACTTATGTATTACCATTTTATTTAATGAAATTTACTCTTGCTGAAATTATTTTACTTTAGAGATAAAATAACTTCATTCAAAAGGACATATCATTGTGAAAATAAACAGTAACATAAAACCATTGTTACCAATGATTTTGTTATACGCCGATGTTGTTTTAAATATTTATTTAACTTTTATTTTTTATTTAAATATTTTATTTCTTAACTTACATATTTATCATGCAAGATTTGTTTTTATTTGATTAGTAAGTTTAATGGATTACCAGCTGTAGTAAGTTTATAGTACATTATTTTCATTTAGTTTGCTATATCTGATGCAGCAGTATATCATTTTTTTAACAATGAGTTCAGCATATTTTTTCTAGAATAACTGGGAAAGATGATAAATATAACAATAACTTTAGCTCATCAAGTGGCATGACTCATTTTCAAATAATTTTTTATTATTTTTTTAATTTTACTATTTTATTTCAATATGATTTGTTACCACTCATTTGTATTAAAAATGAATTAATTAGGTGAATTTTTTCTAGGGTGAATTTAACAGGAGAATATAATAAAAATTCACGCCTTCACAAGAAATGAAACAAAAATGCCAAACAATATTGGATTTCCTCATAAAAGACCCAAAAACTGATACAGAATCGAATACGATAGTAAAGGATGATATTTTGAATCAAGTTCTGTTTTCTGTTTTTTCTGATACAACAGAAAATAAAGTTGATGACACAAATAAGCTGTCCAGTTCCAAAAATACAAAAGATGCATATAAAATAAATGTAGATAGTGACCTTCCTGACTGCTGGAATATGAAACAAGCCAATGAATTCAAAGAAAAATATTGCAGTTTACTTATTATTGGAAAAAAGCTTGGTGTGTACCAAAATTGAGTCAATAAAAGTGAAGGCAGTTCATGTGGCAAAAGAATGGAGATGTAATATTGTTCCAAGTGGAAAAAATAAAATGGTTCAACAAGCCTTTCTTTGAAAAAAAATAAAGGAATACTTTTCATCAAAAGCACACCAGATATGTGTGATGCAATTGAAAGAAACTGCAAAAAATGCAATTTCCAAATCCATAGACAAAGCTCATGAAAAGTTTATGAGCTCCACTTGTAAAATTTTCTATACTGTTTACACTTTAGCAAAACTAAACCGACCGTTTTCTGATATTGAACATTTGATAGAATTACAACAAAAGAATGGGTTAGATATGGGAGTGGGACTTCATTCTCGATTTACAGCTGTCAAAATTGTTGAACACATTTCAAAATACATTAAAAAAGAAGTGTTTAGAAAAATAATAGATCAGAATTTAAAGATATGTGTTATAATTGATGAGGCTTTAACAATATCATGTAAACCAGTCCTTATCATTTTTATTAAGGTTGAAGATAGATTTTTCACCAACAATTTTTGTAGATTTAGTGGAATTACAAAATCAAGATGCTGAAACCATTTACACTGCTCTACTACAAAGTCTGCATTCAGTAGGATTTGATAATCCATATTTGAAGAATAATTTGATTGGATTTTGTTCAGATGGAGCAAGTGTGATGCTGGGAAGGTGGTCAGGAGTGAATGTTAAAATAAAAAACCACTATCCTGAGATTATTATTTGGCATTGTTTGAGTCATCGCCTTCAGCTTCTATCAAGGACATAAAGCAAGTGAATCACTTTAAAGCATTTATTGATGAAATATACAAAATCTTTCATCAATCTAATAAAAACCAAATGGCACTGACTAAAATTTCAAACAATTTGGGAATTGAAATTCTAAAAATTGGTAGAGTTTTTGGCCCAAGATGGGCAGCTTGCAGTCATAGAACAGCAATTGCAATATGGCGAGCCTATCCAGCACTGTATGATTTTTTTTCTACTAATAAGAAATTTTCTGGAATGGCTAAATGTCTCACCAACAAATATTTTATGAGAGATCTGGCTTTAATAATCGATATATTAGAAGAAATTTCTTTATTGTCAGATGCTCTTCAAGGAAGATGTGTGACCATATTGCGTGCTGAACAATTGATTAAGAGAACACTTAAAGCATTTGAATATCTCAAAGAAAAGAGTGGAATTCCAGCATATTAATTTTGTTGAAGACAACAAATATGTGTTTTCCCCATCAAAAATTACTGAATGCAATGACAATAAATGCGACATTAAGATTAATGGATTGTGATAACATAAGTAATAATATTCAAGACAGAAATCATAAAATTCATCAATTAGTTAAAATTGTGAACCCAGATGCTTGGAATCTAGAAGAAACTGTAGTTCCCTGGAAAGAATTTGAAAAGAAATTACCAGATTTTTACAAAGTATTTCATCATGAGATTTCAGTTAATGATTTTCGTGATTAGGTTGAAAGTGTTACAAGAAATCACCAGAAACATGTTGTACCCGAAACTATTCAAAGAGCTAAAAATATAATTAATACCATTGCTGAGAGTTCCACAGAAGCTGAACAAGGGTTTTCTGTGATGAACACAATTTATTTGGATAAAAGAAATCGCCTCAAAGTGAAAAATGTGGCAAATCTTCTAGTAATAAATATGATAGGACTTTCATTAGATCGTTGGGACTGCAGTGACTCAGTTCAAATATGGCTAAGAAATCACAACACAGCTGATGATGCTAGAGTCAAAATGCATCATCAACCTGAAGAAACATATGATGCAAATAGAATGTCAATATGGAAATATCTTGCCACATAAATGTTTTTTTTTTTCCAATTATAAAAATGGTTTAATTCTTTTTGATCCCATGAGTGAGATTGCAAAGTACATCATAATGTGTATGTGCACTGCTGCACTTTTTTGTGTATGGGGGGGGGGGGGATCGTGTAAAATTTCTGAGAAGTAGCCAAACAGAATAGGTTCTTAAATACAACCTACCTTTAGAGAACCTGTTCTTAGAAATTTGGGATATCATCACTGAGTGTACCCCCTCCAATTAACATATCAAAGTATAATTAAGAAATTTTTCAAGTAGGTTTTGATTATCCTATAATTAGCATTATCAATCTACTTATGTCAATTTATTTATAAAATATATGTTTTCTTAATAGTTATATATAAATTATAACTGGAATATAGAAAAATCTTAAGTGTCTTGGAATGAGAATGTGAATATATTAAATCATTCACTTTACATTCATTACTTTTAATAATCTTATTAACATTTGTGAAATATTGAAATTTACTTCATGTTAATATTGGATGTTAAACTATGTAATGATCAATGAATTTTATTAGTGCAGTATCAGATTGTAATTCTATTTAAAAGGTAATAATCTCTCCTCATTTGCATTGTACTATAATATTAAATCAGTAATGTTAAATGTGAGGATACTCTCATTGCAGCCACAAGATAAAGACTGAGAAAATAACATCTTATTTTCGAACTTAAATGCAAAATTATATAGGCCAATCTTAAGTGTCTTGAAATGAAAACGTGAAATAGAAATATATAATATAGCAAAGTAGGGCATTTCTATGATTTAAAGTTCACAAATTTTGATACGTGTACATATTTATATTTATATATAAGAACATACATAAGATTGTATGCTTATATAAATGTATGTGTGTATATAAAATTTTTGAAATGGATACTATATATGATTTTTACGAAATGTATGTGAATTTATATGTTTATGCATTTTTACATTAATTCGTTATACAGGATAAATTATAAGTACTCATAAAATTATTTAATTTATTATGTTGTATACACTTTTTTTATTATTATTTTTTTTTTTTTTAGATAGTATTTTATAATTGGTTCTTTTTATTATTATATATAAATAATTTTGCATATATGATAATAGATATATACAATATCATTTAAAGGACTAGTTTTCTGAAAAGAGTTATGGATTAAATAACACATAATGATTGTAATTTAATTTTTTAAAATTATTAAATTAGTTATATTTAAATTACTTTTGTTACAGCTTTTGTAACATTTATATATATATAATTATTAAAGAAGTGTTCAGCACTTTATAATAATAGGATTTACACATATGTATATATATATTAATGAAAACAAGTTGTATATCACATGACCTATATATAACTTTCATTACCAATATGTAATAAATAAAGAGCATGCTAATAGTTCTAAACAAGCTTTTTTTTTTATGATAAATGCTACAAGAGAAAACATTTGAAATATTTATCAGGCCCAGATAGTTTTTTCAGTTGAAGAACTGAATTTGAAGACATACAGATGTCTGAAAATTTCAGATCTTTTTAAAATTAAGTATTATATAAATGCTTGGCTTGAGTTAGTATTCTGAATCTAATATCCTAGCTCCTCACTGAAGAGAGCCATAGCTCGAAACCAATCTGGGGATAATCCTAGATAAAAACTTCAAATGCTTTTCTCTTGTGGCATTTATCATAAAAAAAAAAGCTTGTTTAGAACTATTAGCATGCTCTTTATTTATTACATATGTATATGTACAAGTATAATACTATTAATCAATCAGTACATAATAAAACTTCTTAAAGCACTCTTAAAACTAATGAAGACACATGAGGACAAGAATTTGAGTTAACTGATGAAGATTAATTCTTCCTGAAACACATATTGGGAATCATTTACTTTTTACATGTCTTCCACTCGTAAGCAAAAAAGAAAAATGTTAAATGAATAATATTCATGTTGAGATTTAATAATTAATATATTAAACTTAAACTGATTAAAATTTTTCATCTGAATTGAACAATTAAATAATAATGTATAGTTTAATAAAATTAATAAAAAACAGCATTGTACAATGTCAAACAAATTCACAAAAATATCAGCATATGATATACATGTAATTGTAAAACTCATCATTAATTTTTTATTCTTTATCTTTCAATCTTTGTTTTTTATTTATTCTGGATTTAGAATGAACATACTCATGAGTGATAATTTTTATACATAAAAAGTAATACTCGCGACCAATTAGGATTACTAAATGTAATAAGATCAAGGAATAAGCAGATTTCTGTCAAAAAATATAATTTCCCAAAGAAAGTATAAGTTAAGTAATATTTTTAGGCCTGCTAACCTGTTAAATTTATAATATTGTTAGAAATTGACCTTAAGAATTAAAAATATTTGGCTTATCTGCTTCAAAATTTTAATCACTGGTTGTCTGATTAGGGAGATTCCTTAAATTTCTTAGTGGGTAACTAATGAGCAATGGGTATATAAAAGACCAAGTAATAATCATTTAATTATTCTGCTTTACCCAGGTGTAATGGAGATTGTGGTTAGAATGATTATCGTAGAATTTTTTCAAGACAACTAAGTGAATACAAAGGTTTATAGTTTTAATAATGTAAGAAATAATTATTGATTTCTATTTTGTTATAGAAGTTTCAATATTCAGGAATTTGATCATCTATCTTTTTGCTGCAATCAATTTAGAATTTAATGGAGATATGTAATATTTTTGAAAGAAGTTTTTCAAGCTTATATTATTGCCATCATTTTTTACATAATTGATAAAAAATCTCACATTAGATAACGAGATATTTTTATTAAACAATTTCATAAATATCTACAGCTGTTTATATTTGGATTGTGGTTGAGATTGAATATAATTTTGAGCTACTAATTTTAATAAATATGTATAATTTTACTTTATGTATTCAAACTGTGACTATATTTTGTTAAATTTTCATTATATTTATATGGTACAATATTTTTACAACCATTACGCTATAGCTACTTACTTGACATCTTGTAAGTATAAGATGCTGGTGATTTGCCACATAATAGATTGTCTCTGAAAATGATAGATATATAATATATAGATTATTACTATCCAGTGTTAATGAATCTGGCTTCACCAGCCAAGAGCACGCTCAGCCATTGTTATTCTCTGTATATATATTGAATAAAACTTCTTAGCCAATGTTCAAAACATTGAAATGAACCAATAATTGAAACTGTAGCTGCTAATTTCTAAATTGAACAATCTTCAATCTATTCTAGAGCCATCTATTGTAAGCTTAAATAATGAATGGGTAGTGGATAATATAATGCTATAAAATCACTATCCCCAGGGAGCTTTTGTCTTTGCTAATGAAGATTATGATTTAAAGCTGGAACTAAAGCACTTGTACATCCAATGGTTATCCTTTACTCCTTTATACTATTCTGGTTAATATCCTGAAATTAAAAAAAAATCCTGAGATTTGCAACTAGACTATCTGACACTGCCAATTTCTATATATTTTAGAGACCTTACTTTTATCACAATTGTAAATCCTTTCTATGTGACCATAGACAGATCTAAAATGGAGTGAAGATTGTTTAATTTAGAAATTAGCATTTACAATTTTAATTATTAATACTGGATAGTAATAGTCATATAAAATTATGTGATACTATTGTTGTATTAACCTTTCTATAGTTATCATAAAATTGAAGTCTCTAAAATATATAACTGATCTGGTGTCAGATCTATAAAACTATATGAATTAATATAAGTTCCAAACCTTAGGGGGGTTTTGAATTTTAGGGTAGTAGCTTAAATCATGTAAGCAAAAGGTGGCTATTAGATGCATAAGTGCACTAGTTTCAGTTTTGAATCTTCATTTTCACTGATGAAGGCAAAAGCTATATAATCTGATGTGCGTTAATTACACAAATTAGTGTAGATGACTCTAAAATAAAGTGAAATAATAGCTTTTGGAAACCTATGAACATTATATTGCTGTTGTAAATTAAATAAACATTTAATTAAATTTATTAACTTACAATTAAATTATTCTACCATAAAGTTCATGTAATATTCGAGGGTCCTATATGGTTTAGTGCAGGGATAGAAGGCAGACTTTATTATTTCTGGCAACTTAACATGCGTATGTATATAAAAATGAACATTATTAGATTATGAATAAAAGTAGACCTTAATCAAAAGGATAAATTTAAATAATACTTATAATAGATTTATAAAGAATTACTGCAGTAAAAAAAGATTAAATGATAGTATTTTAATAATCAATAAACTGCAATCAGTTATATTTTATTATCCATTTACAATGACATATAATCTCCATTAATTTTTAAATCAATAACAGAAAAAGAAATATGGAATTGGATATTTGAATAGCTTCTCTAACAAAATATAAATTAATTTAATTCTGAGTCTATTTTCATAGATTTAAATTCTTAAGTAAGTATTATATTAACGTATAATTGAAACTGCTTGTGTAAAAGCAACTATTTAAACATATTTGGAAGATAAACATTAGTATATGTCATTTAAACAAGCAAAAAAGCAAATATTACTTACTATTCATTATTGATAGTTTGCTTCAATGCTTCTAATTCAGCAGTCTTTTTTAATTGAGCTTTATATCGATATGTACGGGTGTAATCAGCAATTATAGCCCAAGAGGTAAAAATTGGAAAAAGGATAACAAATTTATATCTTTTAAATAAAAACCAGCCTTTTTTCAAGAGATTAGGATCTGAAGTTACATCTGCCATCAACTAAATTTAAAAAAAATATCATTATTGCAAATATAAATTTAAAAAACAACAACTTAGAAATAAAAAAAAACAAAACAACTATGATAAAGTCAAATAATAAACTTCTAAAAATAATTAAAAAGAGATAATAAAAAAACGTCCATACATTTATTTGTATGTTTAGGGGTTAAGGAAATGCTCACGATACTAGCACTATAGTTTTGATAGCATATAGTGTAAAAATAAGCATTAATAAAACTTTTTTCTTTTAGAGAACAGTAAGGTAGTAAGAAATATCTGAAAGAAAATAGCTATTCATTAAGTATGTCAGTGAAATATAAGGTCATTGCTGGAACCTAATAAGAGGAGAATAAATGTTAAAGACTAATTAACTGTTAAAATGTTTCAAAATCATACAATTTCAAAGGTGATATCTGCATTCAGTCAATAAGAAAAATGCTAGAAATGATTGTAGTTGAAAACCAAGCTGAAAACTAACAAATATTACAAAAAAATACATGCTAAATATGCAAAATATTTAAGTTTCTATGAGATCAATCTGTCATTAGCTTCAGAAGAACTTTTATGGGTGAGTTTCCATTTCAAAGACATTGTTTTTGAACATGAATATAATAGTCAAGGAAGAAACAAAGAAAACCACACGAAAACATGTAAATCATTTCAGAGATCATAGAAAATCTGAAGTATTATAGTGCCAAACATTCCAAATTACATGGAGGAATCAGACTCAATGGAAGCAAACGAAGTGCATAAAGCAGAAGAGAACATTACGATCGAGAAGAATACTCTCCCTGTGTAGATCCCAAAAACTAAGAAGGAGTCAAGTTATTTTAAGGACTACGTGAGACTTCAGACACTATAATTTCTGGAGGCGTTATATTTAGAATGTAAATAATGTGCTATATTTAGAATAATGTAAATAATTCTACTAAATTTGAAATACATGCTAAATAAATAAATGAAATAAAGTATTACGAAGCAAAAATTAAAAAGTTATAAATGTTTAATTATAGTAAAAATATTTTGATAAGCATTTCTGTAGTAGAAAATATTGGACTAAAATAATAGACCAGGATAGAGATTAATTAAAATAATTAAACAATAGTTCCTGTTCAAGAAATAGAACAGCATAAATAATATCTTCTAGAATTTTCCATGATCTTAGGGATTGGACAGAAAAAAGAATAAAAGCTCACCTGTAAGAATTGGGGTCATAACACACACATTTGTATTAATGGAAATGATTGTTGAATCCACAGAAAGTGCAAAGCCAAAAGGATTATGAATGACCCAATGCACTGCACCATTGATGTTCAAAAGTGTGCCTGACTTGTATAGGTCACACTGGTTTATGATTTTGTATCTCTCTATGGGTGCATATTGCGATTTTTAAAATACTTATCTATGCAAGCATTATTATTTATCAAGTTGTTATTTATGAAGCACTGTTAATTCTATTTTACTGTTATCTTGTTAGCAATAAATGTTAAGTTTTAGTTATAAAATTTTCTTGTGTTATAATTATTTCTGCTTGTCTGATTACCTTAACCACGACTGCAGTGTTAGTGGCAGCTATACCCAGCAATAACAATAATATTCTGGTTGCCATAGATAGATATGACCATTTGGTAAGGTAAATAAAAAACTATTATGTAAATTTCTGATTTGAAATTAATTATGGAAAAACAAAAGTTTTTAATTTCAAATATCTTTATTAAAAAAAAAAAAGATATCAATATTAATATTCATCTTTAATTTAGTTTATAATTAATATGCTAATACTCTGGATATTCCTATTTTACTTGCCACAGATTTCTTTATGATTAGTTGCTTTCAAAGGAATTTTATTTCAATGCTTCCTGTGCAAATATAGAATACATTTAATTTAAGATTGTCAAGAAAAATTTCTGCAAACTTTATATTTTTAAAAAGCCAAAACCCATCAATGCCCGAAACAGTCAGCATTTAATGCAAATAAAAAAAAACCATTGATAATGAACCTCACAATTAAACTTCCCTATCTACAAGATAATATAAAAATAATTTTAAATCAAAAATAATAGTAATATCAAACACAAAAATTCACTAACATAATAACCAATCTTTAAATAATAACTAATATATCTAACATAGATTTCTTTAGTATCACAACACAACACATGCATTTAAAAGAAAGTAACTTTTCAATAGAGGATAGAAAAAAAGAATTACATCAAATTAAAAAAATAAAACAATTAAATCAAAGAAAACTTTAAAATAGACTTTCAAAAATAAATAAAATGTGCTCTTTGAAGAAATATCTTTTAAATAAGTTTAAATTAACAATCACATATAAACACAAACTTCAATGATTATTCATATAATCCATTTATTCATTAGACCAGATTCAAGATTAATTACCCTTTCACAAGAATATTAAAGATATGTAAATGGAATTCACAAGAGAGTACTCATAAATAAAAACATTTCAATTCATTCTTTAACATTCCTAAAGGATTATTCATAATTTATTTACTTATAAATTTTGAAGATTTCCTATCCTAATATAAATCGGGCACTGATTATGTTTGGGGGATGGTGATTCGGATCAACTGACGAGTACTGTTTCAGCATAAAATATGTATATTAGAGATTATTTATCTTTTTCATGTGTAGTATGGGATAGAGTGCTTAGCTGAAGGGAGCTTGAAAGTCTGTGTTTAAAAGAGCACACATATATAAATATATTTCAATGATAAGGAACCAAGATAGACTCATAGCAATATATTTCTTTAAGATTTTTTTTTATTTGCAAGTCAAGGCCGCATTTTAATTATATGACTTACAAATAAATTATGAATTTCATTATTACTTAAATAATGTTTATAAAAATTTGCGAGAGAAGAGTATTTACCACCAACTTAAAACTAAAAAATTTAAACTCTGACTGGAACGTAAATAAAATGTATCGCGATTTAATTTTAAAAACAGAGTCATTCTTATTACAAATAGCAGTTAATTAAATTTTAAAATATTTAACGTTCAAATTGAATGGCTTATAAAATGAAGATTATTTTTACCCGATAAAAACATAACAGCAACCTTGACGTTGTTTCATTCCTAAAGGTCTAAGATTCGTTTGCGCTATTTCTGCCATCTATTGAGTATTTCTAAATTCACGTTTATCTTCATTTGACGAGATTTGAAAAAGAAAATTTTTTTTACTTTTATCTATATTCGAGCTCTTAAAGTTATATTTACATCTATTAACGAAATTATTTTAGGATTAAGGGGTTTTTAAATTACGCTAGTATATATAAATCACGCTTTATGTGTTAGTCAGTAAATGATATATACGATCAAAGCTAGAGTTTTGGTAAACTCGTTCTATATTTACTGACCTTAGTTTCATTCCGCATTATTTTATCATTATGCGAGTTATTAAAAAGTTATATTGACATCTACTAACTGAAGATTAATTTAATATTAAGAGGTTAAATATGCAACTAGAGCATTACCCTAAAATTCAAAATTAATCTAATTCGATTCCCATGCTAGTACTATGATTAGTAGACCAGCAGTAACTGAAGAAGAGAGGAGAATAATACCACTCGAAACGTTAGTGTTAAACACTAACCAGTGTGCCAAAGTTTTAAAATGTTCTAAAGTCATTCAGTTCTTAATAATTGATGACGGAAATAATCCTACAAATAATATATTATTACTTTTATATTGCTTTACCAGAAAAATATTCACAATTAAAAATAGTCAATAAACATCACATGACCACCTCCTCTTATGCTTGTGTATAGCTGTTGTTAAAACAGGCAAAACTCACTATATATATATTCCACACACAGCAAGCTAGAGTAATCAATGGATGCCAGAAGGCTTGTGCATAAAATCCCCATCTAGTGCCTACTCATCCAATAAATAGTCCAACAAATAATATATTATTACTTTTATACTTCTTTACCAGAAAAATATTCACAAATAAATGAATGGAGC
Organism: Epiperipatus broadwayi; assembly: GCA_028023455.1. Taxonomy (NCBI): domain Eukaryota; kingdom Metazoa; phylum Onychophora; class Udeonychophora; order Euonychophora; family Peripatidae; genus Epiperipatus; species Epiperipatus broadwayi. The sequence goes on from JAQFVV010012402.1 coordinate 9,888,395, forward strand.
ACAAGCTTAGAATAAAATTAATTTTGTTGCTACTGTTAACTGGGTGGCATGTGTTGTACTACAAAACTTAATGACTGCAGGAACATACAATAACTAAAGATTTAATTAGAAATAATTTCATTATAGAAAGTGCAGGTAATCAGAAAATATAGAAATCCAGTAAATAATCATAAGAAACTGATTTTAATAAACTCAATAAATTTTCACAATGATCAATCCAGATTTTGTGATGGCAGATAATTTATCACAGAACCAAAAAGTCTAAACAACATTAACTGCTTATCATCAGAATACCAACAAATCTCACCAGTAGCAAATTAAAGCTTATTACTATGACTGTTATGAGAGATAACAAAAAACATGGTTGCAACTAGGATTTCTGAAAGATACCAAGGCTAAGATTTTAGGGATTATCAATTCACGAAAGTCAAGATAAATATAAAAAGATAATACAGTTCAAAATAACATTGCAAAATTATTAAACAGCATGATCTACCTAAGAAATAATTAAGAGAGCAGGGGTGTTATGCGCTGATGCAAATAAAAATTGAGCATGTAAAAGTAACTTGATAGGATCCAAACATAATAAATGTTCCTGCCCACATCTAATCTATTTGGCTGATGTAGTGACTAATTCCAGTGTAGATCATATTCTGATATAAATTTAACCTGACAAATATATTTTCATTATTCTGTCTTTATGATGTAAAACAAGTAAATATCTGACTAACCTTTTAAACAGGAAGGGAATCTCTTTTAATAGATTCCATTTTCTTTCTCTGTGAATTAAGTAATTATGTCTAAATTAAATGAAAACTTAAATTCTTTATCATAGGTCACATGTATAACCTTGTAAAAATAAAAAAGTTATGCATTTTAAAACTTCTTAAAAGCAATTCATATGTTAACAAATTAAAAAAGATAATAAATTTATAAGAAATAACTTCGCTTCTTTGTTTATTTTTTTTTAATTTGATTTAAAAATAAAATTGATTGCAAAAATGTTAATAATAAAGCAAAACACAATTGCCATAATAGATGGTATGGGAATTTTGATTATTGCTAGACAACTAGAAAAAAAAAGGGTTTTATTGGCCATAGTTTTGTTGTTTTGATGAGTATTAGTTGGTATAGTTCACTAATCACCAGCCATGAAGATAAATTTTATTCCAATTTGTATTTATTTGCCATGGCTGAATAAAAATTTAGTCTGGGTGTTTGGTTCATCTTTCTAATTGCAATCTGTGTTGAAATGCACTGAAAATAAGCACCTAATTATACCTACCATTGTCATATTTATTATTGCTGTGTTAAAGCAATGTTTAATTATATAAAATAAAGAAATCAACTGCGTTTTAAGAAATATAGCAAAGAAGAGAAGCATGCACATATTAAGCATTTAGTTGGTTCTTCTCTACAAAGCACAACTAAAAGAAACTTATTGTTCAGTTAATCTCAAGTTTTATAATTTATACATGAAACCATAATGATCATAAGTAATAGCCAGATATCTCAATCTTAGGTGGACAGTTAATATTTAAAACATGGAAGAATAAAAAAGCATTGCATATATATTGAGCTCAACAGACAAATAAAACCCAAATAAAATTTGGTAAGATTATTTTAAATGACTTTATGATAAATAAATATTTGCAAAATAATCATTTTTCTTTTGCATTTAAAATTGACATTTTTTTTTTTTTGATATCATTGTAAAGATAAAGTCACTGATATAAAACAATGAGAAATATTCAGTTTAAATATAAAATCTGTTGCCTCAAGTTTGGGGGAAATTAAAAATATATGCTTGATTGATTTCTCAGATTCATATTGAGTAGTTTTTATTTTTCTGTATATATTTCATTTTATTGATTATGTAAGTATAAAAGATTTTAAGTGTATATTTTCATTGTTGTCTCAGATTCATATTGAGTAGTTTTTATTTTTCTGTATATATTTCATTTTACTGATTATGTAAGTATAAAAGATTTTAAGTGTATATTTTCATTGTTGTCTCAGATTCATATTGAGTAGTTTTTATTTTTCTGTATATATTTCATTTTATTGATTATGTAAGTATAAAAGATTTTAAGTGTATATTTTCATTGTTGTAAATAAAATATTTATTATTTAAAAGTATCATTTCTAATCAGACAAGCAAGTATTTTATTTAAATATCTAGAGAAAAATATTGATTTAGCATTTCTGACAGAATTAGGTTAAACACCTAACTATTGAATGTTATTTCAATATCTAGAGTACAATAATAATATAAATGTGGGGTAGACGATTATCAGCAAATATTAGTAGATCTGAGTTAAGATTTGTACATGAGGTAAGCTTCAATCTGATCATTACCTATGGTTATAGTAGCATAAAATAGTAGGTTATAGTTATTTTATCTTGTACATGATCATTTGCTGGATATTGATAAAATCACTTCCCTAGAATAATATTTTTAATAAAAGTGGTACCATCCTGTCCAGAATAATTTCAATCTAATACAAACGGGGATTGAACCCAATTTGATTTCAAATGTTAATATTATTTGGAAATTTTTTTTATATATTTCTGGGTTAATAAAAAAAGTAGTAATACTTAATCTGATTAGAAATATGAAAAAAAAAAATACAGGATTGGGATCATTACATAAATTTGTAAGTATCAGTAAACAGTGATAGTGATAAGATAAAATAAATAGAAGTGATAATTAGGCAAGCAAATAACAGTATTAATGAGGCAATAAAAATAAGTACAGGGCAATAATAGAAATAGACTAAGAGTGGAATGAGGTGTGCATGTGATTACAAAGAGCTAAAACAAATGCAAGCTGAAGAAAATGAAACTAAAGCTTTTAACAGTGAATTAATGACATGATCATGATCATGTTTAAATAAATAAAAAACCAAGTAAAATATTTATTATAGAAATAAGAGACAAATCCATCCGATAGAGAAAATCAGATGTGGCAAAAGAGAAAACTAAATGTTCTAGAATCACAAAAGATAGAAACTCACTTTAATATGAGTGAAACAAAATTAATGCCAGAGTGCATTAATGAGGGATGATTGTGATATTGATATCAGAAATGAATATTAATATCATTTACGTTGTTTATTACTTTTACAATGCATTTTTACAACCCACTATTGATGGTTTGGATTACCTCAGCAATCTTGCTATAACAAACACAATACAAATATATCTGAACATATAATTTTACAAATTTTAAATTATATATGAATACAAGTACATATGAACATATAATTTTAAAATTATATGTTCATGTATATTTATATTGTGTTTGTTGTAGTTCTGAAGAAGATTTCTAGGGTAATTGAAACTATCAATAGTGGGTTGTTAAAAAGCATTGTAAAAGTAATAAAGAACGTAAATGATATTAATATTATATGAATTTGGCAATACAATAAGAAAGATAAAATTATAATACTTCGGACACAGAAGATCTGGATAGTGATATTTGTGTTATGTCTGAATATGTAGCTGAGAGCATATGTGATGTAAATGAGAGCAAAAGTGAAGAAATGATTCATTTAGAAAATGAATTATGTTGGTTAAATGTTAAAAAAATAGGTGGTGAAGTGAGTCAGATTATGAGAATTAAATATCAAGTGTTTTTCCTGATAAAATATACCAAAGAAAAAAATATTATAAAACCAAAGAGATTAAAATTTAAGTATTGAGAGAAAAGAAATTTAAAGCAACTAATTATTCTAGATAGATTGTCTAGGAAATTATTAAATCTAGACACCGATCATGTGAAATCAAAAAGTAGAGTTAGAAAACAGAACAGATTCAATGGAATTGATTCAGAGTGATCATAAGGTCAATAAAAGAATTTTCATTTTAACCCAAATAAGGATTACTGTAGCACTAAAGAAATACCTAGAAAGAGATCAAATTTAATCCATATATAGATAAGAAAGGTCTACTAAGTTGATAACCCTGGATCTATTAAAAGGATAAATGTTTTAGGAAAAGAGAAAATATAAATTATAGTTACAAATGTAAAATAGAGATAAACACTTAAAATGGCTATTCATAAAAAACAACTCATTTGAATAAATTCAAAGGTTTGTCAAGGTTGTATTATTTTGCTTTCAATCTGATGGATGGAAAGGTTTATTATGGTTTTGAGGATGCAATGTTTTCCTGGCACTTCATAAAGCATCTATATTACCATTGTACCCACCCATGGAATATTTCTATTTAGCATACTTAAGTCTCAAATATGAGCCAGACTTAGCTCCTAAGTCTCAAAATGAGCAAAGCGTAATTGTTTTTTTCTTGAACACTTAACATAGTTCTGTCATGAACCATTTCCTCTAAAACTTGAAATAGAACAAGGCTTCATTTGTGAAGATTATGAGTATTTTTAATGTGAGATCGTAGATTGCATCTTATGCTTAAATGAAATAGTTTTTTCTGTATTCATGTTGTATTGTGTGTTCATTGATAGTGATGAATTTCTGTCTATTCCAGCTTTGTGAATGGGTGATCAAGTCTAATTACTAACTTAAATTCCTATATTTCCCTAGAAAATTAAAAATAATATTGAATATGCCAAATTTAAAAAAAATATTTATACCAAAGTTGACAATTTTTTATGAATTCCAATTGGTAACTCTGCTTTTAAAAAAAAGATGGTAATTATAAGTTTAAAAAAAACTTAAGAATTGAAATAAGTCCTCAATGTGTAATGCCAAATTGATTCTCTTTTACTTTTTGATGATGAAAGGGCAAATGTAACCTCTCTGCCATGGGTCACATTTAAGTTTTTTTTTTTTAAAAAAAAAGGCAAATCATAATGGGTTAACAAATTGACAAATAAAATAAATTTGTAAGAAATGAGAATTTTGTTTATTTTTTAAACTAATTGTTCACAAAAATATTAAATGTTAATAAAAAAAAAAATAGTGAACATGGATTAAACACAGATAATCAGAAAATATTCTACTACTATAATGGCTGCTAGACAAGAAAAAAAAGAAGTGTTCTACAAGTCATAGTTGTGTTTTTTTTTTAAGATTATTAGTTGGTATAGTTCCCAAATTATCAGCTATGAAGAAGAATTTTATTCAATTTAATTTACCATGGCTGAATAAAAATATAATCACAGTGTTTATTTATCTTTTTAAACATGTAATCTTTGTACTGAGCTATAATACCTCTGTACTGAAAATAAGTAGTGCTTAGTTATACCAACCATTTTGGATTTATCTGCTGTTGCCTTGTCAAAACAATATTATACCTATCATTGTTGAATTTATTCACTGTTGCTGTGTCAAAACACAATGTTTAATTTTATAAAATAAAGTAATCAAATAAGAAATCAACTGTGGATTACAAGAATAATGTGCAAAAGAAGAGGAATCTGCATGTAATAAGTATTTGTTTGGTTCTTTTTTCTATTAAGCATGATTAAAAGAAACTTATTGTTATAATTTATATATTATGACAGGCTCTGTTACAGTGGTCAGTCACAAGGTAATACTAATTAGAGCTACCCCTACTTCTAAGTACATATCCATATTTAGTTATATAAGTTGTATTAATAAATGAAGTACGATTTGGTATAAGCATACAATTAATGGAATAACAGTGATCTGTACAGATATTTTTGTCTATACACATGGTTAAATAAATACCATAAAGGAAGAGTAGTAAGCATTAGAAGTATGATTTATAATTCTTTTTTTATTATATATATATGTGTGTGTGTATAATTGCTAAAGTTTTGTAATTTGTGTTTTTAAATTATTTATGTGCAGGAACATAAAAAGGCGATAAGCAGGGTAATTGTCAAAAACTCTGCATGTTTTTTATTATTATATATTTTGTTTTTCTGTTAACCATTTAAAAAGAATACCGATTATTATTATATGGTTAATTTTAAATTTTATAAAGATATAGAAATTTATCCTGTATGTTTTATATTTGTTTTGTTTTTTAAAAAAAAAAAAACTAATGCAAATATCAGCCGAGAAAATCCCAAGAGTGTAACATGAATTACTAATTGTTAAAACTGGTCTGAGATGCACTCAAAATTCCAGGAAATGTGGAGTTTGGCCATTCTATCTCAGATTTATTTTTCTTGTAAATGAATCTTTTATAATAGACGAAAAGAAAAAGCAAAGAGAAAAAAAAGTCATTCCCATTGCCTTGATATCAGAAATTATATGTAAAAGGAACTCGTGGGGGACATAAAAGATAGGAATGATAGATAAAATGTTTAAATCTATATCGATTTTGTAACTATCAATCATCAAAGAAATGGGAGTTAATTGATGTAATATTGAAAGAGGTTTATTCTATTTGTATTGTTATGAGTGTGGTGGGGAGATAGTTTGGCAGGTGGGGTTTGGGAGTCTCTAAAAAAAAAGGAGAGCTGGTGAAAAGTGATGGATTGCTGTTTCCTGCCATGAAGTGCCCAGTGCCATTAAAGTTTTTGACTATGGGTATATATAGACATCCATACTGATATTCTCTGTTTATGGTAGATTACTAGGACAGTTTCATTAAGGCCATGTTGGAGAACCTGACTGCAAAATTAAGAGAGATAGCTTGGTCATTAAGCAGTGAAGGGTTTACAAAGGAGGCTGAGATTTGAATCTGGCATCAAATTAAAATTCCTCCAGAGTTGCATGATTGGTCTGTGGATTGCTGCAACTGTTATTATAAAAGATCTACAGAAAGCTGAGAGATATGGAGATGCCACAATTTGTTGCTAAAATGCAAATGGAGTAAACATCCCAATGACAGTACATCAGCCTGACTTTCTTCTAGGCCACTACTATGTAACCACAGGTGCTACCTGCTGATGATGAACATCTTTACACTGATGTCTCACTGTAAAGAAGAGATTCCTGTTACCCTGTTACCACATCTTCTAACATACTGAGAAGTTGCACAGTCAGGGATGGTCGATGTAGAAGAAACCAAAGGGAAAACAGGTGGTATAATCTTTTATTGTTAGTATGTTTCATTGCTATAAATTGTATCTTTTTCTTTTGATTTTTTATTTTATTTATATTTATGTCCTACATGAATTGCCATTTGGATTTCCTCCTCAAAACATTTCTCTAAATTAATGTATACAAATTTTTTGTTTATGCGCATACATATTATTATTATTATTTGTGACAAAATGCTTTACTGGTGTGTGGGTAAAACTCAGACCATGTCACTTAGGACTATTCATATAAAAAAAAGGGGAAGTTCCATATTTAATTATTGATTTGTTTTATTTCTGTTTCATGTATCTTATTAAGGTGTGTTTTAATGTATACAATTGATGAAGGGTTTATTTAAGAGAATAAATTTTTTTTTTCATTGTTTAAGTTGTAGTTGTGTCATTTCATTTTTTTCTCCAAACAAAAATATGAAAGAGTTTGGATAACTTTACAAACTGCAGTTTTGGTTTTGTCTGGGGTAAGAGTCAACTGAGCAGAGCACACAGGAACTACTTTATCATGATTACTTAAAAATTTGTTGATATACTGATTTTTTTTTCATATGTCATAGCATCGGCCGGGATGCGATCCTTTCGGGAAGTTTTTTCCTTCTCGAAAGTGGTGCATAAAAGCAAGATCAGGTTTCAGCCTTTCAAAGATATGCCACAGAGAATTTAATGATAGCAATCAGTATGGCAATATACATTTTTTTTTGTAGAGAGAAATCAGGAAATGTAGTCAACGTTCACGGGTTTGATTTCTCTTTGTTAAACTTCAATTACATATTTATTTATTTTTTATATATTGAGTTTATATTGATGTCCTACTCTGATATGTGATCTTGACATCATGTATATCTTATGTGCATCATCAGATTAAGGGGTAGGCATTGTCCGATATAATATTTATATGTGATACTATGATGATAGATAAATAATGGTCAGAGATGTCAATATTAAGTGGATAGTTAATATTTTTAACATAGAAGAAAAAAAAGCATAATATATATGTTGAGCTCAAAAAACAAAATTTGATGACTCATTTTTCTTTTGGATTAAAAATTAACATATTGATAATTTTTTTTTGTTATTATAAAAGTAACATCACTGTACAATGAAAGAATTTAAAATATTTTAAAACATTATAAAATGTGTTATTATTATTATTAATTTTGTGACTGGAAATGAGTCATGTTTAGGGAAAATTAAAGATATATGCTTGATTGATTTCTCGGGTTCATATTAAATAGATTTGCTGTACATATTTCATTTTATTGATTAAATTAAAATTAAATTGTTTATATTTATTATTATTTAAAAGTATCATTTCTCATCTGATATATAAGTATTTTATTTCAATATCTGCATTAGAATAATAATATATGTGTGGAATGGATGAGTAACAGCAAATATGATTGGATCTGAGTTAGGATTTGTACTTGATGTAAGCTTAAGTCTGATTATTATTCATGGCTATAATCAAATAGGATAAAATTTTAGGTTATAGTCACTTCACCTTGTAGACAGTACCCTGTTGAAAATTAATAAAAAAATGATCATCCCCCTACAGTAATATTCTTAATAACTAGTGACTGAGTGGTCCTGCAATTCCATTACAATATATTTGCCATAATGCAATGTAATTATTTGAATAGCTATAAATTATATCAATCAAGAGTAATCAACTTTGTTGAAATAAACTGATTGTATCCTCATTTCAGAGTGAAGTGACGGTATATTTTTAGATTCATTGTTAACTTAAAAGAAGACTTATTTTTGGCTGAAAAGTGAATCGCTGCAATTTTAAATCCATATTTCTAGAATCATTGATTAAAAAATATACTTTTAGAATTATTGTTAACTTATAGAAATTTTTTGTTGTAGATTCAGAAACTGAGCCATTGTAAGTAAAGTAAATGCATATTTAATTAGAAGGGAATTGAACCCAGATCCCTACAGCTATCCATTCCATTGTATATTACTGATACACACAACATGTGAAAAAGATAAATGAGCTTTTAATTTACAAATTTTGTGCTGAACTAGTACTCATCAGTTGTTCCAGATGATCATCTCCCATAATATATCTAATCAGTGCTCATTTTATATTAAGATAGCAAATCTTCAAACTTTAATGGACAGGCTTCAATTTTATCCATCCTACAACTCTTCAGCCATCCACATCACTGAATTTCTGATTATGGAATGCTCAAAGCCCTTGTGAATGCCAATATTATTCTCATGCCCATATTAACTTTACATCATTCTAATCCTTTACATATAGAATATGAATGGCTGAAGAGTTCGAGTGGAGAAGATTGAAGCTTGTCCATTAAAGTTTGAAGATTTTCTACTTCAATCTTGTCCATTAAAGTTTGAAGATTTTCTATCTTAATATAAACTAAGCACTAATTATATATTTGTGTGGGAGATGATGATTTGGACCAACTGATGTGTTCTGGTTCTGCACGAAATACTTATATTGGAGTTCTTTTTTTTTTTTTACATGTATATCATAATGTGTATTGGTTGTTTAAGATGGAGTGGATAGTTGTAGGGAGTTTGAAAAATTCCTTTTAATTACATTAAGTTCAGTATAGACAATACACTTGTATTTTAACTATTAAATGTAAATTTATATACTTCAGTGAAAAGATGATTTTTCACTCAAGTATGCTGTTCCAAAAACCAAAATCATTGCAATTTAAGTTAAACATATATTTCTAGACTAATTTTTAATTTAAAGGAGAACTGTATTTATGATCCCAAAACAGAGTGCAATTCAGGTATATTATATCATTTGTTAATTCATAAATATTTATTTTCAAATAGGTAAATCTCTATTTTGATCATAGAAAAAAATCATTTCTAATATGGTCATTTTTCTTTGACTATTCTTGTTTTTATTTCTAACAAACAGTTACGATGCTTTTATGGCCATTTTTTTTTCTTATTGGCTTAATAAAAAAAATTGATTCAAGACTTTTTATTTCAATAAGAAAATTTTTAAGTTTACTGATGCTTCTCAATTAAAATATATTGCCAATTCATATCACATTTAAAGCACAGAGGCAAAACTCTCCATACAATAGCACTACTCAGTGCAAGCCAGAGTAATCAATGGATGCAAGAATGTTTGTGTATAAAATCCCCATCTAGTGCCACTCATCCAACATAGCTAGACTAGTTTCTAGCTTGTGGATTTCATCAGTGAGGACCCTTGGATCTGAGAGCACTGCATCTAGAAATATTGAGTAAGTATTAGATGGAGATTTTATGCACAAACCTTCTTGCATCTATTGATTAGTCTGGCTTGCACTGAGTAGTGCTATTGTATGGAGTTTTGTTTTTGTGTTAACAGCTTGTGAAAGCATAAAGAATGGTGATCATGTGATGTTTAGTGGTTTAAAGCATCTAGTTTTATAATCTGCAACCTATTTGGTTGTCCCATTTATATAACTGAATCTTTATGTAAATCCAGTTCTATATTTATTCATATCATACATACATCTTCAGCAGCAAATGAGTATGGCTATCCAACTTCAAAAAGAAAATAATGATGACATGACAGTAGAGATGAATTTGTGATGACTGTGCAAACCAGTCTGTGAAACAAATATGTAGACACATAGATCATACTGGCCCATTTTGTTTATTTAAGATTTTATGATGCTATCTTTTAATTTCTTCTGCAAACATTTTTTCTTCCTGAAATCTGTCAACATCATGATAGCTTTCCAATAGATTCTCTGTCAGATCAACTCAATGAAAACAATCCAATTAATAATGGATTTTTTAAAAATATCTTTGAGATTTTTGCCATATTAAGTTTATAATAAAATGTCCTTTTAGGAAATCTTGTATTGTTCATTCATTTCCAGATCAATAAAGATATGATTTTACAATAGTGAACTTTAGTATGACATATAGAGAGTTATATATTGATTGAATATCCTTAAATGAAATTTTTCTTATGCCTTTACATTATGTCAGTAGGATATCCAATTCTCTCTCTCATCATACAATTAGGGAAAATAGCAATTCTATATACAGCCATTTTAGTTGTATATTTAAATTTCTTTTTATACTTAAAAAATCTACCAAGATTATTATTCTCAAGTTGATAATTATCCAAGATAAAACTTGTTAAAGATTTTTCTTTCATTATTGACCGATAAAGAACTTGAGCTTTTTGAATATTAATTATTAAATGATAAGTTGCTTTTAAAATATTACTACATACTTTAGATTGTTTTTTGAATTGTAAAAATAGCACAGTCAACAACATATTACAAACCCATAATTGAAGAAGATAAAGTTTTTGTTATTACTTTTAATTGATACAGATAAAAAATTCCCCCATTAAACTTGTATGCCACTGATAAACAATTCCATGGACCACGATCATAAAAATCAAAACAAAGTTGCAGCAGAAGTACATATCCATGTTTGACACCAATTTTTATTCCAAATTCTTTCGATTTTTTACCTGTAGTAATAATACATCCTCCCATTGAATCATGTAGACAACTATTTAATTTTAAACAATGCCATAGATCTAATTGATGAAATGCTTTGACCAAATCAATAAAAACAAGATATAAATCACTCTTTTTGTTCCTGGCACTTTTCTTGTATTTACCTAGTAACAAAAGTCATGTCCAAAATGCTTGATTTTCTAGAGTCTCTAATAATCTTTGATCTATGACTGCAAGAAATCAATTAAATTTTTGAAAGTATCTTTGCTGTAGTGGATAATAATGATATTCCATGATAATTTTCTTATTTCCTTTATTTTTGAAAATTGGAACAATGAAAGCATCCTTAAGATCAGGAGGCGCAACTTCAAGAGAATAAAAAATACCAGTATTTTTGAAGCTAACAATTACTACCATTTAAAAACTTCTCTGAGAATTTCATAAAGATATGCAGTCCTTTCATTTTTAAGATTGAAAAAAGCTGTTTTAATTTCATTAAACTAGATATTTTTGTCCAAATCAACATTAATGGACCAAATGGTTATAACAGTAAAAATGGCCATCTCACTGCTTATATTACTATACAAAAGATGTTTAAAATATTCCTTCCGTCTATATGAAAACTAATTTATCTTCATATAACAGAGGCGACTGGTGGATTTAATAGGATTATATTTCGAACTATTTGTTGATTCCATTGTCTCAGAAAAAGATCTCAAGTTACTGCAATCTATTAATATCTACATTACCTTTGCAGTTTTTACTCATCAATTATTTTTAAGTCTTCTTGACAGTTGTTGAATCTATGCATTTAAATCTCTATATTTATTTTGAAGTTCCACATTTTATTTATTCTGTTAAGAAAAAATGTCTTGTTAGTTTTAATGAAGTCATTAATAATAAAATTATTGTCAGACAAGTAGTCATAATTCTTCTTTTTAATGAAGCTAAGACTGGGTTTACTTTTATTTATAACACACTCCTTGAAATAATTTCATGTCTCACTATTATGACAATTCTGATGATCTAAATGAGCAATTTTAGTCTTTAATAGTTGTTGAAATTCAGTATGCATAATAGATATAACTCTGTAGAAGGTAATCATCCTTTCCTCATTAGTGCCACTAAACAGTAGCTGTAAGGACACTGCATTTGTAAAATCTATCAAATATATATTTAAAGAATAAATATAAGATTTCTTTTGAATATGATTGGAATAAGATTTATTGTTTTAATGCAACTATTATTTTAAACTTAGCATATACTTGTCATACATATAGTTTTATAATCTGCATGATGTAACATTTCTTTATATATGAGCTTAGTTTTATTTTATACTATTTTTTTTTTGAGCTTTTTTGAAATCAGCCTTTTAAATGAATGAATCTCTTTTTAAAATTATATATCAATGTTTTTAACTGATCTGTTATGAGACAGAATATGCAATATATGGATCATATCCAGGTATTGAGAGAAGTTATAGAAAGGACAAATGAATATGAGTTGCCATTATGCTTAGGATTTGTAGATTATGAAAAAACATTTGATTCTATAAACATTTCTTCAGTGATTAAAGCATTGGATCATCAAAGTGTAGATCCAGGATATTGTCATATTTTGAAGAATATTTATAAAAATGCAACAGCAACAATTAGATTACATAATTATAGTAGGAAAATCAATATTGAAAAGGGTGTAAGACAAGGTGACTTCATATCTCCAAAACTTTTTACAGTGGTGCTGCAAGAAGTATTTTGTGGATTAAAATGGGAAACGAAAGGAGTGAAAGTAAATGGAGATTATTTAAGTCATTTAGTTTTTGCAGATGATGTAGTTGTTTTTGCAAATAATGCTACAGATCTGCAGGAAATGTTGCAGGAGTTATCAGATGAAAGTAGGACTAAAGATAAATGATAAGGCTAGAAGCAATGATTAATATATTTTCTCAAAATATAAAAATAAAGATTGATTATGTAAGACTAGAAGTAATGATTAATATATTTTCTCAAAATATGAAAATAAAGATTGATTATGATGAGTTAGAAGAAGTTAACAGTTACAAATACCATGGTCAGATTATTAATACAGATGGAAACATAATGGATGAAATTAATCATAGAATTAAACTTGTTTGGAGTGCTTTTGGTAGAAATGACTTCATACTAAAAGGAAATATGCCTATGTGTTTGAAAAGGAAGGTTTTTAATAAATGTGTTTTGCCAGTTTTTACTTATGGATCTGAGACTTGGATACTTAATAGAAGAGCAATACAGAGACTTCAGGCCACTAAAAGAAGTACGGAGAGATGCTTGTTGGGAGTAACAAGAAGAGATCGAAAATGCAATGTATGGGTAAGAGAACAAACAGGTTAAAAAAATTAAAAGATTGAAGTGGAATTGCACTGGACATATTGCTAGAGGAGATGGTAATAGATGGACAATTGAAATTTTAAATTCCAAGAGATTGTAAAAGACCCAGAAAGAGACCACATGTAAGATGGATGGATGAAATAAGAAAGTGTGCAGGGGGATGTGGAGAAGAGAAGCTAAAGATAGGAAAAGATAGATTGAACTTGGAGAGACCTTCATCCTGCAGTGGATTGATAATAGTTGATGATGATGATGATATATTTTATAATATGTGCCTTATTTGTAATATAAAAAGGTAAAAATAATTACAGACTCATTAACCACCTTCTCTATAATGAAAGTAATATTATTTTACATTTTTTTATTATTATCAGCACACTGGCACTTAAGCAATTAAACTTACTCTAGATCTTTACTGTAATGGTCAGATTTGTATAGTCAGCAAAACTAATCTTAGAACCAAGGAATGATCACTAATTTGCATCTCTGTGTGTAACATTGATATAAACCTTCCCACACACAATACAAAGTTGAATCTCATTACCACAAACAATACAAAGTTGAACCTCATTATGTATGCTCCCAGGACAATTTCCACATGACTATCACATCTGATGTTAGCATATATGCCCTTTTTCTTATATCCCGCTGAGATCAGAAAGACACAAGAGACTCTTAAAACTAAAAATGAATATTAATTGTGGTAAACAAGATGCAAATGCAAGAGGTTACATGTATATAGATTTGCTAGTAACAATAATAGAATAAAGCAAAATAAAAATTCATATATCTAGATTTAAACCTAAGACTATATTATGTTTCTCACAGATAAAAAATAATAATTAATGTTTAAACAGCTTAATTATCGCTAACTTACATACAATATAGGCACTATAGACTTTATATGTCTTAATAATCTCCAGTATGAACATTCTATGAATATTGGACTACTAATTAATGGATAATCAAGTAGGATATTGGACTACTAATTATTGGATAATCAAGTAGGGTTAAGATAGGAGTGTTTAATTAACTATATTAAAATCACAATCATTAATAGATGACCATAATGGACTTAGAATCATCTCTGACTATATGCTTGCAGGATCAGATTTTAAAATATATTAAAAGATATGGAGCATGGTGCTATGTTATAAATAAATAGAATTATAACTAATGATGAAACAGAGATGGGGTATGCACACCCTGGCAAGGCCCTACTCAAGAATTTCATCAAATCAGAGGATCATATGAAGCAGGAATGAACATCTTTTCCTACAGCCAGTATCAAACTTATTGCTATCAAGCAGAAAATTTGTCTGCATTGTTAATAATCTTAAGGACAACAATGAAGATTATCCAAGTATGTAAATATGAGAAAGTCTGCCTTAGTGTAACCATATCAAGAACACTTAGCCTATCCTTTTTCACAAAGCAGGAATGATCATCTGCACACAGAACAAATACACAAATTAAAATAGATAAATAGTCTTACAATGCGATGATTACTAAAAAGAAAATCAAGCATGAGTAGCCACATTATATGCTTGAACAAGCAGTCATATATTTACTTTACCTGGTTAAATCAAAACCTAAATGGTTCATCTAGTATAAGTACTTAAAAAACAATATTAATAATCCCTGCTTAATTGAAGGTCCATCCTAGAGAATGTACTCATATATTAAGAAATGGTTCATCTAATATAAATACTTAAAAAACAATATTAATAATCCCTGCTTAATTGAAGGTCCATCCTAGAGAATGTACTCATATATTAAGAAATATATGATAGCTTGAGAGATCTGTGATTTAGATATATGCTTATAATGAAACATTTATGAGTTTAACATAAATTAAATGACATATATATTTGTTCTTTCAAAAAATATATATAAATTAATATTATTTTTAAAACTAATTCAATTTATTTTTTATTTGTTTATAAAAAAAATCTGGTTTTCTAATCTTAATAATTGCAAGAGTAAAGTTTTAATTGAAATGTATGACTGATTATTTTTAGGAAAAACAAAATCTTTGATCCAGGTGAGGGAGGGGGAGTAAAAACATCTGCGGTTCTAATTCATTATCTTTCTTTTAAGCCAAAGAGGGGGGGGGGAGGATTCTTGGAATTTTAAGAAATAAAAATGGGTTTACAAAATAGCTTTCCATCACCTGATCCTCTAGCATATATGTAAGACTTAAAAATATCTGCATTTAGCAATCTATTCAATCATTCTTAATACAGGTTAGTTTAACATATATATAATATTAAAAGTAAAACATAATACTAATGAAAATTAAAACAAAAATAAATAAATAATACAAGTAAAAGAGAAACATCAAATATATATAAAATGTTTTACTAGTATAGGCATGCAAAGATCTCATGACTAGGGTTCAGTGTTTTTGCAATTACCTTCACAAAGGCTTTTAAAAAAAAACATAGCAAGATATAAAGAACAGCACATAGGTATGATGATGCAGAGCCTGCATGGTACAATTCACATGGTCTTGGATGGCCTTTTCCTTGGATACACATGGCAAGATATAAAAAGCAGCACATAGGTATGATGATGCAGAGCTTGCATGGTACACAACCCTTTTCTTGGATACTGATAAATGGAGACAGGCTGGTTCTTCAGAATAGCATAAGACTGAAGGTGGCATAATTGACTAGTTGGCTTTTTATTTTTGAATGATGGTGTGGCAGATCATTAGACTCAATTCATTTATGATGGCAAGAATTTTGGCACAGATGCACTGGTCAGCAGTCTTTAGATAGGCAGTAGTTCAACAGTTCTGTCAGGATTTCAAGCTCGTACTCCCCTGGGATAGAAAAGGTGAGGTGAACACAAGTTTCTATTCAAAGATAGTCATTATGTGTGCCTTCTAGCAGCCAAATAACTTCTTAAGAATAACTTTGGAGAGCGATCTTGTAAAGAATTTTTTGTCAAAAGACAGTGAAGAAGAATTTTTTCTCAACAAAGGACAAACTGATTTGAATAGTTTTTCTCAACAAAAGATGAGCTTGATGAATTTTTCATTAACAGACCCCCCCCCCCATCTTTACTTAGATATTTATAATATTTTTCAACAAAAGACATCCAAATTAGTTTTAATTAAAAAATATTTTTGCTGATAATACATTTTGATCAACTTAATTACAATTTAATACTGTACTTAGACTATAAATAGTCAAAATAAGAGTCATAGATCAATCACATGACTCTATCTCTTAAGCTTGTAAGTTATAAACAATGAGGATTGCCAATTCCTCTACAAGCTTTATGATAAATGCTTAGCCAAAGCCAGCACTTGACATATCTGTCAGAAACCCCCCCAACCCCTGACCATGGTTTCGTGCTTTGGCACTCCTCAAAGAGGTGTCAGGGTAAGTTCAGACACTATATATAAAAATACCAATGCAAAGCCAAGCACTTATCTAAAAATTATCTATTGAGTGGAAAATCTGAAATTTTCAGACATCTATATGTCTTCAAACCCAGCTATCCAACTCAAATAGCTATATGGGCTGATAGATCTTCAGCCATACCATATATTAGTAGTCTTAGCAATATAAAATTGCATAAGACTTATGGCAGAGACTATAAATAGTCAAAATAAGAATCATAGATCACATGACCCTATCTCTTGAGCATTTATCATAAAGCTTGTAGAGGACTTGGCAATAACTTACAAGTTTAAGAGATAGGGTCATGTGATCTAAGTCTCTTGGTATGGTTGAAGATCTATCAGCCCCATATAGCTATTTTATTTGGATAGCTGGGTTTGAAGACATGTAGATGTCTGAAAATTTCAGATTTTCCACTCAATAGATAACTTTTAGATAAGTGCTTGGCTTTGGGTTGGTATTTTTAGATCTAGTGTCTGAACCTACCCTGACACCCCTCTGAGGAGTGCCAAAGCACAAAACCATGGTGAGGGGTTTGGAGGGAGGGTTCCTGACAGACATTTTAAGTGCTAGCTCTGGCTAAGCATTTATCATAAAGCTTGTAGAGGAATTGGCAATCCTTAGAGGAGTTGGCAATCCTCATTGTTTATAACTTACAAGCTTAAGAGATAGGGTCATGTGATCTATGACCTATTTTGACTATTTATGGTCTCTGCCATAAGTCTTATGCAATTTTATATTGCTAAGACTACTAATATATGGTATGGCTGAAGATCTATCAGCCCCATATAGCTATTTGAGTTGGATAGCTGGGGTTGAAGATATGTAGATGTCTGAAAATTTCAGTTTTCCACTCAATAGATAACTTTTAGATAAGTGCTTGGCTTTGGGTTGGTATTTTTAGATCTAGTGTCTGAACCTAGCCTGACACATCTCTGAGGAGTGCCAAAGCACGAAACCATGGTCAGGGGATTGGGGGGGGTCCTGACAGATATTTTAAGGGCTGGCTCTGGCTAAGCATTTATCATAAAGCATGTAGAGGAATTGGCAATCCTCATTGTTTAATACTGTACTTGTTTATTAATTGGGAAAATTTTTCATATTGTGAATACCTTTTGTCTACGTGCATTCCTTGCAGTAATTAAGCATCAATTAACACCTTTTTACCACAAGGCCAAATATTGAAGACTTTCTTATAAATATATAATATAAAGTGATTATCTTATTTTTTATTAAACAATTATAAATGTACCTATGCCCTATAATTAATCTGCCTTTACCAAATTTATGAAAATATAATGTTCAGGAATTTTAAATAGCCGAATTTTAAATCACTTGTTTTTTATTATCAGAATTTTCTAGAATATATTATGCATTTGAACATTTATAATTATTTATCTAATCTCAGCTAACCATGTTCGACTTTTTTTAACACACATATACATGTGCCTTTAGTAAATTTAATAAAATAAATTTTACTTTCCCTATAGCAGAGTTTAAAATATTTAGATTAAAAAGTGATATTATTTTATATTTTTTACTATTATCAATGCAGTGACACATCTGATTAATGAAACTTACTCTAGATCTTTATCTTTTACTTAAAAATGACTTTGAATTGGCTGTAGGTTATCAACCTGTAATCTGAAAAAATTTACAAGATTTATCTGGCTAGAACTTCAACTCTAGGACCATATACTAAACATTAGATTAAAAAAAAAGGCAAACTAGCTCATTCCTAGACAAACATATTTCTAAGTGCCTCCAGAAAAATAATGAAGATACTATTCCCCACATTAATCATGTTAATAAGGGCTTTGGAGTGGTTTGTTCTTATATATCTTCTAGCCAATAATTTTTAGATACCCATTTATCAACCAATAATTGAATAACTAAATAGTGACTAAGTGATAAAAAATTTCTAAACTTACTTGGAAGTTTTCAGTTAAAAAAATTCCAAGTTTCATCTGGATTCAGACTGCCTATTATGAGCTTATCAGGAAAGTGCAATAACAACAGATCTTGTGACTTTTCTAACTAACATAATACATGACCAAACATTATATGTAGTAAAAAACATCTTTTGGCTTTTAGATTTATTCATGCTAATTCAACAAATGATCTAAAAAATAGTGAATAATTCCATAAATATTTTAATTTGCAGAGGCAAACTCTCCATACAGTAGTACCATTCAGGGCAAGCCAGTGTAATCAATGGATGGAAAAGATTTGTGCATAAAATCCTTATCTAGTGCATGCTCATCCAATATCCCCGAACTAATTTCTAGCTTGTGGCTTTCATCAGTGAGATCCAAGGCTCCTCACTGATGAAATCCACAAGCTGAAAATAGTCTGGGGACATTGGATAAGTAGGCACAGATAGGGATTTTTATGCACAAACCTTCCTGCATCCATTGAGCGCTACTGTATGGAAAGTTTTTTCTCTGTGAAAACAGCTTGTGTCATAATGTTCAAAAATGCAAGATTTTTATCAACCAAGATTTTATAAATATCTATATCTTATTACATAAAAGGATCAATTTAGATGATAAAACTCTACACTAACTCTAATGTGCTGCATTTAGAAGTTGAATAATAAGTTACTTATTATAGTGATATAACTATCATAGTTAAATTATTTGTCATTTTGACCAATTTATTGTATGAAACAGACCTGGTTTCCTATAAATGCAACATTTCTAGAAAATGCATGATTGACATCATAAAGACTAATTTGATGGATGTGATGTATTGATTCTATTATTATAAAATGTATCTTCTTTGAATTGGGCACATGGACTAAATGAATGATAACATGATTAATCCAAACATAATTATTATGAGAGAGTGATCTATTTTATGCTATAAAAATTACCTCAAAGATGCTCTGCAAAAATACAATATTGATTGCTTTTGATTGTTGAAGATAAAATCCACAATGGAGCATTGCATTTAAGCAAGGTAATGCAAATCTTTTAAAAATTAAAGTTTGCTAAAGAAGAAGTTAGAAGTTAGCATCACAAGATATTATACATAAAAAAAGACTAAAACACCAGTTTTTGCTATATGAATATATTGTTTTTCACAGATTGATTTGTTTTGTCACCACAAAATTTATCATTAGTTTTTAACTTTTTATTCATCTATCTTCATTTTTTTCTTTTTCTATAATTAGAATAATCATCTTTATTTATGAGTGACTGCTAATTGTAAGGAACAACAAAATCCTTGCAATAGTCACCGATTACCCATAGCATGGCCCTGCATAGTAGACACAAGCATACATTCTGAAATTCTCAGTTCATATATCATGATCTAACATTGACAGTTTTGGTGCTTAAACTTCTTAGGAACTCCCAGATAAAGTGTGATTATTACTATTAGATATAAAGTGAAAACAACCCTGTTGTCAGAAATGGCCAGAGGACAGTGCCACTGGTGGTTGTATCACTAGGCCCCCCATTGCCCCATGCCTACATGATCTACACTTTCTGCAAAAATCCAAAAATAAAATGTTTTATTATTTGCTAAATGTAATTACACTTCCAATTTTTTTGTCTGCCAAAATTCGATAATTTGAAGGCCCTATAATATTGAAGTGATACAATTGTAAAAACATGGATTGTGCAATGATGTAGATTTTTTCAGTTACATGCAATACAATATGTGTGCTTAAATATTTCACAATGTTTTGATCATGTTAATGTGAAATCAGTATAGGTCAAAAATGATTCTCTTCATAAGCAATTTTATCTGTTGAATCAGAATTTGCAACAAAAAAACAACAACAAAAAACAATAAATTATGACAATACTATTAATAGATTAGCAATAAAATATTCAAGGCAATAACATATAATTTTTAGCATTATATGTATTTTATTTTGTTTTCTCAAATATTTATTCAATAAAATTGCTCCAAGCCATATTTATACTTTATAAATAATCACAAGAAATAATTATTTATACATTATAATTAGTAATTTGTGCAATTTTTTGAATAAATAAAATAAAATACACATAATGCAAAAAATTATATTTTATTTTCTTGAATGTTTTTTTTTTTTAGTGAATTTTCATTCAAAATGAATAAAATTTTTAGTGAAAAAAATCATTCTTGATTTGATTTATAATTGCAAAGCAATATATTTATATCTTCAAATAAGATAATTTTTAAAAAAATATCTAATTATTTTTATTAATCCCTCCCATGCTGCATGAAAACATTTCTTCAAGACCTCTTTTTCATGGGCTATGTCTGGTTGTTGTACTATCAGAATGACAGCAATTTCTAAATGTGCTTATGAATTCTTTCTAATAAAAGATTGAGAACCATTGCCTAATATGATTGTGACTACCTCTGATTCATAACATGATTTTCCAAAAATCTTTCTAATTATATTATATTCAATAATTATTTGTAATAATATTGTTTGCATTTCTAGATTTTTGTCTTCAGTAATAAAACAATTATCAAATACAGGGAATCTAAGCACTTTGTTCCGTTAATCAAAAACATCACCTTAAAATTATCAAAATTTCTTAGTTATAATTTATTAATTAACTCAACAAAGTGCTTAGAATTCCTGATAAAAGAATGTATTTTATACACCAAAGAACTAAGAATCTTGAGAAGAAATCTTGACAATTTTTGATATGGTGAATTACTAGTACTATTAATAAGCCTTTAGTGAAATATAGTCCATATCAATTGTAGGTAGATGATAGAGATGTAGAATTTTGTTTCTTTTTTCATCATCAGTTAAATCTCTATAGTATAAACAAATTATTGAGACTTAAGATAATATAGAAGTAAATTTGCTGCTATAATTAATCAATGGTCAGATCAGATATTGGATTTACTTAGGGGCATTGATTTTTTTTAATCAGCAATCACTCTAAATTTGAATCTAAATAAAACTTACTAAATAATTATTATATAACATAAATTAATATACATAAATCATAGGAAGTTATTGACATAAACTTACAAGTATGGATATATGATGTCACATTAGAAAATAAACTGAAGTATAATTTAAAAATAATCAATTTAAAACAAAACTGAAACAGACAACTCGCTATAAATAAAAAAATTATTTAATAAATCAGCTTGGTTTTCATTCCTTAATGGAATCTTTTTAGGATGTTTCTTTTTACACAATCACATGACCAATTATCCTACAGAAACTCCCTCCCAATGGATATTATTTACATTACATTAAAATAAATATAATTATTAAATACATACATTAAATATAATTAGTAAAATACATATATGTACATAAAAATGATTAAACTTATTAAATTTCTTTTTTTTCTTTCATAATATATATTGTAATCAAACAAAAAGACTGACCAAAGGGTGGTGGAAACACAAGAGAAGCCTTACAATCAAACCCACCACTGTGGTCATCAAAAAACCAATCATGTAACCATCCAAATCCATAGAAAAGTCGCAGACCAGGAGAACAATCAAAGATTGCATGCAGGCACCATATGACATGGATTTTAAAACACCACTAGAGTAAGAGTCCTTTTGTAGATAATACCATGGCTAAATACAATTATTAAAATACAAAGTTCTTTTTATAATTAAAAAAAATTTGTTTTCTTCTCTTACTTCTTAAAATATATTGATTTCAAATATAGTTCTTTTCACTGTTAAATATCTTATGTTCTAGAAGTATTGTATTTATTTTCAATATGTTTTTTTGCAAGTTTAAAATATTACATCATATGTTTTAAAATATCTTAATCTTAGGTTTTAAAAACATATATCTCAAATATAGTTTCTTTTATAAGTTTAAGATATCACATGATCACCATCTCTTATGCTAGCACATAATTGTTAGTAAACAGGCAAAACTCCATACAGTAGTGCCACCCTGTGCCGACCAGAGTAATCAATGGATGCCAGAAGGCTTAGGCTAAAATCCCCATCTAGTGCCTACTCATCTAATATCCCCAGACTAGTTTCTGGCTTATGGCCTTCATCAGCGAGGAGCCTTGGCACTAGATGGGGATTTTATGCACAAGCCTTCTGGCATCCATTGATTACTCTGGTCAGCACAGGGTGGCACTACTGTATGGAGAGTTTTGCCTGTTTAATAAGTTTAAGATATCTTGATCTCGGGTTCAAATTCAGAATAAAATGCACTCAGGACAAAATGTTAATGGTAATACTTAACTCCTTAACAAAAATATGATTTTAATTTAAGCTAAGTATAGAACATTTGACATTGATTAAATAATTTCTTTCCTGCTTCATTTAACTAATGTATTTGAATATAATCATTTTTTATTAAAAAAACCCAAGCATGTAATAATGTTTTAATAATAAATGCTTAAATTTGGGAACCCATTTGATGATTCCACTATGTAGTTGTGATAAGACTTTGAGACATTAGAAGTTATTTCAAATTCTTAATTATTTTGTAATCATTTGGCTTATCAGCAAATTAGTTGATTCTTAATGTTTAGCATGCTTTCTTGACTTCTTTTTTTAGTGAATTCATTCAAAATAGAAATTTATACTCCTCACATAAAACATTGCTTCCGGCAAGGGTTTCTTTATCGTTAAGCTAAAGCTTGGGGCCTCAGCTGTCAGGGAGTACCTCAATTTTAAGTAAAAAATTAAATATATTTGTAAGTTTTTATTTCATATTTTTAAATTTATATAGTACACGTCTCAAATTTAAACAATGACTTTGCTATTCATTAATAACTGTGTAAATAGACATAAGTATCTTTTTTTATATAATTAAAAAGAATTGGGGAAGGAGCTTCAATTTTTTGTTAGCTTAGGGCGTTAAAAAATATAAATCCAGCCCTGCTTCGGTTCTCGCTTTTTTTCGGTTGACTCTGACTACAAGTGTAGATTGTCTTCTAAAAAAATGAATGTTTAGCTTTCGTTCAGTAAAATATATATTATTTAACACGAATAGATAAACTCCCATTAAGTTGATGTCGATTCTGGCCACGCGACTGATATTCTAATATCCTTCCTCCTCCACACTACGCTTTCCGGGTACACAGCAGGTACTAATTGATTAAAAAAAAATAACTTGAAAAAAAGAAAACTTTATTTAATGATTCCCTTGTTCGTATATGGTCCTCTTAAGAAAATATTATTTAGTTAAAGTACCGTATTTGATACCTTTATTTTTTCATTATTTATACTTGCATCGTGTTTATGAGCTCGTCGGATTTTCCTCTATATCCTAATTAAAAAGAATAAACACATCACTAAATAAAACGCTGTATCATTATTATTTTTTAAAATCACTACATTACATGAAATATTTTAACAAAGTTTACATTAAAAGTTATAGAAGTGTTAGACCTAATCAACTTAACTAACTTCCAGCAGAGAATCTAATATATTAAATTAACGAACAAGAGCGAGAACTCGAAGAGACTGAATTTTTTTGCCCTCAATTTATAAACATTGTAAATTGACATTAGACTTTGGACTAATAGGAAGAACAAAATGGAGATCCTTTCGCGACAAGAAGCAATTGACTTCGTGGAAAAAGTTCTCAATGTTCAAAATACATTAAATAAACTTAGAAGCGATCGCTTGTCATTTATGAACCAAGTTCTCAAAAGCTTTCATTACAATGTTCCATTTCAAAATGTGTTAGTTCTTAAAACTTTAGGAAAAGGTTTGCCAACATTAAAGGAAATACAATGTGACGTTTTGTCTTTAAAAGGAGGTTTGTGTTATACATTAAATGTATTTTTGAAATATCTTTTTGAAAATTTAGGGTTCGATGTTAATTTTGCCAAATCTTCAGTCACAGAAGTTAATAATCATATTATTGTACTAGCCTCGAATGTAGTTAAAACGAATGACCTCTTTCTCTTAGATGTCGGCTGTGGATTTCCAACATTTGAAGCGGTTCCTCTAGATTTTATTGATAGTTCTCCTATATACATGCAATCATTTTTGGAATATAAGTTTACAAAAAAAAATTCTGACTGTATAGTTCGCTGGCATCGTGGTGGAGACACTAACCGCTTGGTTTTAGAGACTTCACCAGATGGTTGGAAACGGTTTTACGATTTTAGTTTGCAAGTTGTGCCACTATCTTCTTTTTTCACTCGAATGACAGAAATTTATACTATTACAGATTCATCCTTTTTATTACGATCGATAAGAATTATATTATTTAAAGAAGATGGTGTATTATATTTTAAAGATAATAAAATATGTTTTCTTCGCGCTGGAAGTGTTAACGAAGTTATTTATTCTTCTGACAATCTAGAAGAAATAATTGCCCAAGTTGTGAAAACATTTCCTCAATTTTCGGAAGATGATTTGATTGAAGCTTTTAAACGATGTAATAAAACAGAGGATATAATGAAAGTTTGATCCCATAAGTGAAATAAACAAATTACTAATTTAGGATATATCTCTTGTAGTTTTAGGACTGCTTATTTTGTTTTATGTACTTCAGTCAAAATTTAATAGGAAAAGGAGAGCGGTGCAACTAAAAAGAGCGAGAGAAGTATTATTTCCGGTTTTTATTTTAAAATAAACTAAAAATAATGAAATAAAATTTTGACTAAAATATATTTTCAGTTTTGTACTATGATTACCATTCCTTTTTATTTAGTATATTATGTTCACATAAAAGATGAAGCAATGTTAGGTATACATAAATCGTAGTACATAAATTCTTCACTTAAAAAAAAAAAACCGGAATAATTATTAGTATCAGAAAATATTTCTGTAATTTAGAAAAAAAAATAATTCGATTTAATATTTTAAAAAGGAGAAATTAGTAAAACAATTAAAACTTTTACAAAGTTTATGGATTCCTTAATTAATTAATATATATATTATAAAAGGTCAGATTAATCTTGTAAGGAAGTTGAAAACATATAGATTAATCTGATAACTGAAAATACTATTTCTAATTCATATAACTATGTGATGTACTGTAGCTTCTCCTTAAATGAATTCAAGAATCTCTCAGCAATTATGCCCAGAGAAACCTGTTAGCTACTTTATTCTACATTCCCCAGTCCATCCCATTTCAACAACATAATCTTTGTCAACTCTATGGACTTTATATCTAAACCCCCCTTATCTTTTCCCAAATCCAGCATAAAAACCAATAATCCACTTTCTGTATAATCACTTTTTTCATATTTATTCTTCCATAGCTCCATTATATGTGCCATTTCTGTTTTCAGCATTTACATTCAATTAACAGATGCCTAATATTTTCTATTCCTTCCTTACATAATTTACAGACTAAATCATCCATATTTTTCCTTTTACATGTATATTCTCTTGTTCTAAAGATCCCGTTCGAGCCTTAAACAATAAACAACTTTCCATACAATAGTGCCACCCAATGCAAGTCATAGTGATCAATGAATGCTAGATTTGTTCATAAAATCTCCATCTAGTTCCTACTCATCCAATATCCCTGGACTAGTTTCTAGCTTGTGACTTTCATCAATGAGAAACCTTCAATGTTTTGTACTTAGATCTGTGTATCAAATGGATCTCCTGCCCCAGCAGCCACCTTTTACCTATTTAGTTATACAGATCTGAATTCAGTTCAATGTCTATACAATATGATGACTTTTGTTTTTTAATAACCATAGTCACTATTGTCTTATGGGCAGGATTAGAATTAGACTACTCAAACATGACATGATCATTATTTCCTATGCTTACATAAACTGTTAAAATAGCAAATCTCCATACTGTAGTGCCACCTACTGATTATTATGGCTTGCACCAGATAGCACTACTTTGCAGAATTTGCTACTATTTAAACAGCTTGTGTAAGCATATGAAATGGTGATTATGTGATGTTTGAGTGATTGAATGCCAATCCTGCCCATATGATGATGGTGTCTATGGTTATTAAAGCACCAAAGTTATCTTAATTATAGATATTGAACTAAATTCACATTTGTATGATTATAGAAACAAAAGTCAAATTGAAAACATTGTGTTTACATTTGGGCTCCTAGCTCTGTCTTTTTTTGCAAACTCCAGCTTTTTTTCTTTCATTTCCAACATCATAACCAAATTTATCCATCACTTATCTTTCAATCATTTATCAATTTTAGTATTAAAATATCCCGTGATAATTTTAAAATGTTGAACTGATCCAAAATACATTATACACTCATATAAAGATCCTCTATTTCATCACAATGAAAACTTTGGGGACTTGATTCCGAATTATTTATATTTGGTATCTTTAGTTAATTTGAATAACTAATTTTTTCAGTCTATTTGGTAGACCAACAATTCTGATAATGTTGTTCTTTTTATTTACAATGAATTCCATACCATTCCTCCCAATATTTGTGTGTTTGTAATAAAGTACAAATCCACTTTTTAAATTAATTGTCTCTTTACCTTCTAACTTCACAAAGTCCTATAATATCATTTAACATAGACATGTTTTTTTTCCAATTCATGCAATTTTTTCTTAATGTGAAAATGATGTGCAGTTTTAGGTATTAAAAATTTATTGAATTATATCTTGGATCTACAATTGCATAATTCTTAGTATCCTTTGTCTTCAACCATCAACTGCTACTTTGGTCAACACTTTACAATTTCCTGGAAATAAGGGCCATAATTTAGTTTTGTCTTTAATGATTGTAAGTATCTGTTTAAAAAAAAATCACATACACATTCTTCATATTTTCAAAGAAACTCAAATGATATTTCAGTTAAGAATTATCAGACAAGTGAGAAAAAAGACCATGCTGTTTCTTGATTCTAAAGTAAGAATAACAAGCTAGTATATTCACTGTGCTGCCTAAGGCACATTGGCAAACATCTCATCCATATTACTATATGAATAATCATATAATAATAAATATTGCAATGACAAGGGTGCATGAAATCGACATTATGAATTTATTCTGCTTGGTTCTTTTAAAGGCTCAAAGAGGATCATTTAACAGCAAACTCTTTTTTGTAGCAATTAAATGATTAATGGATGGCAAATATATATAATTGTACTCTTGAAATGAAATTAGACAATGTAACAGAAATAATTGTGATATCATTAGGACATGGAAACAATCAAAAGAATTAATTGGAGACTTATTCTGTAAAGTAATATGAGTAATCATCTGATATCATTATTATTTAATATATAGTCATGCCAGCAGTTTTTCATTTGTTTTTTTGAGGATGTCAATAATAATTCCATAATTTCCTGGAGTTTTCCCTTTCTATATAAATTTAATTATATGCCACACTTTTTCATTTAAAATATTTAAGTGAGATTGCGCTTTACGCAAAAAAGTGAAGCTTGTCTAAATCTTATTACAAAGTTTTATGGCTTAGCGCTTTCAGGGATTTTGAGTCTCCATAATCATAGCCTACTTTTAACTGAAGTTTAGCTGTGGTTTATGTAAAATTTTATGCAAATTTTATAACTGCCATTTTCTGGAGATTGCAAAGCACGATTCCTTCCGGTTTATTGCACAATTGTCATTTGCAATAAAACACACCTCTTTAATTTTTCATTTCACATCATTGCGTTCAGTGCACAAAATTTGCATAAAATTTTACATAAACCACAGCTAAACTTCAGTTAAAAGTAGGCTATGATTAT
Organism: Epiperipatus broadwayi; assembly: GCA_028023455.1. Taxonomy (NCBI): domain Eukaryota; kingdom Metazoa; phylum Onychophora; class Udeonychophora; order Euonychophora; family Peripatidae; genus Epiperipatus; species Epiperipatus broadwayi. Next base: position 9,917,236 of record JAQFVV010012402.1, read on the forward strand.
GGAGACTCAAAATTCCTGAAAGCGCTAAGCCATAAAACTTTGTAATAAGATTTAGACAAGCTTCACTTTTTTGCGTAAAGTGCAATCTCACTTAATTACTAATCAAAGGTGAAGTAAAAACTATTATTTTATTTAAAATATTTGGCAATTCAGAAAATATAATTGTAGAATAATTTTGTTTTGTTGTTATTTATTACTATATAATTTTTTGAAATTTTTTTCTACACATTTAATGATGCTGTCCTCTTTTTAATAAGGTTCCATCTCTTCTTCTTACTGCTGAAGTAACTTTCTTTTAAATTTCAATATATTGTTTTATTCTTTTGAGATTACTTTTTTTATAGCTTTTCTTGCCAATTCACAATTATATATTTTTATCAATTTTTTTTTGTACCATTTTACCTGATACAATTCATTGATTTTTAAATGTTTTCACATTCCTTTTTCTTTAACTGTCTTTATTTGAAAAATTTCTGCTAAACTGCTATTTTTTTGTTATAGTTATCTGTGCAATAGTTTTCAGTTAAATATCAGTTGTCTTCTTATTGATTTCAGACAACTCTGAACTAATTTCATATTTTAAAATGAATGCAAGTTTTAATTTAAATTCATTGAAATATTTTTGAAAGTTAAGAATATCAATTTGATGCTTTTTTTTTATTAATTCCTTATCTCTGTAGTTCTCATTAACATGTATCTTACATCTCACTAATCAGTTATTTTCTATGTTAAATCTATAAGAACATTATAATCTTAAAATATGTATATACTATTAATTAAATAGAATCTAATTCTGTTATATCATTTGAATGCATTTATGCCCAATTAATATTTTTCTCCCAAAAAAGGAAATAATAATTCACAGGGGTTTTTTTTTTTTCCTGAAATTTTTTAAAATCATATACTCTCCCATTTATTTCTCCTTAATCAAATTTATCCAAAATACATTCATTTTTTAATTTTCTAATTCTAAAACTTTCGATGGTAATTTAAAATGCTGTTTAAAATATGATTAAAAATATTTTGTACATCAATATAAAGATCTTCTATTTCTTCATCACAATGAAAATATATGCATTTTGGTATTTCCTTTCAATTGAATAAGTAAGATTGTCATTTTGTCTGATATATTTTTAATATCCATAACATTGTTTTTCTACTTTTTATTTATAATAAAAAGATTATCCACTTACTCAATAATGTTTCTGTAATGTAATTTTCCACTCCTTTACAAGATGTTAAAAGCAGATAGAAACCAGTCTCTACTTGCATGAGAATGATGTAGAGAAAATCATACTATAGAAATATTATTCATTAAATTCTTTTTCCAGTTTATGCAATCATTATTCATTTGAAAATGATCTGCAGTTATAGATAGCTTTATAAATAAAATGTCATCATCGAAAGGCTGTTTGGCCCACAATAATAAGATGATTCTCACTACCATCTAATTTCATTTATCAACTAATATCTGGCTGATGATTTTATAACTTCCTTGAAATCATATACATTTTAAATTAACAGTCACACATGTGTATATAGTAAATGTGTCTGTCATGATTGTATAAAAAGATAATTTCTCTACACATACTGTTTTTCAGAAACCTCCTAATTGATGTGCAATTTATGAATTATAAGGCAAGAGGAAATCATATGATGTTTTTTTGACTTAAAGCAAAAGCCAGAAAACTCATCAGATTTGCTAATGCATGATGATGAGCAGATTATCCATGTTTCTTTTTTTATTATATGAACAATCACATAGTAATAACAGATGTAATGACAACAATAAATGAATTGGACACTTGAATTTATCTTGCCTAATTTTTTTAAGATCTCAAAGATTCTCTTTCCAGTTAACAGAAAACTTCTTTCTTCATTTATAGATATACATGTTAAAAATTATATGTTTGAGTATAAATAAATTGTAAAAATGGAAAAATATAAAATAATACAAAAATAGTTTATTGTGCATTTCTATATATAAATAAAAAATAATATAATACAAACTGTTTTACAATTCTGAAGAAGGCTATTAGGTAGTTAAAACTGTCAATTTAATAAAAGCATTGAGAAAAGTGCAAAAAAGAAATGAATTTTTTTTAGAAATTTATTTAATAAATTAATGAAAAAATATTGAATATCTTATCAGAGAAATAAAATGTTAAAATTATCAAACATTTTATTGCTTTATAAGTGTATAAAAAGTACAGATTTGATTTGAATGAAGAATTAAAAAATAAACAGCTTTCACTTTAAACATTGATTAAAAAGATTCTACAGGATAAGGCTATATAATTGACAAAAAGGGATACAAAGAAGTTTTTTTTATGTATTTTACATGATTTAAATTTTATGATTGAGTTATATTCCAGGAAATGTTGAATAGATATTTTTAAAATAATTAGATTTAATACAGATAAACCTATTACAGAAGAATTAATGAGAAAATCAGAAGATAAATAAATATAGAATCACAGTTTTTTTTTTTTTCATGTGTCAAAGCATCAGCCGGGAAGTGAACCCGCAAACCCTGGATAACTGCTTATAAGGCAGTTGAGCTGACCACTCGACCACCAGCGCTTGACTAGAATCACAGTTTTTAGATGAAATAAAATATGAATTTATGCAACTGTTGCTTAGCATTAATAAATTAAGTAAAACTTTACAAAGTCTCATAGCAAATCTCAGTCAGCATTTAAGATAATTTTTACACTAAATAGTTTTATAAAATTATAATAAACTACTCATTAAATATTAATAAAAATGACATTCCAATGCAATATAAAAAATCAAAACACAAAAAATTATTTGCAATTTAAGAAGCTGAACCCACATAACAATAATTCTAAAAATTAATTTCTAAAACAGACAAAACATATGTTTAATTGAGAAGTGATTTACATATATTTTTGGTTTTCATTATACTTCAGCACTATAAAATTATAAAGATAAATGTAGAACACTATACAGATCTAAATATTATTTTATAGGATAGCGAAGATTATTATATATATTGTGTAAATTAATACCAAAGATTTTTTTTCTCCCCATTTCTGGGTGTATGTAATATTCACATAAATGTTCTGGGTATTTATACAGAAAAGATAGTTTGTATGTTTTAAAATTTAGCTTTTATTCATGCTTAGCATGCTTTCGTAAATATATCATAGCTCTTCTTTAGTGTTCAAAGCTTGTATGTATACTTGATAAATATTTTAATATTTAAATTTACTTGTTTAAAATTCAAAAATATTTCAATTCAATCAAAGAGCCCACTTTTTTGAGATGGGGATGTTTGGGTCTTTTTTGTTTATAGAAAATCGATCTTTAGTTATTGCCCAAACCTCTTTAATTTTTCATTTTTTATCTTTCCTTCCATTATAAACAATTTCAGTTTTCATTATCTATAAATATTGAGGAACATTTGTTGCATTTCTTTGTTTTATTGTATGAATATCTATCTTGGGCTAATCTTGTTGCAAGATTAACCCTCAATTTCCCAAAATATGCAAGATTACACATAACTCTGATTGCATTTGTGTAGATGATTTCAACAAGATTGACCCAGCATAGATATTTATACAATTGTAATGTCTTCACCCCTAAGTTTTTCAGAGGGGGAGAAAATACTTACAATCCAATCGATAACATAAATGAGTACAAAGAATTATAGCTAAAATATATGAAACTCGGCTGCAACAACTCTTAACCATTGTGCCGCAAATAGCTCTTAACAGCTTTACGTATCCAACTTCTTCTGTTAACAAAACTGTAACAAGTGCCTGATGTTTTCCTCTAGCAGTTTATATATCCCTCTGAGTTCTTTTGTTAAGTCTTATCTGCTACATTCCGAAATCTTAATTGCGTGTTTTCCAACTCCGTTTTGATTGTTCTTAACTTTAATTAGTTATTTTTATCTCTGATAAAAATAATCCCCACAACTTGTTTTTAATTATAATTATTTCCATTATAATTAGTTATTTTTATTTTCAATTAAAAATAAATCCCCACAGCTTGTTTTCAATTATAATTATTTTCCATTATAATTATTTTTACTTTCAACTAAAATAAGCGAAAACTTCTGGAGTAAATTGTCTCTAGTAAACTCGCTGTTTATTTCTCAACAAACGAATACAACACTTCCTCCCCTCACTCCAGAAGTTAGAGTTTATTTATGTTACACATAATCATCTAATCTGCGTAGTTTTCTTTTATCCCATACAGGTCTGGGTGATTTCTCTTTTTCAGCTTGGAGAAACACTTGATTTTCCCGATTAATCAATATAACCTTGAAATTTGTGTAAACTCTTCTTTTTCCTCGCTGCTTTGAGTGCTTTTTTCTCCTGCTTGGAGAAACTCTGGGTTTTTTCCCGTTCCTCGGTTTTTGTCTCTGGCAGCTCACTGTCCCACGATTGCTGCTCTTCCAAAAAATCCTTGAAAGTATCTGTTTCACTTTCACCTTCGGCCATCCTTTCTTGTAGTTCCATTTGTTCGGATAATTCTGACATGGCGAGTTCACTTTTTAAATCTTCATTCGATCTTTCAAAACTCTGACATTCTGAAAATTTGCTTTGTAATTTTTCACTAAGTTCTGAATTTTGTTGTTCAAGTTCTTCTTTTAATTTATTTAATTCATAAACATCCAGATTTAATTTGTGCACTTCTTTTGATAGTTCTTTAGTCGTCTTTTCATATTGTCGACTAGCAATGCTCGTATTGGTTACACTACATTCTAATTCTGTTACTTGTTGTCTAGAAGTCTTCAATCTTACTTGAAATTCTTTCAGTTCATTTTGTAATTTGGAATTATAACTTTTCAGTTTTTGTAACTGCAAGTTGAGTTGTAGCTCAGATTGCATCTTTTTCTGAAGCATGATAGCTAATTCTTGGTTCCTTGACTCCAATTCTTGTAGTTTAGTGATCTCTCTTTGTCTTTGCGAAATGGTCCTATCTCTCATGGCAATTCTTTGCCCCTTAGTTGATACATAGTTAATGGTATATGTTGTACCATCTGTATCTGGATTACATTTTGTTTGTCGTGGTTTTTTTGCATACAGTTGCTAAATGCCCTTTAAATCCGCAGTTAAAACAGTTTTCTCCATTTACAATTTTTCGATAAATGGCCAGTTTTCCCACAGCAGAAACATTTCACTGTTAACATTTTCTCTCTGTTAGATTTTCATTCTTTGGCTGCTGACTTCGATCTGTTTTATAAACTGCCATCTTTCTGGTCTCTTCTGAGTTGTTTCTAAAAGCTAGGGCTTGCTCAATTACTGCTTCATATGCTATTCCTTTTTTAATAGCCACTTCGTATGATAAGTCACTTTCCGTTAACAATGTCTGTCACAATCTTTCATCGTACATTCCCCACAATAATTGATCCAGCAAAGCTTGTTCTAAAAATTCGCCATAATCACAGTTTTTTGCCAACTGTTTTAATACTATATCATAGTCTTTAATTTTTTCCTCCCTGGCTTGCTTTCTATTTCTCAAAGTTAATCTAGCTACGTGTCTAGACGGCTTCGGACTAAAATAGTCTGTTAATTTTTTAACTATATCTTCAAACTGTACTCCATCAATTATCGGTCCGTCCCATAATTTATTAACAATTTCTATGACTTTGCATCCTCCTAAACATAAAAGTGCGACCACTTTTTTTTCATTATTTTTTATCCCATTTAACTTGGAAAAAAGTTTCCAATTGCATTATATAGAGAGGCCATTCCTCGGCATTTTCAATACTAAATTCAGGAATACTGCTTTGTCCTAATGACATTTTACTTGTTTCCAATAGTATCGGTTGACTTTCTCGTCTGGCTTATTCTTTCAAGTTTCACTAGGTTCGAAAATTTAGACTGTGCCAATCTTGTAATATCTTCGCTCCTAAGTTTTTCAGAGGGAGAGAAAAACACTTGCAATCTGATCAATAACATAAACTAGTACAAAGAATTATAGCTAAAATATATGAAACTCAGTTGCAACAACTCTTAACCGTTGTGCCGCAAATAGCTCTTAATAGCCTTACGTATCCAACTTCTTCTGTTAAGAAAACTTTAACAAGTGCCGATGTTTTCCTCTAGCAGTTTATATATCCCTCTGAGTTCTTTTGTTAAGTCTTATCTGCTACATTCCGAAATCTTAATCGCGTGTTTTCCAACTCCGTTTTGATTGTTCTTAACTTTAATTAGTTATTTTTATCTCTGATAAAAATAATACCCACAACTTGTTTTTAATTATAATTATTTCCATTATAATTAGTTATTTTTATTTTCAATTAAAAATAAATCCCCACAGCTTGTTTTCAATTATAATTATTTTTACTTTCAACTAAAATAAGCAAAAACTTCTGGAGTAAATTGTCTCGAGTAAACTCGCTGTTTATTTCTCAACAAACGAATACAACAACAATAAAGCAATGAATATTCCTCAATATTTATAGACTATGAATAAAATTCTGGCCATAAATTCAATTTGTCTAGAGCTGGAATTAATTGCACTGGGAAGGAAGATAAAAAAACCCCTGAAAATTAAAGAGGTTTGGGCAGTAGCTAAAGATCGATTTTTATAAACAAAAAAGACACCAGCATCCCATCTCAAAGAAGAAGGCTCTTTGATGGAATTGAAATATCTTTGAATATTAAAGAAATTTAGATAATTTTAAATATTAAAATATTTATCAAGTATACATATAAGCTTTAAACACTAAAGTGAAAGAGCTATGAAAATGATATGCTCTGTATCGAAAGCATGCTAAGCATGAATAAAAGCCAAATTTTAAAACATATGGACTACTTTTTCTGTATAATGCCCAGAACATTTATGTGAATATTACATGTATTGTGATAATTTATCTCTTGCAAACCTTCTTTCAATATTTAAATATTATAAATAAAATTTATGACCTTTCCTACAAATTTATTTATAGATTTAATCATTTAAACAATTCCTATTTTTACTGCTCCAAACAAAGAAAAGCTTTTTAAAATTAAAACCTACCCCTAGATTATAATGTCTCAACAGAGGTTTAATGTAGCTTTGTTATGAAATGAATTTGTCACACTAGTTTTTGAAAAAAAAAACATTTAAAAAACTTAACTATTGATAAACCAGTGTATGGAGAGATTTGACTCTGTGCTAATTACTGATTCTGAAGAAACAAATATACAGAGGCAAAACTCTCCATACAGTAGTGCCATTCAGTGCAAGTCAGAGTGATCAATTGATGCAGGAAAGTTTGTGCATAAAATCCTTATCTTTGAATCGGAGAGCACTGCACCTAGATTTTAGGTTCTATGCACAAACTTTCCTGCATCCATTGATTACTCTGACTTGCACTGGAGTGGCTCTAATGTATTGGAGAATTTTGCCTCTGTGTAAACAGTTTGTGTAAGCATAAAGAATGGTGATCATGTGTTATTTAGTGGATTAAGAAACAAATACAATAATAATAAGTTTCATAAAATAAATAATTCATTAATAGTATTTTTATTTTATAATCACCATTTATCAATAATTCATATTATTTTTTTAATTGAATTTAATATTTTATTGAAACGGAATTTATCTACAAATGGTAACTTTTTTGATTGTCAGATTTTCCTCACATTTTATTATTTTTATGTTAAAAAATATGTAATTTGATAAAGGCTAGGAATAATAATACAATTCCTCTTATTTTACTTACATTATTATTACTAATATTACCCCTACTATCATTAAAATTAATAATTCTACAGGCAGTGTGACTTAGCTAGAGTTTGCTAAACAAAATCATTTTTAGTTGTTTTTTATTTTATTTTTTATAAATGAACATTTCACATTTGTGGAGGAGAGATTTTTAAATAAGACTATTAAGCATATTCAGTTGCCAAATAAAACTTCTGTTGTGTTCTCATCCTCTGTTCAATCATGATTATCTATAAACACAAATGCTTAGGTACATTTTATCATTTATTACATACAAATGTTACATTTGCTGTCTTCACATTCTGGATTGCATAGTAGTGAATATTGAGAACATCTGGACTGGATCTCTGTCTGGTGCTTTCTCACCTTTCCTGTATCATTCCAGCTATGTGAATTTCATCTTTCACATGACTGCAGGTGCTTGATCAGTGCTTGTTTTTCGATATTAGTAGAATCCAGTAATTACTCTGGATATGTGATACTGATATTTATTTTCTTGTCAGCTTCAGAAAACATCTCAGCTTCTGTGACTAAGGGAAAAGCTACTTGAAATTGATTATATGTGTATACAATGACCCATATAGCACTTTCAGTTTTTTACATGGGATTGTTCTTGCTAGTCTTGTGGAGGTGCATGCTTGCTTTCTAAGATGACCCTACTGGATGTCTACTAATTTTATGGTTAGCACGCAGACTTCTCATTCTTGTATTGAATATTATTTATGATAGTGTTATGGTTTTTTATTGGTTTATACTAAAACACTTCTTTGAATTCAGGAGATAAATGAATCTTTAGAAAAGCAGTGATTACTTTTTTTATTTACATTAAGAATTACATTCTTCCCACAATTAATAACTTTACTCTGATTTCCATTAACATCTTTTATTATTTATTCATTAGCAAAACCATTCCCATATACAACATCTCTCCTCTTTGGCTTAAACTATTATTTTAATTTTCTTCATCCTAATTAAATGTGGTTTATATTATAGTTTTTCAGTTACTTGGATCATCATTGTGCTCTTTGTCGTTGGATTGGATTGCCTTTGAACTGTATCTAATTCTGTTTTCTGAGTTGTTTTATCATCTCTAATAGCATGTGGTAGTTACACTTTCTGTTTTTCTGCATATATTTTTTCCTGATGAGTTTGTGCATATAAGTTATTGGTGTCCATTCATAATTGATTACAGTGGCTACAAAGAAGCTGATCATCATTTATTTTTAACATTATTGTGTGCAGTTATTTCTGCTGTTATCCATTCATTTAAAGGCAAAACTCTCCATACAGTAGTGCCACTCAGTGCAAGCAGAGTAATCAATGGATGCCAGAAAGCTTGTGCATAAAATCCCCATCTAGTGCCTACTATATCCCCAGACTAGTTTCTAGTTTATGGCTTTCATCAGTGAGGAGTCTTGGATCTGAGAGCACTGCACCTAGACCTTAGGATCTCCAGCAGCCACCTTTTATCTCTATGTAACTACAAAACTATGAGAATAAAATTGAAAACAATATTTTTAATCCAAGCTCATTAGCTTGTATAGTCATATAGGTCTATATGAGCAAGCATAAGAAATAATGATCACATGGTGTTTAGTGGTTTAATCCATTTATTTACAATACATCTGGCTTAGCACTTTGTTATTTCTCCACTACCTTTCCCTTGTTAGGGTTAGATTTACTATATTGTTAAATGGTTCTCTATCATTTTTCTGAATATCAATTCACTCAGGGATTTTTTCATTGTGTCAATATTGTTTGCCTGTCATTTCCTTCGGTTTTAATTAATATCTTCACTTCCTAATTACTTTTCATCAGTCCATTACTTTCTGGATGGAATGGTCAGGCCATTATATGCTGTATTGCATTTTTTTCACAAAATCTTTTAACTGAATTAAGATGAATGCTGTTTCATTGTGCAAGACAATTGTCTTTGTTATGCTAAATATAGTATATGGCCATTACAAGTGCATTATTGTTGATACTGAGTTTACTATGTACATCCCTAACCATTTGGTATAAATGTTATTATAATTAAAAATTGCTTATCTTTTCATAGACCTGCATGAACTAATAGATGTATTCTTTGTCATGACTCCATTGCTTCTAGTCATGAAGTTTACCTAGTTTTGGGTGGTAAATTTAACCTTAACCTGCATTTATGACTGACTCATTTCTACATCTTCATTTATCTCTGGCCACTACATATAATATCTGGCTAGAATTTTCTTCCTCACAATACCTGGATGACTGCAGTGTGATAATTGAATTACTTTTGATATGCCCTGTGGTGGGATACTCATTCTAGAATCCCAAGTAATGCAATTGCCCTACATTATTCTTTTTTGTTTTTTCCAAATTTCCTCCTGCACTATTGATGGTTTGAATCTTGGTAATCCTTCACATATCCATTTTTGAAAAATCATATATTCTTTGTAATCTTTCATTCATTTTGTGCTATATGACTATTTATACCTTCATTGTTTGCTAAATCTACCATATCACATTGGTAACTATATCCTTCCTTTCCATTGCTTCTGATAACCTACTAAGAGTGCCTACTTGGGAATGTTTCCCTTCAATGTAAATGCTCTAAAAACAACCATCTAATCATCTTTGGTGATGTGTGTACTAACATCTCTTTCTCTGTATTAAATATTCCTAATAACAACTTATGATCCATTTGTAATATGTACTATCTGTCATATTATGTATTGGTGGAACTTTTTTGCTCCTGCAATTAAGGCTAGTGCCTCTTTATCTATCTGTGCATAATTACATTCTGTTTTGGATGATGTTCATGAAGTGAACATGCCTGGAGTAACTCCTGTTCTATCTGTGACAGAACTGCTTCCACTCCTACTGGAGATATCATATGTCAAGATTAATTCCCTTTCTTGATCGTAATGAATTAGCCCTTTCTGATCACTTTAATGCCTCAAACACTCCTACATGTTGTTTTCTCCATCTCCACTGAGTCTTTTTGCCTAATAATTTATGTAATGGTTTGGCCATTTCTTATTTGCAACTAAAGACATGCTCATAATAATTGCCATGAAGTAAAAACTTTACAATTCTTTTTTAATTGATGACTTGGAAGTATATATAATTGTCTTTATTTTTGGAGGGAGATCTACATTCTTAGTTATTCTAAATCTTAAGAATTTGATTTTTTTCGACTCCAAATCTACACTTATAAGAGCTTATTTAGTGTCTGTTTCATTAAATATATTCAAAAACTCCTTGTGAATTTTTTTAGTTGGTTTAAATCTTTTCCTATTACTATGAAATTGTCAAAGTATGGAGTTCATCAATTTCTATTGCTAACAGTTTCACTGCTCTTTGAAATATTGTCAGTGTGGATGCTTTGGGCATAATCCATGCTAATCACTCAGCTGTTTATTATCAATTGATAACTGTAGATATGCATGCCTCAAGTCCTTCTTTGTAAATACCCCTTCTTTTGCTAAAGTTGGTAAGATCTTCTTAACCAATTGAGAATGGTAATTTTCTGGTAACATTATTTTATTAATAGTAACCTATAGTCTGTGCATAATCTAATGTTGTCATTTTATCTTATTACAGGCACAATGGAAGTTAACCATTCAGACCCCTGTATGCATTCTATTACCTCTTTTTTCTCTAATCTTTCTAACTCATGTGTTAAATTTCCCCCTGAATGCAAATGTGATTTATCTAGCTTTTCATGCAATTAGTTTGATATTTTCTATACATAATTTTTCTGGAGACAATATTTACTTGCCTAAACGTGGTTTAAAAATCTCTGGATAGTACCTTCTATATATCTTAATGTCCTTATTATTTTCAATATCCTAAAGATTCAAACCAATTTCTTCCTAGAAGATTGCTATGATCTTTTATAATTACTATTAATGACAACTGTGCTATATTTGTTCCATGCTTCACATTAACTTTTGTGTGTTTCGCTATGCTTATTAACTTTTCTTGATAATCTTATATCTTTCTTGTAATAGAATCTACTTTTACTTTCTTATTAATTATCTCTTTCCAGCACTTCTTTGTTATGATAGATACCACTGACTCTGAATCTATTAATAATTTAACTAGTATGCCATTTATTTTACCTAGATACCACTGACTCTGAGTCTATTAATAATTTAACTAGTATGCCATTTATTTTACCATGTCAGTAAATACTGACGCTATTTTATAAAGTTTTACATTCCACTTTTTTTAAAAACTCTTTATAGTTCCCTTCTTTTGATAATCTATTATTTTCTCAACTCACTTTATTTTTATCCAAGTCGTGTAGATTCTCTTGTGCTAACATACCCTTTCAATAGCCTGCATGCTATTTTAATATGATTCTGCCTTTTATAATAGAAACAAATGCTTTCTTTGAATCTACATATCTCATTTTTATAGTTGAAACTAAATTACCTATCATTCATGAAGCACTTATTTCTGTATTTTCTCATTATTTGTTGATTCTGCTTTGTTTACTTTACTTCTTAATTCCTTTTAACCAGAAATGTAAATTGTTTTAATGCTTCTTTGCTTAACCTAGTTAACACTATTACCATATTGAATGTTAATGAAATATCAATTAATAACTTTAGGTGGAATGCATGGTTTGCCATGCCATGAATGAATTTGTCATTTAACATCTCATTTAAGAAAATATCAAAGCCACATTTGTTTGTTTGCCTAACTTTTTTTTCAGTTGCATACTCCATTATTGTTTCACAACTTAATTGGATGCAGGAATGGAGTTTATAGCTTTCCATAATTGTAATTGGCATTAGAGTAAAACTCATTAAATATTTCTACAGCTTTCTCAAATGTTAAATCAGATGGTACCATGGGGGTCATTTTTAATATTGTATATGTGGCTGCACCATGTAGACTAATAAACATTAGCAACCTTAAGTCTGACGTAATCATTTGCAACAATAAAGAATTAAAATTTTTCAACACATTGCCTTCATAACTCTGGTCGTCTAGCATCAAATTCCTCAAACTATTTTTATTAGTCACTTCTATTCATTACTAACTTACAATAAATAAATTTATTACCATGGCTTTATCTTATTTCCAACTTGTTCCTCTTGATTCAGTAATTTCTGCACTTTCAATTCCTTCTGAAATTTTTTTGATCTAGGGGATCTTGTCTTGGTTGTGCCAACTATTGTCTTCTGATATTTCGTGTTGTGGTTATTTATAAACACAAATGCTTAAGTACATTTCATTATTTGTAAATGATTACCTTCATAATAAAGTATATTAAGTGCTGTTCTTGGCTCAGCTATTACTGTCTTACATAGTGATTATCAGAAACATTGTCTGAAGTGGAATGATTCTTTGTCTATGCTTGCATCACTCTAGCTATGTGAACTTTGTCTGCTATGTAACTGCAGTTGTTTGAACAATATCTGTTCTCTGATACTAGTAGTATTCAGTAATTGATCTGGATATGTGATATTGTTGTTTATTTCCTGCTCAGCTCCAGCAACAACTCAGCTACTGTGGCTAAGAGTGAACATTACCTGAAACCAAACCTTATATGCTCATACAACATTATGACATGTGTACAAATTACCTTACTTTATCCTCTGAAGCAGGTAGTCATTTCCAGCTTACAACCTGTTGTTGTGTGTGCCAGCCTTGCAGAGATGTGTCCTCGTTTTCTATACAGATCCTTTTGGATGTCTGCTAATGTTGTAATTAGCATTCATGTACTTTTCCATCTTGTTTTGAACATTGTGTATGACAGTTATTATAGTTACTTATAACAAACTTTTATATACTCTCCTTTGAAAATGCAGAATATTTATTCTCATTCTTTGGATTCAGGAGACGAGACATTTACGAAAACAGTTACTGATTACTCCCTTTATTTACATTAAGAATTCATTCCTCTCACAATTAATGGTTTTGCCTCTGACTAAATTCATTAACATTTTTTACTTTTTATTCATTAGCAAAAACCTTTCCCATATACAACAATTTATATTCTGAATACTATTTCAAAATGAGTGATTGATGATTGAGCATGGCCATCTGGAAAGATGAGATAATGAAGCATCTAGTGATGAAGTGAAATTAAGTACTAAAATGAGATATATTTTTATAAATGGATTTTTATTAAATTAATAGCAAAAAAATATCTATTTTTTTTTTTTTTTAAAAAAAAAAAAAAAAAAAAACAAGATTTGAATATTTTAATGATAATTTTTTTTGTTTCTATATTCAAAAATTCTTTAATTGTTCAAATTTTTTATTCATTTAAAAAATTTCCCTAAGTAATCTTTTAATGAATACAAAATTTAATAGTATTAAGTAAAATAGAATAAAATAGATATATTGCATTATTCTAATAAAAAAATTGATTGAGAGAAAAATTGCCCCCCCCCCCCAATTCTCAATTTATTTTTCATCCTGCCTGCAAAAGACATTACTTTTTTTATCATCTTTTTGTACTTTGTATACAAAAAAAAATCTTTATATTTAATTGTTCATTTTTTTACAATTTGATAAAAAGGCTGCTTGATAGAATAAAAAGATACATAAGTATTAGAATTTGTCTGAAGGTTTGTGATGATGGTATATTAGATGTGATATGTTGGACTATTTCTATCATCTATCATTAAATGTTGAAGGTATAGAAAATTTTAAACTTTATTTAAACTTTTCAAATACAAATAACTTGTGAGTAATAACACCCAGAGAAAACTGGTTCGTTACACAATGTTTCAAGCAGTATTATTCTCCTTTCTGCATAGGTATTGAATTTACAGTTAGATTACTGATTATCAAATTTTAAAGCAATGCTCTAACCAATTGAGCTATTCTTTCAAAGGCAATAGTTAGTAGAAATTTCATATACTGTACTTATCTATGGGAGTTGGTTCAAATCCTTCTGATTCGTCCAATTTGTTTTTATATTATTAATATTTTTTTCTAAGAGTAAAGTTAATTAGAAGATTCCATGCATTGTGTATTGCTACATTGGGTTGATTTATAGAATTATTTGTTATTGTTATATGAGCAGCTTTGAATTTTCTTTTTTGTACCTTTTCCTAATATTTTTGTATTTTCCAATTAAACATATGTGCATTAATACATACATATTCTGTAGACACATCTGTTTTAACTATTAGTTTGTGTTCTTTCAATTGCTGTTTATCAGGGTGACAGGTTTCACCAATATACTTCCTTCCACATTCACATGGTATTTCATAGATGCCGTTTTTTTTCTCAGCATTTCCAGTTTAGGCTTTATACAAGTCAAAAGTCCTTTGGAAAACAGTTCTAAGGTTATATTGACTGCAGATTTTTTTTTGTCTGCTATGTATGGATACACTATAGTACCATTAATTGCTTTCTATTTTGATATCTCTTTTTATTATTTTAGATTTTCTCGATGATCGCAATGGATAACCATACTTCATGAGAGTTTGTTCTATGTAAATTTTTTCATTTTCCAAATCACTGGTTTTCAAACAAACTTCTTTTGCTCTGTTTCATAGTGATAGTATAATTCCATGTTTTATGTTTCTGATATTATTAGATGTATATGCCAAGTATTTGCCAGGGTGTGCTAGTTTTTCTAAACTATTGGTTTCACTTTGCCCTGAGAGAGACTTGTCACAAGAACATCTAAGAATGATGTTTGTTCTCACTCTAATTCCATTGTGAATTAATTGGAGATAGGTTGTTGATGTGTGTCCAGAATGACTGTAATTGTGCTTTACTATGCAGCCACATCACAAATGTATCACCAACATACCAAAGCCAAACTTAGGTGGAAATAAAAGTATTTATGATCATGGTTTCTTGCTCTTCCATATAAATGTTAAGAAAAGGTGAGAGTGGTGATCCTATGGCCATCCCTTGATTTTGTTGGGAGAATTCAGAGTTATATTGAAAGTATGTTGTTGTTGTGCACATTAACAGTTCCATTACACTATAATATAATAATAATGAAATTATTAACTTTCTGCATAACAACATATTTTCTATATAACTCAGAAAATCAAGAGATGGCCATAAGATCACCACTCTTATCCTTACTTAGCAATATTTGTATGGAATAACTAGAAACCAAGACCACAAATTCACTCCATTTCAGCCTAAAATGTGGCTTCACTATGTTGATGATAGATTTGTGGTGTGGTTGCATGGCGAAGAACGATTACAGTACATTGAAATTTAATAATAAGTTTTTTTGTACTCAGTAAAAGTAAGGAATATATATATATATTTTTAGATCTCAACTGATAAGGTTTAATTAATGATTAAACTTGCGTGGAATGTAACAATGGAAAATATTTATGCATTTGTTATAAGAAAATTGTATTTGGTAAATACCATGAAATATTTGCTAATTACAAATATTTTCTTGATTCAAAAGAAGGTGACTTTACTAATTAAAAATGTAAAGAGGAAAACAAGACTGATAACAATAAAGGATGAACCCTGGTTCAGGTGCAGCAAAGTGTGTTCTTATTCCAGTGAATTTACCAAGTGAACTTGTGGGTAAGAGATTTTTAACAGACAATAGCTGTAAGAAGCTTAATTGAAGGTGCAGCTCTCCAGTGTGAAGCTGTGATCATGACAAGCAGTTGGACCAAGTCAAAGAACTCTGTTAGTTTGAGAAGCTGAGCCAAAGTGTTTTTGGAAACTGAGACCAAGGGAAACCATCCAGCAAGCAGCAATCTGTACATGTGTCACGGGAATTGAACCACAAGTGAATTATATACATTGTATTGGAGTGTATCAATAACTGTTAATAACAACCTTTTTATCATTATTCCAGTCTGTATCTAAATTTATTGAGTTATTTGTTGGTATTCGGACTACCTGCATTCGAATACACAACCGAAGTTTATGGGTAAAAATATATTTCCCAAATTTGTTGTGGCTAAAAGAATTTTACAAACATACCTGTAATAATAGCAATAAACTGAATGCAATTTTTCTAAAGTGTAAATTTTTAAAAATTTACTTATAAATAATAGTCAAGATCAAATTAAGTGAATTAACTATAATTTCTATATATAAAAAAAAATGTAGTCAAGCGTTGTTAGCCGGGAGGTCAGCGCAGCTGCCTTGCAAGCAAGTAGTTGGTTGCAGACGATTGTTGTGGGTTCGCCTCCCAGCCGATGCTATGACATATGAAAAAAAAAAAAAAATGTAAGCAATAAATTACAGACTTTAGCAAACTATTTGCTTAAACAAAAACCCAAAAGCGAATTTTTTAGTATTTATATTTCATTTTCATGCATTGTTTTGGTTTTTAATTTGCTTTTACGAGTTTTTTTAAATTAAACTTTTATTTAATATACATTTTCATTTATGACATCCCTTGCTTTGTTCAGTAGATCTTTTAAAATAAATAAACTAAACAATCATTTTAAATAAATAGCTCATTTATTAGACAAAGGTTTCTCCAATAGCCCTTTATAGAGAAACTATGAAGAAGGTAATTACCAGGTGATGAGGACGAGT
The DNA here is from genome assembly GCA_028023455.1 of Epiperipatus broadwayi. Lineage (NCBI taxonomy): Eukaryota > Metazoa > Onychophora > Udeonychophora > Euonychophora > Peripatidae > Epiperipatus > Epiperipatus broadwayi. The sequence goes on from JAQFVV010012402.1 coordinate 9,934,417, forward strand.
TTTTCCTTCCTTGGTTTACATGTTACCACTTAGAATAGCTAGACATCTATTTATTATCAATGTTGGATATTAGCGGAGTGAAAAATCTCAAGCTCCATGAAAGGAATTTTCGCTTATTTCAAAACCCAGATTTAAGAATAACAGACAGATATGGTATTTTGCACTACAATACACTTCTAAATAAATATTATAGCCTTTTTTAGATATCAACATTGATTGGCCTAACTTGATTATACTGCCTAATGCAAGATCGCAATTAAGTGCTTCCAGTCTTCTAAATGTCCCCATTAGTCTTTTATCATTGAGGGGCTCTGATTATTTATTATCAACTAAATCTTACATATTAAAATCATTTCTCTAACAGTCAAGTACCATCGTCGGAAGCCTGAATTATTACCTCATATTTGTTCAATATCACATATAAAATGCTACAATCTCTAGCTATTAATTTTTTTATTTATAGAATTTAATTCACGAAACTTAACACCGAAATTAAAAAAAGAGAGAAAATGCCTAAATATTTTTAACTTCTTTAGCAACAATTACAGAAATGACACTTCTTTTCCGTGTTAGCTAATTTTAAACTTTTATATTCTACAAAAGATAAAATTTATTTACGTCTTTTAAATTAGACTGGATTAATTCAAAATAATTTAGTATTTTTTTTATAAAATTCGAATACTAAAAATATCATTAATTTTATATGCAGACGACATCACCAAACTTGCCTTGCTTTTTATCAGAATTAATCATAATTCAAGATCAATAATAATATTGCCACCAGATGTCTATAATATCTCGAAGACTTCCGATGAGGTATGAATGACACGTCCACATTGTAGTATAGTGTCTGCCACGTTATCGTATTTCATATTATTATTTTGAAATATTTTGAAATTACGATTGTTTACGTTGATCACGAATTTTAAAAATATAGTAATATGAATTTTTTAGACTTTCTAATACATTTTCTTTATTTAGTTAGTTTATTTATTTTAAATGTTGATAGTTTATCTTTTCAATTACCTCCAAATGTAAAAAAATGCCTCAAAGAGGAAATTCACAAAGATGTTGTAGTAAAAGGAGAATATGAATTATCAGATGCCCCAGGTCAAAAAACAGATCTAAAGGTTTGTTTTTGTATGTTATGTATTTATACGATAATGTTACTTAATTTATATATAATAAATTTGATAACGTTTGTGCGCTTGTAGGCCTTAATTGAGCTTTCGAATTCTCATTGCCGAAATTTTATTTTCTGGATTGCTATTGCTTATAGTTTAAAATGAATAATATTTGATTTTTATTTATAAATTTTCGTCATAATATAAATATGCTTATGTTAGTTGGTGACGCCTTATAATTTTTTTTTTTTAAGTTGAGACATTAGAAAGGGCTTATATATTATTTCAAGAAATATTTTTCTCTTACAAATTTGTTCTGTTAATTTGTATTCGCAAAAATTATGCCTTATAAACTTTTATACCCAATATCAGACAATTTATACAATAACAAAAAACATTGAATTTAGTTAGAGTAAAGAACAATATTAGTTTTAAAAATATGTTTGTTAGCATATCAAACATTTCGCTTATTTTAGTCATATAGATTTCCTTAAACTTCTAGTAAGAAATTCATTGTAATGTTTTGCTCTTAATTTTAAAGTGAAAGTGACTTCGATGATACATAAAGTTTTTTATTTTTGGTATAATAAATGGTATATACATCTATATTTGTATTCATTTCGCTTATTTTAGTCATATAGATTTCCTTAACCTTCTAGTAAGAAATTCATTGAAATGTTTTGCTCTTAATTTTAAAGTGAAAGTGACTTCGATGATACATAAAGTTTTTTTATTTATATTTTTGGTATAATAAATGGTGTATACATCTATATTTGTTTTCATTTATGTACAAAGACTAGTATTCTCCATATAATATTAAATCATTTGGCAATGCAATAAGAAAGATAAAGTTATTCTCCATATATGTTTGTTTTAATTAAACTATTGAATGTGAATTTAATTAATACTTTTTTTTCAAAACTATTATGACAGAGTTATTTTTTTATTTCAAATTGTTTAAGAAATTGTAGTAAATATGCCAATGAAAAATTGAACTTTTGAGACAACAATAAATGAACATAAAAGCAAATTTTCTCCATTTAAAATAACTTAATTTATGCCTTATAAGAATTAAATATTACATTTGTATCAAAATATATAATTCACAATGTCAAAACTTTGTTGTAGCAGTTATAAATGCTCCAGAATTTGTCTAAGTATACTGTAAAACGTTTAGAATAAGTTTCTTGCCCTAAAAGTTTTTATTGTAAACTCTAACCATGTTAGTATTTGTTATATATCTAAGGCAGTTATAATCTAGTAGATTTAGTTATAAACTTTACTGAAATAAAAGTAAAAACAAAAATAGTATATATATATATTTCAACAGGCAAAATTCTCCATACAGTAGTATCACTCAGTGCAAGCCAGAGTAATCAATGGATGCTTGAGCAAGCGTAACAAATGGTGATCATGTGATGTTTAGTGGTATATGTTTCAAGTTTTATTAATTAATAATTTAGAGTATAAGAATTTAAAAATAAATATTTTATTATTTTTTTTTGTAAATTTCAATGATAAATTAATTTTTATAAAATGTTTTTATTAACTTTTTTTTCAAAGCATTATATCTATAGAGTTGCATCCCATTTCATGAAACCATAATTACTAATTTTAATTAATGACTTAAAAATCAGAAGAAAAAAAAATTTGGTTGTATTTATATGCTTATTATTGGTATTCTAAATGAAACAAATGAAATAGAAAAATTGTTGCCAAGACTATATATCAAATATCTAAATGATAAAGATCTATCAAATGATTGAAAGAATGTAATAATAATATTGATATTTAAAAAAGATTTAAAGAAGCCAGAAAATACAGATGTTATTAGTCTTAATAGTTCTATACAAAATCTTTATCATGATAATTATAATTTATCATCAGCAAACTGTGGATTCTAACCAAAAGAACAAACTGAATTTAATTTTAACATAGTGGATTAATCCATGTATTGAGAGAAATTATAGAAAATACTACTGAATATGAGCTGCCAATATGTTTTGGCTTTGGTGATTATGAAAAGGCATTTGATTCTATAAGCATTTCTATAGTGATTAAAATTTTAAACCATTAAAGTATAAACTCAGAATATTGTTAAGTACAACAGCATAAAGTAGATTTCATGGTGATATTAAAAAAATGACAGGATGATTTCATATCCAAAAATTAGATTTATACTAAGTATTTTTTGTGGATTGAAATGAGAAGCTAAAAAAGTATATTATTATTTTATTCATAGTTGATTTTTTAATAATGATTGACTGCAGATAGGAGTTTGCTGTTAACTAAAGGAAGAGACTTTGATTTTTCTTTGGGCCTTAAAGGAATTGAGCAGGTCACATGCCTAATATTCACTCTATAGATTCTTGTCATTGCAATTGTTTTTGCTATATGTTTGTTCATATAGCATATAAATATGGATGGACAGCTCACCAAAATTTATGAGCTAGCATGGTGAGTTTATTGACTTTTTATCTCTTGAGTTTAAGATGAAGAAACATAAGTTCTTCTCAATTGCCTGATAGCTCTTAACTGAAATACCATTTAAGTTTACATGAAGACAGAATGAATGTGTGTGTGAATGAACTTCTTTTTAATAGATATTTACAATCATGACAGACAAAATTAAATTATGGTTCTTATTTTTAGAAAACTTAAGTTGTCAGCCAAAGCAGTGATTGGCTGCTAAAGGTGGAGAGTACTAAGAATCCCCTGATTGTGGGTGCAAGTTGCCATTTGATATCTTTTTATTTAGGTATTTACAATTGCAGATTATTTATATAAAGAAAGATTGTGAGAATTGGATTAACTGTGCAATATTAAATGGGATATTGTTAAATTTTGGGGAGTTAGAATAAAGATGAAGAGACAATTGATTTAAAAGTAGACATACTTCTATTAGGAAGGCCCAAATATTAAAATCATAAATGGAATGGGATTCATTATAAATAAAAAATTTAAGATATTATCGAGATTGATAGATAGAGTGGCAAAATTAATTATTTAACTTAATAAAAGATATCTATTGCAGATAATTCAAGTTTATCCCCAATAAGAATAGAGGAATTTTATGTGGATGTACACAAAAGTTTTCGATCAGACTAAATAACATTTTAAAATTGAACTAGAATTGATAAACAATTGAAAGATGAAAGTGCTGTGGGTAAATTTAGATATTGTATAAAAATGAGAGAGGACACAAACTTGTGGAGTTTTCAGAAAAAGAAAGTGTATTTTGAATTAATTTTTTAAGAAAAATGCTTCAATAAAATGGACATGGAAGGATGCAAATGAAGATACAGCAGAATTGGATTCTATTTGGACTAATAGAAAATATGTCAAGATTATAATGTTCTTAATAGATTCAACACAGGAAGTAATAATTGATTATTGACATGTAAGATACGTATTAATGCAAAACTGGGGACAAGCTGTTGTCATTTTTAACCTTCAGAAATATTGCAATGAATTTAAATTAGAACTTATAAACTGTTATAAAATTTTGAAGTTGTTTAGATTTGAATGAAATCAATAGGGAAATAATTGATACACTATTAAGAATTGCAACAAAAATAGCTTGTACAAAAGCAACAATTACCAATATATTTTCTACTGAGACAAGATAATGTATGAAGAGAAGAAATATGACAATATATAAATGTGATCCATTAAGAATTGAATATTTAAAATTTTGTAAAGTGGTATGAAAGAGTTAATATAAAAAAATATAATTGATAATTAGCAAAGAAAGCTATATTTAAAAACAAAAGTCTCAAAAGTGTAAATTTATTTCTACTATAAGATGAAAAGATGGAACTGTTACTAAAATGAGAGATGGTATTGTGAAATGTGTGAAAGAGTTGTATAAAGAATTATAATTGATATCTTAAAAGAAGCAGATGAACAAATATAAAAATTGTTTGCAAAGTTTTGTGCCAGATGTCTAAATGATAGTGAGGTACCAGATGATTTTATGAATGCAATAGTAATATTTTAAAAAGTGATAAGTGTAATTAAGATATTGTGTTAGAATTTTAGATAAAAGTATTTGGGAAAAACATTCCAATGTAAATTAGACCAAAATTAGTTAATTCTTGCAATTTCATAAATGTATTTTATTGTTATTACTAAGAAGAAGAAAAAAAATTAGTGTGATAAACATATTGGTTTTAAAAAAAACCCCATTAAAGGCTTAGGACGATAGGATATATTACTATAGAGTAAAAGTATAAATAGATCTGAACAACAGCAGCAAGGAATTTTGCATTGGAGAAGATAGTAATGCATATTGATACCAGAAAGAGAAGAAAAAAAATACTGAGAGAAATAGGGTGGTCATTATCAGTAAGAAATCAGAAAGTACAAAGGACTGTAATTAGTCTTTAAAAAAAAAAAATCTGATGTATGTGGTAGAATGGTTTTATATCATTAATTAATGTTTGGTTATTTAAAAGTATTTTTCAGTACTAATTCTAATGCAGCATATATGACAATATTTGTTACTAGGAAAGTATTTGTTATGTATGACTAAGGAACCGGAAGCATAGCAGTAAAGCATCTGAAACTGTTTAATTATATCTAGTTATGAGCATTGATTGTGAATAAGATATATCATTGCCTGATTATACAAAGAAAACCATGTGGCAAGAAAAGAAGAGGATTCTGCCCTAAAACCTAGCATGCACTTGCTTATAGTGAGAATAATTTTTCTTTGTCTACAATCATTGATGCCCAAGAAGATTAATTAAAATGAAGACTAAATTTATATAAACTATTATGAAAGGTGTGCATAACAGGTAGAATCATAAGCTTACTATATCAACAAAACCATGGTAAAAACGTTATATTCGTAAGATTTTTTTAAAATTCAAATATAAAGTTTTAATTAGTAAGGTTTGAGTATATTCATAATTACATTTAAAAGTTTTATTTATGATTATTTATTAGTTTAAATATATTTTTTATATTTATCAATTTGTTTCCATTACAAGAATCAGAATTGTATGGACATTTTAAAATATTTGCAAATGTATAAGCAAAAAATTTTATTTTACTTATTTTATGATTATTGTAAATAATTATATTATTTTGTTATCAAATATAGTTATTTTGCTGTTTGAACTCATTCCAAACCTATATGTTTCATCTATTAATACATCTGAGAAGTTATGTAATCCTCTTTAAGAGAAGATGCTAGTGTAACAAACATACATTGAGTTTATGGTGATCATAAATAAGGATTTATCCAGAAGTATTCTTTCTGTAAAGAAAGTGCCCCTAAGGCTAATTTAGATTGAATCTAAAAAAACAAATGCTTTTGGAATAATTAGCTGAAATTAACTTTTTGAGTGCTGCTATCCTCTCAATCATCATCACCATAGTGTTTGTTATAATTAATAAGTACTATTACAGTATGTATGATAGAACTGGTCTTGATTATTATATAAAGTTTGATTTATTATAGAATTTAATCTTTATTGGTGTGACACAACTAAGTTTCAGAAATTTCAACACTGTACCGGTCGAAAATGTATATCCATTCAACAAGACTAGAATCTGAGCAAAAGTACCCTGAATCCAATCATGCCCGAGATACCCAGGTCAGGAGCATTCATGAATTCGAACCTGTTTGCCCATTCCCTAAATCTATAACACTATGGATAACACCCACGGTGATATCATGTAAATTAATTATTTCTCGGCCCAGAGCTACAGCGTATTACATGAGACCTACAATGATGATGATGATTTTTGGGAGATATTGAGTGAACCAAGAGATAGCTTAACTAAGATCTAAAAACTATATTAACTAAATGATAGGATTCGAATACGAGATAATATTTTATGACACAGATTTATTAAATGATTCAGACATTTATACTTTCCGATTTCACGCTGCAGAGTGAGTTTACAAAAGAATCAAAAATATATTTACCATTAATGTCTTTAATACAGACGGATACATAGTGCGGTTGTAATATATATAACTATTCAAAATTTACATGATTGAACAATAATAACTTCCGGTTGTTTACATAATTTATTTACCATAACGTAACACTTAAATGATTTGGTTTGATACATTTATATAGTGCGGAAGCGTATGTAGAAATATTCAAAATTACATGTTTATGAGTAAGTAGTAAAATACATTTCACATTGGTTTTGTTTTAACACAATTCTATAGTGCGTGAGCGCACGTAAAAATATTCAAAGGTTTACAGGTTTTATAAATGAAAGTTAAAATAGCATTTAATATTGGTTTTGCTTTATTACATTTCGATAGTGCGGGAGCGCACGAAAAAATATTCAAAAATTTACAAGTTTCATAAATGAATGACAAAATAGCATTTAATATTGATTTTGCTTTAATACCCTTATATAGTGCGGGAGCGCACGTAAAAATATTCATAAGTTTACAAGTTTTATAAATGAAGGCTAAAATGGCATTTAATATTGATTTTGCTTTAATACATTTCTATAGTGCGGTAGCGCATGAAAAATATTCAAAATTACATCACTGAGATAGTACATTTATCTGGTGGTAGACGAAATTCATATATATATAATAGCCATAAGGCAGGAATACGATTGCAAAGGTTTCACTAATTCATTAAATAATAACTTAACCGTGGTATTACGTGGAGACACTTTTCATTAATGTTATTAACAAAATAATTCATAACTCATTTTAAAGAAACAACGGTTATTTGAAACATATTGAACTAAATATTTTATTCATATAATATTTTCGAATCACATATGTGAAACTAACTTGGTACCTTTGCTTAATTGTAAGAGGAGGGGAGAGCAGTTTGAAATAATTGGATTAAAACTCCAACGAAATTACTTAAGAGATAAATGGTTAGTAGGTGTATTAACACTATAGAATTTACTAACTAGGCATAATATAAATATAAGTGGGGAATGGCGGTGCGTGCATATATCTTAGGAAGGAAGATACGGCATCTTGGCCGATTTACACTTTATAAATCAAATAACGACGACGATGAAGTATGCCGCTTCAGGCGGACTAATACTTAGAACGAACTTTCTAGGTGTGAAGTTGCAATGGTCCGGCATACAGCTATCCATGCAGAGCTCCCACAATGCTAGCTAAAATATCCAGGAGTTAGATCATAATCCTGATTTGGACCTACGAAGAAATAATTCAAGATTCCCTGGAGTGAGGTACAGGCGAATCAGAAATGACTAGATTCCCCGGGGCGAGGTACGGGCGAATCGGAAGAGAATCGCTTCCTAATTTATGCAAACAACGCAGTGATAATAATAATATTTCTAGATATTTAAAAAATAATAGTTACGGCCTACGAATGGTTTAGCAAATCTATAGCACGAATACATTTCCATACTTCCATATCAAATTACAAGACTAATTCAATAAACTTTTAGTCATTTTATTATAGCTTAAATCTCCCCCACCCTCCTAACTTATTTTATTTTAAAAAAATGTATTAGCGTAATTTAAACGCTAAAAAAAAAAAAAGAATAATTATTCGCCAACTTTAGCAAACTTGGGCACATCAATAAACAAAACAAAAGATTTAGAAATCTACCCCAGATAAAATAAGACTTGTAATAAAATACATTAATAAGAACCGCACGATTACTAATAGAAAATCTTTCATTATTCATTAACTCAACCCTAAGAGCTTAAAACATTATTAACTAAATGATTTAATGCAATCTACCCCCCCCCCCCCATTTCTATAGAAATAGAAATATAGCTCGTATGATTGGAGTTAACCAATATTCTACATTTCATATACATATATAAAATCAAAACAACTATTAATATCAAAATTTTACCGCATAAAAATAAAGCAATTATAAAAGCAAGCGTGAATCGGATGAATAGAATTACATTTAGATAATTTATGGTTTAGAATCGATAACATAATGCTCGCCATTTTGCGAGTTATTTAAGATATTACTTAAATGATAAAACAAATATTATAATTTATGAAATTTAGATAAGCAAGAAATTAGCAGCACTAAGTATTGTGAATGAATACACCTACATGTTTAATTATAGCAGTGATGTCTTCAAGGTAGGCAGGAACGCATTCTTCTTTGGATGGGCATCAGGTCAGACGCTGGCGGCACGATGTCACTCTGGCTCAGCATGGTAAGGAGATCGTCTCAGGTAAAGGGGAATGGTGGCTTGAAGTCCCTTTTCTACTCAGACATTCTGGGGACGACCGACGTGGAATAGATTAGCAACAGTAACTTAAAATTAGCTCTCCTCCTTACTGGGTTCAGATCTAGCAGCATTTATACTCTTTTTTCTGATGACGTTAGAAAGCACTTAGCTGCCAGACCCGAGGCACTTTATCCACTTAGCAGATCTGTAGTTTCTGACCGGATGCATCCTTTGTTGGAATAAAATTTAAATACAATGCAATCCTGTCAAAAGTTTCTCGCATGATTGTTTTAAATGTAGTCTTGTGATTTTAAAACAGAAAATGGATAAATTTCCATTAAAGGATTTTTACATTATTATAAAAATTATAAGTTTTAGATGGATAAATGGGTTTCCGGCAATTGTCTTAGTTATATTTGAGAATCTTATGACAAGGATTGCGTCATCTTCAATTCTTCTGACCGCCACGACTTAAATAAATAATATATTAGATATAACTTGACATATACATTAAATATATAAATTTTTATTTAAACTATATTTTAGCAATAATCTCCCATCTGTAATATATAGACACCCATTATGCACGCACATGAATTAAAATAACAAAAAAAAATATTCACTTATTAAAATTAATCATTTTAAGATATTTATATATATCTACGTCAATTATCACTTTATTAGTTTAAATATAAAATATATGCATTAATAAATATATATACATGCGTAAGGATGGAGTTTGAATATGGTTTGGTGGTGGGAGATTCTGAGTGGGCTGTGAAGTTTGATCTGAGTATCAGGTCAACTGCTTCAATACACAAATTGCAGTTGTAATTGATCTATGATTTTCTCTTATTCACACTATTTGTGCGTTTAAATTTGATTGAAGTTTAGTAATGTAAAATATGTTATTAATATCAGTATTTGTGAAATATTCTAATGTGCATCATAATTATATATCCATATTTAATGATTTAATATTTTTATTTAATAAATATTGACTTTTGTTTTAGGTATTAGATACAAGAGGCCATATATTATATAGTAAAGAAGATGCAAACAAAGGCAAATTTGCTTTTACAACAGATGATTATGATGTATTTGATGTTTGCTTTGAGACAAAGTTATCGGGAGGTAAAGTTTATATATATGTACGGATGTATTAAAGTTTCAACTTTAGTGTAAATAATTGTTTTTTAAAATTAGAATTGAAAGTTAATGTTATAATTCAAACTGTAAAAGATTTAAATAATAATAGATATTGTATTTAATTATCAACAAACTATTTTAAACTCATGATATTCTTAAAAATATTACTGTAAATGATAAATGAATGGAATTAAGAAAAGTAATAAATTCATAAATAAAAAAAAGGTGTAGTTCATAAGTATTTTGAGGTATATATAAAATTATTTGCAAAGAGAAAAAGTATTAGTATTATATGTAATAAAATCATTATTAAAGAATCTGTCTGGATTTTTTTTTTTTTTTATGAACTTTAATAAATATATTCATAACCTTAACATTCCATACTTCAATAATGTGATAAGCTTGAAAATTCAAATTGGGAATTTTATAATTATTATTTTATGTAGTAAAAATAATATATTTATTAAACATGTATTTTAATAATGATCGCAAACATAGACAGTATTTTTTTATTCATAATTAGTTTTTATTTTATAAGTATTTTTATAGAAAATTTCATGCAAAATAAATACTTTCGCCGTAATAAATTGTTTCATTTGCAATTTTTAAAAATAATATTGAATAATTTTAGTTCTTAAAAATAGTTCACAAATTTTTCTCTTATTTAAATTATATGATAAATTGTTCATCAATTTCTGTCACTTTTATATGAATTCAGAAATATAATAATCTAAATAAGATTTTTTATATATGAGAATTCAGAAATATTTATTTAAATAGTGATTGTAATGCTTTTAATTTATATTTATAAATACAAGTAACTACATATCAAAAATTACAACTAATTTATTAGAATTTTTGTAATACTATTAACTTGTTGTAAATCCAAAGATTTCGTGATCGTTAATGTTTAACAGAAATAGTGGACTTAATCAGTGAAGAATTTATTAACTTCACGCTCCCAATTCATAATGCTTTAGATTTGCCTATATATATATATAGAAAAATAGATTGAAGATAAGAGTGGGCCGCTCTTATCTTTATAAAGTCGAATTTGCGTTTAGATTTGTAGAGGTCTCTCTTGTAATAAATTAAGCACTCAAGGCGCATGTACTAAGGTTTTAGCCTTATTTAAGTATTACTTGAATAATGTATATCAAGAAAAATTTTAAATTGAATATAGTAACCAATATAAAATATTGTATATTGAAATGGCTAATATCGGACCGTATATATCCTATGCAAATCTTTAATATGACAGCCAAAATAAATTATAATTTTTTAAACCACTAAACATCACATGATCACCATTTCTTATGCTTGCTCATAACTGTTATTAAAACAGGCAAAACCAAGGCTCCTCACTGACGAAAGCCACAAGCTAGAAACTAGTCTGGGGATCTATTTTTTACTCTTTATTATCCCATAGTTTTCTTGATTCACCCCCTCCCTCCCAATCCTCTTAATCCATTTTAATAAAAGTTGTTTTAAATAAAAAAAAATTTAAAATTTCTTTTTCACTTCTTTGATCTTTAAATTTCAATCTGAACAATTTATCATAATCATGTTTCAACATCTTACACCACCAAAGTAAATGTTTAATATTCTTCTCCATCTCCACATGAACTACATCTATAATCCAAATTTTATTTTATTTTTGTATTTTTTTGACCTGGTTTCTAAAGTTTCTGCTCTTGTACCAAATAACAATAAGCTTTCTGTAGAGTTATTACACATTGTTTCATATTCTACATAATTTTTATTCTTATATAGTTTCAAACTCTTTTTTTTATTTATATTCATTTTCCATAACTCTCATTTTATTTTTCCAGCTAACTTATTCATCCTCTTTTCTTCTTAATTCTATATCCGAAATACATTTTCTAAACATCTCATTTTTTTTGGAAATAAATTTTCTATTTATTAATTTTGCATTATGAAAAAAAAAAAATCTATATCCCTCATATTGTCCTCTTTATTTAATCCAACTAAATATTATTTTTAATAATCTGTTGTCATTCATATATGATATCTTTTCAATATTCTTAATTTCCCTCATTAAAAAAAAGTCCATCCATTTCATTTGCTGGTTTCTACAATTCATCATTCAGTGCACATTTATTTATTTATTTTTGTATTCTATTGAAAACTTTCTACATTTCTGTCTATTTGTTTCTAATGTTAAAGCAAACATCATTTCCAAATAATTCTATGTACTCATTTATTATATGAAAAATATGCCAGATTTTTAATGAGTCCATTTAATTTTTTGCTTTTTCTCGACTAATTTCCAATTATCTATATAATTCTTTTTCTTTTTTCCATTTAACAAAATATCTTAAGTACCTATATTTCTCTACTTTTTTAATCTTTTATTTTTTATCTTTCAATTTTATTCTTTCCATTAAATAAGTAGTAAGATCTTAGATTTTTTTTTTTTTACTGAATTTTACTTATTCTTGCCTCTAAATTTATCTGGTAATAAGTTCATATCTACTATCTTATGTGTAAAAAAATGCTGTACCCATAAAAAACAAAAAAGTTGATATAATATATATTCTCCTAATTCCAACTATAGATTTGTTCACCTTTATTTCTACTCTTTCAATCTCCAATTCTCTTAGAAACAAAATAAATAAAGGTGATATTAGGACATTCCTGCTTCAATCCAATTTTAATTTTACTAAACGAAAATCTTTTTCCTCTTTTTTTTTTAAAAGGACAAATAAACTTTTTAATCTTTCAAGATGAATACAATTACTATCTAAAAGTAGATAACGTTATCTTTCCTTTTTTTTCTTCTCCTAAATAACTATATCATTCTTCAATAAATGTTTCATCAATATTCAGAAATCTAAATGAATCAAATTTGTATTTCCGGAAAAGGAGTGGATAAATGATATACCTTATGCATGCATATAATATATCAGATAGATCATTTATCTTTTTTAAAAAATAGCAGAAATTGGTACACGTTTTTTTTTTTTTAAAAATTTTTTCATAAAAACTCTTTTTTAAAAATCTTTATTTTATAGGTAAAAAAAAAGGCATGGATAATTCAAGTATGAGTGTTTTAAAAAATGAATTGATAATTACTTTCAGAGTAAGCACAGTATTAATAATTACATTTTTAAATATTGATTTACAGCCCAGTATATTAAAGCGAATTGTTTCAATAAATTATTTCAAATTTATTCTTCAGAAGATAAACTTCTTTTAATATGAAAATAAAATTTTTATTATTTCAGTATTAATAATTACATTTTTTGAAATTATTTTATGGAGGAAGTAGATCATATAAATATGTATATATTTATCCATACAAGTGTATATATATATGTGTGTATGCTTCTAAATAGTCCAAATTCATTTAAATGAATATATTCATATATTTGGGATAAAATTGAAATAACAAAATATTGCGAATTTTACAAAAAAAGTTTCTAGAGTTATAATAAGTTTTCTGTATCATTTTAATTACAATTTTATGTAAAATAATTTAAAATTAATATAAAAAAAATTCAATTTTAAAACAGATTCCAAAATTTACTTTTTTTATGAATAAATTTAAAAATAATAACTTTAAAAACGTTTAAATTTTTTTTTATATCGTATGATATTGTTTATATTTTTTCAGCTTTATTTTTATAATATGTGAGTTTTATGGAACATAATATTTTGTCTTTGTTATTATGTAATCTAATGTTATTGTTAAAATTGTATTTTTAACCAAGTGCATAAAAAATAAATATAACATCCTGTTAATCATAAGATTATACTGCTGAAAGATTTGTAATTCTTACTGGTTGCATTGTTGATTAAAAATTGAAATTTTAGAAAATTCAAACATCTTTTATTAATTTTTAATTTATATATATATATTTTTAAAATGCAAGTTATTACAAATGCAAATGTGAAAGAACAATGGCAATTATCTGCAAATTTTTTTTTTTAATCTTTAAAATAAAAATAGAATATCTTACTTCACTCTATTAAAAGCTTTGTGGTTATTGAAAGAAATTTTAACTTGACCATTTTTTTTTTTTTATATTTCTTAGCAATTGTCCTTTTTTTTGTTTTACTGTTCCTTAATCCTTTTTAAATCCAAACTGCTTTTCAAATATAAATATGTCTAATCGGCTGCACATGACAGGAAACTTGTTTAAAAAAATATTTTCAAGCTCTACTTGGATTTAAACTCAAGATCATGAGCATGCAGCCGATGCACTAACTGTTATATCATGAGGCCATCATTAACAACGGTGTACATATGTAAACAATAGTGTGTGTGTTTTTTTAACTGGCTTGCTAAAAAAAACCCCACAATATATCTTACAATAGTGTTAATTAATTTAAGCACTGTTTAATTTTTAATAGTTTGTAACCATCTATTTTGCTATATTTGTTTTTAATATAAAATTCATTTAATTAATTGATTCTCATAACATGTTTTCACTTGCACAACTTTTTTACGTGTATAGTTAATGTATAGCTGCATTTCAATCAATAATTTAAACTCTTCATATTTACTGTATTAGTCTTTTTTTAACTTTTAAAGAAATAACTATTAAAAAAGTTGGCAGGTTTCTTTCTAGACCATACACAACATTAAATATTAATTAAGAAATTTAACTAGAATTTCATGTAATTTCTTTTGCTTTTATGATTGTGTTTTAATTATACTGCTAGAATCTTATTATTATTGACAACTCATATCTTATTTTGCCTCACTTTCTACATTAATACAAATGTATGGTAATTATTTTTATCATGCAAATTACATTTTCTTCCAACTTTTCATTACATATATTCTCTCTATTAAAAACTTGCCATTTTTCGTTTTAATTGGTATTATATTTTAATGACAGATTATCTATCTTTACTTCAAAATTCTTTTTCTTTTTAACCCACATATCTCAATTTAAATTATGGATTGAATCAATGGCAACTCTATATGCATGTTCTTAATGTTGTTTATGAATTTAATATAATTATTTAAAATCACATGTTATCATTTGGAGCTTTTCATTTTTGCTTTTATGATTTTTAAATTATTTTTTTCATTATTACCATGTTATTTTTCTATAAAAACTTAAACTTTTTCCTCTTTCATTTTTTGCCTCTAAACCATTGCTTGCTACAGTCTTCCACGATTTATTACAGCATTCAAATTTTATTGTTATTGCAAAACTAATTTATATTTTCTTTCTTTCTTTATTTATTTGTGCATAATCTCAGTTTATTATTATATTAACTAGTTGGCATATATAATTATTAAACTCCTTGAAACAATTTTGGGCCTTTTCACTAACAACATGTATTTATACATCATGCTATTTCAAAAAAGATATTAATTAGTGGGATATTTCTTTA
Source organism: Epiperipatus broadwayi (assembly GCA_028023455.1). Taxonomy (NCBI): domain Eukaryota; kingdom Metazoa; phylum Onychophora; class Udeonychophora; order Euonychophora; family Peripatidae; genus Epiperipatus; species Epiperipatus broadwayi. The sequence continues at coordinate 9,950,230 of JAQFVV010012402.1, forward strand.
CTTGTTAAATAAACATTTTTAGTTAAGTCTATTTTTAATTAGTTCTGTTAATTTTATTAATTATTAAAATATTGTTAAAGAAAAAAATCAGAATGTTGATTAAAAAACTGTTTCTTCTATAATTAATCACGTATTATGTAGTTAGATAAAAAGATCATTGAAAATATAATAAAAATATAATCACTAATTTTCTGGTATTCACTTCTTAATTAAGAGCCATAACTTTTTGTTACAACTTTGTATTTTGTTGTGATTATCATATTGACTCAAGCTTACCATTACATGATGCATTAATAATTTCCTTTATTATCAGAATAATTTCTGTGCTCTTCAATTAATGAAGTTACAGCTGTCCTGATTCCTGTTGGACATCATCTAATACTATTCCTGCATTATCTATATTGTATTTTTAGAGCTAAATATATTATTTCTCAACCAATTTTAATTTTCTGAAGGCTAATACTTTTTCTCAACAGTCATTTTAGAATCTCGGTATTTAATAATAATATATATATATTTATATTTTTGTTATTTTTTTTTTCTTCATTCAATTTTCAAAAACAAAATCGTTTTGATATAGCTGGTATTAGTTTATTTTTATAAAAACATATATTTAGCAAACATTTGTTTTCAAATGATAAAAAAGGAAATCACTTAAAGGGTTCCAATCAGCAGACCTACAGTTTTCAGAAACATTTTTTTTTTTTTTTTGCAATTTAACTTTTTTTTAAAAAAATTGATATATACAAAAGAAGAAAATAAACACCCATTCTCAACAGTTTGGTTTAGTGGGGTAATGGCGGATTCAGGAAATAGGGACTCTTGGATCAATTTTTACTGGAGTAAAAAAAAAAAAAAACCAGTCTAAATTTGGATTACTTGAACTGTTATGCTTCACCTTTGACTTGAGTGCTTGAACATCACATGATCTTATGATTGATTAAGATTTGTAATCACATATCTCGTGTATGTGTGATTTTATATTATAATACATAGAAACATCATGTTTCAATTAAATGATGTTGTAATGTATATATTACTTTCATTTGCTTATAGATGTAATATGCACACATATCGTATAAGAATACATGGATATTTATTTAAAGCATTTGTAGAAGTTAATTTGCTGCAGTTATATCTAAAGTAAACAATATGTATATAAATATTTATTATCCTTTACTCCTATTGATACCAAAAGTATTAAGCGTATCTTAATCAGATATTTAATATGCTAGACTTAAAATATATTTATTGCAACCTTATGCAACTTGCAGCTAATGTTTATATTAAAGACTTTCTAATAAAGAACTAATGAAAAAACTTAGGTTTGTTTTTATCATCTTGGGCTTGAACTGATTGGTATATATAAATTATATATAATTATTTATTAACCTATTTGCTAACTTTTATTTCATGGGGTCAATACAAAGAGTAACTCAAATACCAACTGATTATAGATATTATTTAGTCTGTCATATGTACATATTCAAAAGTGACTATAATTGTAATTGTCTTTGTTTTTGTTTGCTTCTTTTTACTGTTTAATTTTTTGTCTGACAGTATTAATATTTTAAAGCAGCAAGTATTAAATCATTTATATCTATCTATCTATATATGTCATTACATTGGAAACATTTTGTTAGAGTTTGATATAATATTGTAATAGTTTTAGTATTGTGACTTGTCATTGTATTTTTTTTATTTAATTTTTGAAGAATTTAGATGAATGTATTAAAAAAACATTTGTTTAAATAATATATATATTTATATTTAAAAGGTCGTGGCCCATCAAGGGAAGTTTTTCTAAATTTAAAACATGGTGTGGAAGCTACAAATTATCAAGATGTGAGTATTTTTTTTTTTTTTTTTGCATTTTATATTGTATGCAATTTTAAAAAAGGAAATATGTTTGCATAATAGATAGTTTGAATATTTTAAAATTCTCTCATCCTTTTTTTGAGAAAGGTAATTTAGATATATTTTTACTTATTTTAAATATTTAAATATAGCAGCCCCTCCATATCATTGATATTTATTATCTTAAATACTAAAATTAATTTATATGAATGTATTAAAACATGTATGTACATTTATATATAATTAAATAAACAGTAGTTGTAAATAAATTGAGTCATTGTAAATTCCTAAATTCCAATCATAGTAATTGAAGTTTACATTACAGCAGTTTATTTACACAAACATTCAGACATGTAATATATATACACATATATAAACAAAATGTAAAGGAAAAATGGGTTAAAGCAAACATTTTTAAATTTATAAACCGAATTTAATATTTGAAATACAGGCATTCTTCATAAAGTGAATTTAATTACACTGCCTATTTTAGTTTTTTTTTTTTATCTAGCTCTATTCATTTAATGATAATTATTCAAGTTAATTCAACTACAAAGATTGAATTTTTAAATTAGGATTTTTTTTTAATATATATTGGATTAGGAATTTGTTTTTTTAACTTTTTGCTAGAATAAGAGTCCTAAAGGGGTGTTAACTGATCAATATTAACTTATTCTTAAGAAACTGGCATATTTTTTTTTTATTTAAAATGATTATGGTCACTTCTTTTATTTAAGTAAATAATAAAAAAAAGACTGAAATGAATCTATAAGGAAAAGACTTTTAAACATATTGAGATAAAAGTATTAAAAAAAGTGATATTACCTAATTTTCATTTTATTTTTAATGTTGTTTTATTATGATAAAAGCTGAGATAAAACAATTACTTTAATGTACATCACTGTAATTAATCTTCAAAATCTCAAATTAATTTTTTCCTAAAAGCAATAGGAGTGATTTCTAGATTATATCTAGTACATTGAAAAAGCTTTCTACCCCCCCCCCCTTCCACTGTCTCATTTGAACTTTAATTAATGCACCATTACAGTTAAACTTTTGATATGTTTTTTAAAAAATTAGTATGCATGAATAGAAAATTAAAATTTTATTTTTATTTTTTAAAAAATATTTAATTTGCAGATGTCTGAATTCATTTGGCAGAATTCATATGCAAAAATTGTACAAAAATTTATATGTTTAAAGTTTTTTTTTTTTTGTAATTCTGAAAATTTATATGTGTAAACTAGTCAATGGTGATTTTTTTAAAATCAAGAAGGTTAATAAAATTGTGATAAAAGATACATTGCTGTTTTTAAAAAGCACTATAAAATCAGTTTTTTTTAGTTTAATGTAGATTAGTAATTCTTAACTTTTTCACTGTTGTAGCATATATTAAATTATAAAATATTTTAAATCAATAATGAGTATATACAAGATGATTCAATTTTAAAATTAACAATAAAAATATATATGAATCTGTTTTTAAAAATTACATTTTATGGATTATGCAGTACAGTGTAGATACTATTAGTCTAAACCAGTGGTCTTCAACCCCGGTCTGCGGACCGGCACCGGGCCGTAGAAGTTTTCTGCCGGTCCATGCTAGACTGACAATAAAGTTTGTAATAACAAAATAATAAGATTTTAAACTTTTAATTAATATAAACAATTTTTATTTATTTTTTCATCGCATTTTTATCCGATTAAAAAAAAAAAACAGAACGAAAATAAAATCTAATCAATCATACAGAAATTAATTTGTTTTTCTATTTATCTTAGATGTTTATGGGGGGAAGGGGGGTATTAAATTTTTTATTATTTTTCTAAAAAAATTCAAAATTAAAAAAAAAAAAGTTTTTTATTATACAAACTCCGGTTGTCTTTTGATAGCCAATCACGGCCGCTTGTCGGCGTTGTTTATGTGATAAAACAATAAAATGTAACGTTACTGGGCCGCAATTTTAAAAATATAGTGACTTTTTTGATCTCTTAAATTTTTTCTACTCCATCTTTTAATATTTCATTTTTAGTGTTTTTTTTTTTTTTTTGGCTATCTAGCGATTTTTTTTTTGGCTTTAACTTTTATTTTTGAAATCAATTTTTATTACCTTTTTTTTAAAAATAAAAACCAAAAATTAACTTCTGTCTCTAACTTTTACAAAGTATTGTATTGCTCAGTACACCCCCCCCAAATAAAGTAAGATCAAAACTTTTGACTTTTTCAAGTTTCAGTTTTTTTTTGTTTAAAAATATGGCCACTTTTTTTTTGGCCTATAAGGCAATATCTTTTTTGCCTTTATTTGTATACCGCTGATATACTAAAACTTTTATTTTTAAAACCAATTTTTATTACCTTTTTTTAAAAATAAAAACAAACCAAAAATAACTTTTGTCTCTATCTTTTGTCTCAGTGAAGACAAAGTATTTCTCAACCCACTCCCCCCCAAAAAATTAAAATAAGATCTTTTTTGGCTTTAACTTTTATTTTTGAAATCAATTTTTATCACCTTTTTTTAAAAAGAAAAACAACCAAAAAATTTCTGTCTCTAACTTTTACAAAGTATTTCTCAATCCACCCCCCCCCCCCAAATTAAAATAAGATCAAAACTTTTGACTTTTTCAAGTTTCGTTTTTCTTTTGTTTAAAAATACGCCCACTTTTTTTGGCCTATAAGGTGATATTTTTTTTGGCTTTATTTGTATACCGCTAATATACTAAAACTTTTATTTTTAAAACCAATTTCTGTTACCTTTTTTTAAAAATAAAAACAAACAAAAAATAACTTTGGTCTCTATCTTTTGTCTCAGTGAAGACAAAGTATTTCTTCACCCCCAAAAAAAAAAATTAAAATAAGATCAAAACTTTTGACTTTTTTATTTCGTTGTTTTTTTTTTTTTAAAAGATGGCGACTATATGGCGATTTTTTTTTTTTGGCTTTATTTCTATTACACGATGTCTATTTTGCCATTTTTTAAAAAAACTTTTCCTATTAATTACATTTTTTGATCCTTTCAACACACCAGCACAAAAAAAAATTACAATAACATCAAAACTTCAGACTTTTACACGTTTCGTTTTATTTTTTCAGATTTAAAATACGGCGAATTTTTTTTGGCTGTACGGTGATTTTAATTACGCGATTTCTATTTTGCCCTTACTACTATCAAAAGACAACCTCCATATATATATAACTTCATCTTGTATATTTAACATTAAATACAGATATTACATTTATCATAATCATTGTCATGTAATTACACTAGCTGTGATATTTCCCAACATTCAGGTGAATAACATTTTATTTTTGCATGCTTTAACAATGAATAATAAATGTAGAAATGCAAGCACATTAATGAGAATGATTGTTATTGTACTGTTTTCTGTAGTAGTATAACTGCGCAACTTGAGAAAGAGTGTTCAGCATGTGAAGGTAAGCAAACACCATTACAATACACAATAACTAGTGTGCTGTTTTGGTCAGTTATAACAATTATGCTTATCTATGGCTAAGCAGGTTACATCTTTAAGAAAGTTTATCTGTAAACTTCTGCCGGTCCGCGAAATCTTATGCTTATTTTTGCCGATCTGCAGGTGTGAAAAGGTTGAAGTCCACTGGTCTAAACTACATGAATTTGAACTTTCTAATTTCTAAAGACTTTTTAATCATTCAACATAGTATCACAATTTTATAATGCATTCATTAATAAAAAAGTTGAATTTTAAAAAAAAAACAAACAAACAAACAAACAAAAATTTTTGTGCTATTGGAATATGTGTAATACACATTGATTCTCAACTTTGCATGATATGAGGGGAAAAAAAAACAATTTACAATTCTATGTTAAAAAATTTTTTTCTATTAATTTAAAAACTGAAACTGAAAAAATCTGAATGTAGCTTTTAATATCAGATTACTATTATTTAACTGAAATTTAAAAAAGAAAATCTCGTAGCCAGATTACAAATGAAACAGATAGAATATATCCGTACCTTTCAATGTTGGATTGCTACATTATTGTATGAATCAAAATTAAAAGTAAAAACATTGTCACTGTGTAATACCTATAATAAACATTTATAAATAAGCTAAACTTACTTATCCCAGTTATTTCCAAAAGCAAAAAAAGCTTGTAGTTCTTCATTAAAAATTGATTTTAAAAATAAAATGTGGTTACAGTTTCAATGTCATGTGCAGTTATGTCAGCCACTTAATATAACATTATGTAATTCAGCAGTTATAGTAATCATAATAGATACTTTTATGAAATTTAATTTACCCATATGCTGTATGATCTGAAATTAGAAACAGCATTCATAGATTTTTCAGTTTCAGTTTTTAAATTAATGGAATAAAAAAAAAAATTTAACATTTGATGGTAGTTGTTTTATAGACGTCCATGTCGCGTGATGGCACGATTTATGTGCTAAAACACATAAAACCGCTGTTTACACACCCAAATGTATTTTTAGGCCCTGTGTTACATGTATACAACAGTTCTGTTATACTACACATTGCAGGCCGCCTTGTCGCATCGCAGTAAATTATTTCAGCGATTTTGCACACTTCACACTTTTATGGTGCCATGTGAAGGTGTGTGTCTTACAGTTATGTATAAATCGTTAATTGTAAATAAAGTTTAATTTTTTTTTTATTGAAATCACAATTTGATCAAGCAATAATTATCGGAGGGTTTACACACTTCTGTAGTCAAGTTTTAAGATGCAAAATCTTATCAAAGGGTATGTCTGAATAAACAGTACTTTGAAGGAGGTAACGTGTCAAATAACGTATTCTCGATAACCTCAATGAATCAAAAAACACGCACAGGAAAATCTAGATGTTCGATTCTCGCAATTAACGAACACTTTGTTCAAGTTATACATCTGATATATTACTGTAGCCGCGAACAGCCTGTCTTTTTAAATTTATTTATACCAAAAAAAGAAATCGTAATAAATGTGAAATTTGTTGATGCATACATTAATAATTAACGCTAGTATTAAGGAATTTAACTAAGATTTGGAATGGATTATGAATGATATGCAACACATTAAATATAGATTAAATAAACATTAGTGCATTGAACGACACATGTAGGTGGGTTATAAATTAAACATATATAAAACAAATATTAGCAAGTAATAGAATAATAACTGAATAAGTTATTATTTAACAAGTGTTTAGAGTTTTAGAATTTCATTTAAGAAATAGGCAAGTTTTTATTTTTAAAATACATTTAAAATTTTAATCTCAAGTTTCATTAATTGCTATCTTAAGAAATTTATTGTTTTCTAATTATTGTTCAAAGATTGCAATGAATATATTAAATAGGGAATACATAAGCGGGGCCAATGTCTATAAGACCCTAATGATAGGTTGATTTCAGTTGTTGCTGATTGCTTACAGATGGTTTCCCAAGAATTGACAACTTTTGTTTTTTATAAAAACAGATAACTTTTTTTTAAAAAGAATTTAAATTTGCAAACATTTTATTATATATGTGTGTGAGACTATCCCAGGAATGGAAATTTACCAATGCATTTAAGTAAAGAGTTTTTAACTGAGAATATTTCAAATTTATATTATTAATTTAAAAGAATTATAATGCTTCTTTAAATGTATTGCCTTACGGCTTCTCTCGCATATATATGTAAGTGGTTATATATAATAATGTTCACACAACTTCATTTAATTACATCATTTTATTAATTTTAATTTTATAACTGCGTATACATTATATGCATATAGACATTAATATATATTAAATGTGCACACATATCTGCACATACACGTAAATATACACTATTACATAGCAAAATAAATTATTCTGATTATATACGTGGACGGTGAGGGTTCGAACTGTTGGAAAAGATACTAACTACGATGGAACATGGTAGGTGAAACGGTATGATGGCTAAATAATACCGTTTCAAGCTGAACCAAAGAAAAAAAAACCTAATAAGTTTTAATTTTTTTGAGGTTGTTTTAAAAACAAAAACAAAGTGAAGCCAAAAAAAAAAAATCGTAATAAGTTTTAAATTTGTTTATGTTATTTTTTTAAAAAAAAAAGCTTACTAACTTTAGTATTTATTTTTTAAACAAAAATAGGAAACCAAAAATACAACCGTAATAAACGTACTAAGTTTTACATTGAAAAAAAAAAAAAGAACCCCCCCGCCCCCAAAAAAAAAAAAAAAACAAAAAACAAAAAAACAAAAAAAAAAGTTTACTAACTTTAGGATTTATTTTTTAAACAAAAATAGGAAAACAAAAATACAACTGTAATAAGCGTACTAAGTTTTACATTTAAAAAACAGAAAGACACCCCCCCCCCCCCGAAAAATGTTGATTTTATTTTATATTTATTTATTTTGTTGATGTTAATAAAAGCAAATGTTTATAAAAAAATAAAATAAAATTTGTGTTTAATTTATTTGTAAATAAAAAAAAAATAAGCAACAAAACACAGAATTTAAATAAAAAAAAAGGCGTGGGAATGTTCATAAGTTATATTTATTCAAGAAAAACAACACCGTCGCGTGGCATGGATGTCTATAAAACAACTATCCATAAAATTATATGTTTTTTCCCCCTATCATGGAAAGTTGGAATCAAAGCGTATTACACATGTTCAAATAGCACACAGATTTTAAACTGATTTTTTTTTAAAACAATTCAACTTGTTTATTAGTGAGTGCATTATAAAAATTATATACTGCATATTTTTGTGATACCATGTTAGTGACTTAAAAGTGGTCAGAAATACAAAATTCAAGTCTGTACTGTACTCTATAATGCATAACAATAATATTTAATAAAAGAGAGTTTCATCTATTTTTTTATTGTTAATTTTATAATTGAATCACCTTGTATACACACATTGATTTAAAATATTTTATAATCTAACATATTCTGCAACAGTGAAAAAGTTAAGAATTATTCATCTACATTAAAGCTAAAAAAAAAACTGATTTTATAGTGTTCTTTTTCTAAGTAGCTCAGTTATTATTCTGGATATAGCCTTGATTGCTATTCCAATAGATAATATTTATTTCTTCAGAAAGTATATTTTTCTGCTTTGTAATTAGCTATCTTTGCAGTGTTTGATGTGGATTATTCACTATTATTTTTGTGGCCCTAAATTTTGACTTGGTTCTAAGAAATTGTTTTTCTCATTGTAGTTTTTTATTTTATAGTGTCTTTGTTTTATTCTTAGTTAGTTCCATAACATGTGCATTTTTCGTCATTTACTGAGTATGCACAATTTTTTATCGGAAAAGTTCAAATCTTTCTACTTGAATTTTTTTCCTTTTTTTTAGCAGCATCTTCTGTTTGGGTAAGCAGTTATCTTGTAGATCTGGGTCATCATATGTGATAGATGTTTTTCATAATTTATCTCAAATTGTCATATGGACAATAATATGTAGATAAGCATTGAATTTTTTAGTCTCTTATGTCATTTTGGATTTTATTAATTGCTTTTCTTTCTTTGTGAAATATTGTTCACATTTCATGAGCCCCCCCCCCCCCAAACTTATAATAACCCCAAAATATATGAGTTCACCTTTTTTTTTTCCATTGTTATTTTTAATATTAATGTTAATATTTTATTATTTCTGCTTATCTGAAGACCTTCAATCATTTTTTTAATCTTAAAAATTATTAACTTTTAACTATCTCTATAATGTAAACATAAGTTTATATTGTAGACAAAAAAAATGGACTTCTAATGAGATTATAAAGAAATTTTTTTTTCCAGATTCAATAGTAAAGCTACCTATATTTGTTCTTAGATGTTGGAGTCTCAACAACATGTAAACCACATTGTTAATGATTGATAAATCTATAGTTACGGTGATATAATTAAAAGAATTTATTAAAACCACCACTTGTGAGTCTATCTTTTGGTTAGATCTCTTCAGGTTTCTTTATATTATTTTGCTAGTAGTTAAAGTGAGAGTATTCATTTGTAGTTAAAAATCCACAAAGCGTATGTGCATTAGCTTAATTGTTGATTATTACTATTACAGTTTATAAAAAAAAAACAAAAAAACATCGCACTATATAAAATAAATATCTCATTTAAATATATTGTAACAAAACATTTTGTTACGCTCTTAAATTTTACGAGATTGCAACGTACGGTGGCCGTTCGAGGGCGCCACTAAACATTTCTGCCTAGACCGTATTATAAAATTTTCTATAATAACAGTTAATTTATTTACGAACGGCAATCACCAATTGCAAACCTTAAAATTATTTTCTTTTTAACGGACCAAAAGACTACAAAATGAAAGATAAGAATTAATTATAATAACTAAAAAAAAGAAACAAAACAGATCGACGCTTAAATATTGTTGAAATATTTATTAACCTTTATTCTATTTGTTGGTTATTCCCTTCCCTTGCATTTGTCAAATCAAACCCTCCCGATCCTTTTTTTTTTCTAATCAAGATTTAGCATGTATTGTTCTCGAAGGATCATGCGCCGTCACTTTACCAATTATACAATATTTCATCAAATATCATGGTATATATCTATGAGTGAATTCAAGGGCGACTTACTATAAGAGTGTGTTTGTTAAAAATAAACGCACTCAAACCTCTTTCTAATGTTAAATCTTTTACTTGTCCTTAGATCGAGTATACAATTTTTCTTATCCCTATCTATACATTATAAGAACAACAATCATAGAAACTAAAGGTAAGTTTAATTAATAGGCCGTAACAAAAAAATTAAATAATAAAAAAAACAACAATATAATGTGGGTTAATTTAAATTAGTAAGTACATCTACTTAAAGACTATATCCCTTCTTTTCTATTGCTGAAACTTTGAGATATTTGAAGTGAAGGCTTTTCTTGCTTTTTTCTTTTTTTTAAAATCTATTACGCAAATGTCTCTTGAAATTACAACAAAAAAAAAAGTCTATTTATCCTGATCGATTAGTGTAGATCCTGTGTGGGTGGAATATTTCACTCTATATTCTTCGTGGTTTGTCCGTGTCTTCTTCCAATCCTTTCTCCTCGGCTAGCTCTCTATGTCCGGCATTTACAAGGCAGTTCCAGGTGGCAATAGCAAGAGGTTCCCAAAAGGGAAAGTTCTGTTAGCTCTAGCCGTTCAACATTTTCTCCTTGCGCTTTTTAGGTCTTTACTATTCAACAGTCTGAGCCGAATTGAAACTTATAGATTAGATATTGACCTCGGCAGAAATCTAATTAATTTTTAAACAAAAGGAAAGTCTGTAATTATAGTTTTTTTTCCAAAGTCTCAGTTCACACCTTTAATATTCTCTTCTTTTATTTCATATTTTATTTTAAAATTCCAAAGAAACATTCCAATTGATCAGCGTAATAGATAGCATAAAAATACCTTCACTGTCAAAGTCCCAACAATAGAACTAATTGCTTTCTCTTACTTCTATCTTTAAGAATTTTTTTTTTTTTTTTTAAAGACTAAACAAAGGACAAACTTTTATCAATAAGCAAGATCTTGATCTAATTTATTTTAACTTCTTAAATCCCCATTTTAAAACTAAGTGTTAATTTATTTTTTTAAAATTATGTATTATAAAACGATATTTATATTTTAACAAAATATATATGTGTGTGTTTATTTATTTTGAATAAAATAAGTTTATTACAATGTATATATTTTATTTTTACAAAATATGTGTATATATATATGTATGATTATGAGCTGGCAGAAAAATACCAGCTCAATATATTATAGTAATATTAGTCAATTTACCCTCATCACTTTTATAAATGTTTATTTTACAGTTTCTGAAATATATGTATACAACATTTGATAAATAAGTCAATTGTCTAAGTTGTGATTGAATTCATAAAGAATAGAAAATATGGTCTTGTATTGTTTCACAATTTCTTTGGCAAGTTGTTGTTTAAAATCAGGAGAAAAGCAGCAAGTCTGTAAAACTTTTGATTGCATATTGAGAATATTACATAAACTCATTATTAGAGAAAGTTGACATATTTATAAACATAGCAAAACATTTTTTTTTTTTTATAATCAAAGAAAATTTTCTTAAAGTGCTCATAGACACAAATTTGATATAGTAAATAAATGATTAGTTAAGTTTACATGATTGTACTAGAAAAGAATTAAAATAAATTGAGAATAAATAATTGAAAAAGAGATGGTTTTATAAAGATAGCAAAAACATCTAAGCAGTATTGATCCAGCTTAAACAGAAAGGACATCTTTCTTCAATCACAATGCAAACATTGAATCAAACAATGAACACTAAATGGCAGTGAAATCTCAGGTTTTATGAGCAATTATGAAATGCACATTTTAAATGTTTGGACATTTTTGTAAACAAAAAAAAAAAAAAGAAAAGAAATTCATTTTGGTAATCATAGAAAATAAATGCTTATAAAGTTTTTCAGAGTATTGGTTTTAAATAAACGGCATTTTATGAAAAAAAAGTTTAGTGTCTACATTTTTTGTAAAGTATATTAACAGAAATTAAATTAGGATAAATTGTTTAGTGTCTACATTTTTTGTAAAGTATATTAACAGAAATTAAATTAGGATAAATTGTAAATAAATAGCTATTTTTTTACTATTCATTATGTGAAACGATTATATTGTCTTTTAAACAATATATTTTTTTGATACATTATATTTAATGTATTTCTTCAAAAAGTTTTATTTTCCTTATACTTTTTCTCAATTATAGTTTATATTTTAATTCTTTTTATAACCTATTTTTTTTGTAAAAAAAAAAAATGCATTTATTGGTCTATGAAAAATAGTTGCTGTTCAGTTTTTCATTATTTTCGTTTGTATTCTGTAGAATTATTTGTCATTTTTTATTTGAATATTATCTCTAAAGCCTTAAATATTTGCAATTGATGCCAAAGTGTGAATGTGTCTTGTAATGGATAACAGTTTAGTTAAGATATTCACATTTTAAAGCCAACTTTTTTTAAAAAAAAAAAAAAAAAATTAAATTTACAATCAAATTTGAAGATTGAAATATCTATATAGATAATGAATTTAGTGATAATTTATATATTACAAAATGAAATTCAATATGTATTATAGCAAAGTAATTTACATATCAGTGTCTTGAAATAAACTACGGAAATAGTTAGCTTTCTCAAAACAAAATATAAAAAAAGGCTTAATTAAGAAAAATAATGAGTAGATGGTTTAGTCATTATTAAATATTAAATCATTAATTTGATAGTTCTACAGAAAAATATTTACATAATTTTATAAATTGTACAAATGTATCTTATTAATTTTAGAAATTATTAATTATTATAACAAGGTTAAGTATTTGATTATTTAAATAAATACATAAACTATATTTTATTTCTGAATCGCTTCCTGTTGAAATATTGAAATGCATTTTGTAGACCATCTATTATTTGAAGTGTAACTTAAAAGAACTCTAATACTGAAGTAGAATGTTTAAATGTGATGCATTGATTAATAAAAAGGTATATTGTGAGGCGATGTATTTTGTATGAAAGATTTGTATCAAGACTTGCAATTATTTTAAGATCATTGTCACACAGTGGTAGTCAGAGAATACTAAACGTGTTTTAAATAATATATCTGTTGTTTTTCATTCTTATTTTAATATTCTAAAATAGAGAATACTTGGACAAAAAATGTATATTATCAGATTTAATTTACACCAGTGTAAAGATGGCTATTATTATATTTAATATAGAGGAAGGGAAGGCATGTAAGTTGTATGCATTGAATCAGACATGATTTTGCTGTTGGTATAATTAGCTCACTTTTATTATGAAAAAAAAAAAAATGTACTTTGTCTTATGCTGTCGCTCTTTATTGAAAAATTAATCATATAATGGGGGGGGGGGTTGCAGAGATTTTTGGTTCAAGCATACTAATTTACTTGTTAGTAATAATTTTTTTGATAAATATTTTTTTAAAATTATCTGATTTATTCTGATATAAAGAAGTGAATTTTCTTTTTTATAGTGTGTCATTAACTGATAAGTTTCTGATTTTAGTTTTTATTAGTAATATAGATATGGTTGTTTTGTTTATACTTTTAATTGAAAATTATTGGAGGCTTATTGGCTTTAGAGCATCAATAAATATTTTAAAATTAGAATAGCCTTTTGTATTCTTATCTTGGTTGCTAACTAATATATTTCAATATGATCTATTTTTTTTTTAATTTTGAATCTTCAAAATTTTTTTTTTATGAAAGATTTGTAGGTACTTTTTCACAATTTATTGAAATAATTTTTTATTTATAAGTGCTTTAAATAAAAAATAGGGCATATTAAGATCTTTTTCTCAATTGAATATACTTATTTCATCTTCCATTTATGAATTATGAAGTTCGTTTACAGCACATATATTTTCATTAACTATAAACTTATATTAGTTTTTTTTATTCATAAAAATGTCTAATTTTTATTAGTTTGCTATTTGAAAGAATTTTTTTAAATTTTTTTATTTGTATTTATTTGAATTCAAATTAATTTTTATATACTTCAAATAAAAAAATATTCTCATCAAATCATTTGTGAACTTGGCCAAAGTTTTGTTCATATGAATTTTTTTTTTAAAGCATTTTTTTGCTTTAAAGTGTATCTATTTGTAATGTTATTATCCATTTATATTACTATAAATATATATAAAAATATGAAACAGTTTTAACTAGCTCATGACATAGCAAAGGTCTCTTCAAATAGTCCTCAAAGAGAAATAGTAAAGAAGCTATTACTCATCTACTTGGTATGGGCTGGCTACTTGAAAGAAAAATCCTTAGTTTGTTTGGAAACTGAAAAAAATTTATTGTTTTTATCTTGCTAATATTTGAACCAAAAGTCATGATTATTTTATGAAAATGTATCAAGTACTACATTAGAATTGCCTTTATATAAATATGTAATTTACTACTAATGAATTTGTAATTATTTTATCTATTAATTCCATTTTATTAAAGTCTAATTAAAATTCAAGAAAAGCTAAAATAGATCAACAGAACAAAATAAAACAAATTTAAAATGCTATTCTTTTATCATTTTATTATTATTAAAAATGAAAAATTTAATTCATTATGCATTTTTAAAAATATATATTTAAATCTAATTATATAGGTCCCCCCCCCCCTGTACACACTGTATTATTATTGTTATTATAGATTGTTTAATAATTGGGAAAGGTGTAAAAAGAAAAAAAAATAGGTGAGAAGGGAAAAGAAAGGTGGGGAAAAAATGGGTAAAATTTTTTTTTCTTATATGTTATATTTAAGTAATTGGATAGTTTTTTCTGGTGATTGGTTCTAATTAATTTTATATATATGAAAAGATAGATATTGCTATGTATGCAATGTAAATCAAGGACATGCGCAAAGGTGGGTAAAGAGATGGGGATTAAATTTAGTGAGGAAAAATCAAAAGTGATGATTAATACTGGGAAAGAGCAGACAAAGAATTTATATTGGGGGATATAAAGTTAAGTGTGGTGAATAGGTATAATTATTCAGGAATTGTCTTAAGTAATCTGAGAAATTGTTTGGATGAATGGGAGAAAAAAATTGTTAAATGAAGCAAAGAAAAAAAGGGAGTGATAAAGAAATTAACAGTGTTTTCATATAATAAGTATGTATGGAAGGGAGTGGCAGTACAAGGGTTAATATGTAATTATGCATTATGTGTTAGTAAAGGGGTATTAGATAACTTAGAAAAAGTACAAAGAGAAATAGGAAGATATGCATTATATGCAGATGTGTAGATGGCAAAGGATGCAATTCAAGGAGAAATGGGATGGTCAAGTTTTTATATGAGATATGCAAAAAGCAAAATGAAAATGTTGGGTAGATTGCAGTTTATGGATAATAAAAGAATAGCCAAAATAGTATTTAATTGGGTAAAGGGCAGGCAACAAGGTGGGTATGAAAGGTAATATATTATGCAGAAGATTTAGATAAAGAATTTATATCAGTATACTTATACAAAATGTGGGGTGATTGTGTTAGGAGAATTGTTAAGTGTTATAATGGCAAGGAGAATAGATGCATTAATAAAGAATAGGGAATTGGAGAGATGAAGAGTAAAAAAAGTTATAAACGGAATATTGGGTGTGAGCTAATTTATGATAATAGCAAGGAAAGTAGTTTACTGTTTAAGTCTCGAACAGGATCTTTAGCAACAAAGGAATATATACATAAATGGAAAAATGTGGGTGATTTAGTCTGCAAGTTGTGTAAGGAAAGCATAGAAAATATTAAGTATCTGTTAATTGAATGTAAATGCTTGATAGCAGAAAGGGTAGAAATAATGTTGTGGAGGAATAAATATAAACAAAGTGATTATACAGAAAGTGGGTTATTGGTTTTATGTTGGGTTTGGGAAAAGATAAGGGGGATTTAGATATAAAGGCTATGAAGTTGACAAAGATTATGTTGTAGAAATGGGATGGAATAGGATAGAGAAGAATATGAGAAAATTTAGGGCGGGGAATGGAAAGGGAAGGTAAAGTAGCTAACAGGTTTCTCTAGGCATAGTGGCTGAGAGATTCCTGATTCCATATAAGAAGTCACAGTGCATCACATCACATAAAGTTTTAAAACTTTTCATCACATTGATAAGAACAAAAAAAAAAAAATTGCCAAAAAAAGCTTTTTTATATTATTTTTATATTGTGCATATGCTTGATTGGCTGTTCCCATTCTAGATGACAAATAAGATAAATGTGAACCAAAGAGATAAATTATGAACTACTTACTTTCTGCTAAATATAATTTTGGAACCAAATGAATTGTGAATTATATAGAAGCCATACGAGTGTCATATATCATTCAGTTAATGTCAAATGATTAGAATTTTTAATTTATACCTGTTATACCATTTAGATTATGAATTATGTTAATTTGTGTTTTAAAATTTAAATAATATTTGAACTGCTGTATTTTGATTTATTTTTTTAAATTTATATCCCAGTTAGGTTTTAAGTTATATGCATGTGTTGTGTATATTTGTTTTCTAAAAATATCCATATATGCTTACATATGCACATTTCATTCCAAATAAAATAAATATAAAAATTATTTATTAAGAAATTTTTGTAAATCTGAATTTAATATATTATCTTTTTTTCATAATTAGCTTGCTAAAGCTGAGAAATTGAAACCAATGGAAGTTGAATTGCGGAAACTTGAAGATTTATCTGAATCTATAGTTAATGATTTTGCCTACATGAGATCAAGAGAGGAAGAGATGAGAGATACTAATGGTAATTTGTTTAATACAGAGCTCATTCAAAATATTGAAAGCAATAATATCTTAATTCATATATTGATGTTTTTTTTTCCAAATATAATTTTTTTGTGTGTGTAAAAAATAGTATTTGGAATATTAGATTAATTCAAATTAAATCTTGATGATTTTAAGAGATTGATAATTATATTGCTGATGTTAAAATGTAAATATGTAAATAAAGTGTAGGGTTATTTTTCTAGATAATTATCAGTTACTGTTGAGAGCCCTAAGACTAAACTACTTTTTTCTAGTATCCAACAATGGCTTTTTTGTCTTGTGTTTAATTAAAGACAAAATATTTTTAGTTATTGTTGAATACTAGAATAAAGTATTGGGAAGTCATGAATTATGCTATATCAGTATACACGACTTCAGTTGTGCACTATCCAAAAACAAAGTAAACAAACAAAAATGTAAATAAACAAACAAAAAAAAACAACAACTTAAAAATACTTCAATTTAATGCATATTATGCTACTTGAGCAGGCATTTCTCTTTGATTCCAAGTACTATATGTGTTCAAATTTCTAATTAAATTTTGCAATACGCCAATAGCCATTTTTCTCTTTTAAAATTTACATCATATTTCTTAATGAAATTCCTTTGATTTATATTGAAAGGATATATATTTTATTCTTCCTTTATTATCCTTAGCAAATTTGATATACACCTGGTTCTTGTTTTATGCGGATTATTTTAATGCGATTTTGAAGTTATGCGATTCATGTTTCTTCTTAATAACTTTCATATTTCACTATATTTATTAGATATCAAGAAATTTAAATTATTAATAACTTATTTTGACTTGAAATACTTTTTTTTTTTTTTCAAAAATATAATGTTATATTAGCAGCTAACGTGAATATGGTCTGAAGCTGTATTTAGAATCTTAGCTTCTATGTAAATAACTTACTTATACTAATGAGTAAATAATAATAATAGATTTATACTTACTTATAAAAATATCGCAATAAATATTCAAAAATTTTAAACTTTTAAAACGTATTTTGTTAGATATTAACAGAAATAAATATTTTTTTAGATTTTTAAAATAAATAATAATGAAGATTTTATTGATTTTCTAAACTGAAAATAATCTTTCTAATGATAATGTATAATCTTTTTGTTTTGATTGCAATCTCATTTTTTTAATATAGAAACAAAAAACCATTAACACAGCACAAGACTGAAAGTGGTGCTAGTTGTACATCACGTCACAAATCTGATTTCTTACCAGTTCATAAACAAACGTGACAAATAGCGGTAATGATTAAAATATGCATGAAAAAATGTAAAATTAAATACTGTAGTTAATAAAAAAAGTAAAAAAAGTTTGTCTTATATTAATTTTTTTCAAATATTTGAAATTTTTTATTAGTCATACTTTATTTCCTTATTTTTTTAATGCAAATTTTAAAGTAATTTTTCTTTGTTGCTTTGCTTTTATGCCGATTTCTGAAAATTACAGAACTTATCCCCCATTTTTCAAGATAAGTTTATTTTTGTGCGATTTCTTTTGTGCACATTTTCTGAGGAACTTATCTATCGCATAAAACGAGACCCAGGTCTACAATATTTTGTGATGTAAAATGTTTTCTAAGTGTAAAGCTAAAAGTTTTACAAAATTTTAAAACATACTTAAAGTTGATTCAGACTTAAAAACATTAAACAATTTAGAGAGATCATAATTTTTTAGTAATGCAATTACTATTACATTTCTATAAATGAAAAAAGTTAATGAAAAAAAAATATCCAAAATTTGTTTAATTAATTGCGATAAAAGTCGAAAATTTTGCTATTTATTTTATTTAAAAAGTAAAAATATGAAATCGTAAGCTTTTTTTCCTATTCTTATTTTTAATTTAATGACTGCTTACTCAGTATAAAATATATGTAAATGTGTCTCTTCATTTATTATTAATTATTATATTTTTTAAAAATTTTGTTTATAATTTTAATTTATACTTGTATACTATACATATAAAAAAGCATCTGTGATATATATATATGTTGAAAAGTACTGTATACTTAGCAATTCAATAAAAAATATGTATTCTAATGAAAGTTTATCATCAAAATTTGAGCTATTATGCATAATATGCGATGTACTTGAGGGGGGGGGGCTTAAAACAAAATATAGCAGATATTGCAGCTCCACTGTAGTTAGTTTGTAGTATTGTCAATAGTTATCTAGCAACACATTACCAAACACATTTCTAGTTATTATATGGAGATAACCTCATACTTTTCTTTGTAATAAATCCATTAAAATATTTAATCTAACATACAATCTGTATATATATCACTAACAATATCAGAATTGTAATATAAAACATAATGAGAATAATCTGAGTTAATGTAAAAGCCTTAGAATTCTAAAATAAATTGCTTTAATAATTATTATGTTTAAAGTTCTTGAAAGAATAATAAGTATCTCGATAGATAAATACTAGATGTGTAACACATGAGAAATGATTGAAGACCTTATTTGATATATATAATTAAATGCAAAATTTGATTTTATGATGTATTGCATAATATGTTGGAGAAAGCTAATAATTTTATTGATAGAATGTTACAATAAGAATGATTATTTGAATTTTTAAAGTATACATTTATTAAGAATATATGGAAAAAGTAATGTTGATTGAAAACGTAAAAATAACCACAACAGAAAAATAAGAATTTCAGTAGGATTTTAAACTAAGGTGCAGGTTGAAAGTTATTTGACTAAACTTTGAGAATGTCTGCAAGAAATTGTTAATTATTTTTGAGAATATTAAAAAGGCATAAGTTGATCAGAATTAGAGTTGAAAGTTTTAATTAAATGTTGTGTTTGTGATAGCCTTGCCTGGTTACTAGGTATGATTGAAGTAAGACTAAGATAAGAATATGTTTTCTTTCACTGATTGTTTTATATGGTTATCAGTGAAGATTACTACTTAATATAAATAAAAAACAAATTGTTCATTGTATGCAGATATATTTCACTTAGGTTAAAGAGAAAAATGATTATAAATAGAAAAACATTTATATACACATAGAATGAAATCAGAAGCATTGTTACTTATGACATTATTTAAAGCATTAACCTGAATTATATGCATTTGGTATCTTCCATAAGTTGAATAACTAATTTTGCCACTCTCTCTCTGATGCACATCAAGCTCCACAATGTTGCTCTTCAAAACTTTTTACTTATATTGAATTTCACTCCGCACTTGTGCCTTTATTAAAACATATGTCCAAACTGTTTAGAATATCATCCAATATTTCAGATATATATTTAAATTAAAAACAGGAGCATCCTTTACTGAAAGATCAAAAGTTCATTATTTTGGATGCTAGCATGGACATATGGCATGATTCCACAGGTGTTAGATTTGTATAAAAACATTTTATTTTCATAATGTAAAAAAAGTAAGAATAGAGATAATTATATGATGAAATGATAATTTGTTAAAACAAAATGTTTTATTAGCAAGAGCAACATAAAGCTTTTCATCATAAAACAGTAGTTTTGATATTAATCAATTTCTTTTAAATATTCATAATAAAATAATTTGCCATGGTTAAGGAGGAATAAGTAAATGACTTGCATCCAATATAAGCCTCCAGAGATCTTATATAGATTATATCATCATTCCATCTATTCAGTTTGTATCAAACTAATATTCTTTGAATATACCTTCTCTAGCACAAATAATAAAACACTTGGGAAAAAAAAAATTCTTAAATTATGTTTCTGCAATAGAAATTCTCATAAAATTATATTCTTTTAATAATTTAGTGAATACATATGAACTTAAGTATACCTGGGTCTCGTTTTATGCGGTAGATAGGTTCCTCAGAAAATGCGCACAAAAGAAATTGCACAAAAATAAACGTAACTTATCTTGAAAAATGGGGGATAGGTTACCGTAATTTTCAGAAATTGACGTAAAAGCAAAGCAACAAGGAAAAATTACTTTAAAATTCGCATTAAAAAAATAAGGAAATAAAGTATGACTAATAAAAAATTTCAAATGAAAAAAATTAATACCAAGACAAACTTTTTTTACTTTTTTTATTAACTACAGTATTTAATTTTACATTTTTTTATACATATTTTAATCATTACCGCTATTTTACAATATGCGTTCGTTTGTGAACTAGTAAGAAATTAGATTTGTGACGTGTTGTACTACTAGCACCACTTCCAGTCTTGTGCTGTGTTAATGGTTTTCTATTTCTATATTAAAAAATGAGATTGCAATCAAAACAAAAAGATTATACATTATCATTAGAAAGATTATTTTAAGTTTATAAAATCAATAAAATCTTCATTATTTATTTATTTTAAAAATCTAAAAAAATATGATTATACATTATCATTAGAAAGATTATTTTCAGTTTATAAAATCAATAAAATCTTCATTATTTATTTATTTTAAAAATCTAAAAAAATATTTATTTCTGTTAATATCTAACAAAATACATTTTAAAAGTTTAAAATTTTTGAATATTTATTGCGATATTTTTATACATACGTATAAAATCTATTATTATTATTTACTCATTAGTATAAGTAGGTTATTTACATAGAAGCTAAGATTCTAAACACAGCTTCATGCCATATTCACGTAAGCTGCTAATATAACGTTATATTTTTGAAAAAAAAAAAAGTATTTCAAGTCAAAATAACTAATAATAGTAATTTAAATTTCTTGATATCTAATAAATATAGTGAAATATGAAGGATATTAAGAAGAAACATGAATCGCATAGCTTCAAAATCACATTAAAATAATCCGCATAAAACGAGACCCAGGTGTATACTGCAGATTACAAATGGTCAGTAGTGTGGTTAACTAATGTAATATTTGCACATGTTGATAACACATGTGATATTGATATTTCTGCAATATCTAGGCTCATCATATTATTTTATCCATCTGCATTTAAATTATTTCAAAACAAAATTTTAAACTACTAAAATATCATATGACAATCACTATGGCTTGTACTGGGTGACACTATTGTATGGAGAAAGTTGCTGCTGTTAAAACAAATTTTTTATGAGAATAGATACTAATCAGTAACAGGCCATGCAATTTATCTAAATTGCATTATAATTTATCATTAGAAGGAAATATCTGATATAATGCAAGCTCTATATGTTGATTTTATAAATTAAAATTTTCTTCAATAACTTTTAAGATTGAGCTTTATAAAATGTGTTTGTTATTAGATTTATACACTAGATTTTAGTGTCCCTTTGAATAAATAAAAAGATCTCATTGAGAATGTAATTTGAAAATATTTTCAAAATTTTTTCATTTCACAATCTGAATTTCTTTAATTCTACATATACTAGAAAAAAAAAAAAAAAATGCATTTCAGTAAAGTCTGACACATAAAATAAGTGATTTTTTGAAAAATTAAAAAATTTATTTCAAAATTCATTGTAAAATTTAAAAATCTAAAATTTTCTAATAAAAAAATTAACAAAAATTAAAACTTAATTTCTTGTACATTTTTATTAGGCCATATTTAAATTCACTGGACTACTATTGTTCAAGGCATAAAAATTAAGAATGTTTCATTTTAACATTTCAGCTGTTGCATTTATATGTACACATATTGCAACATATATTTTTTTTATTAGCATGAGCCTTTTTTTTTGATCACATTGACTCATCCTTTACTAAAAAAAGGTTATCATAAAACAAGTTTTAGTTTATTCCCCATTCATATTCAAACAATAATAAAGTGGATAATTTTTAAGAGTTCTCAGGATAATCCAGGTAACTCTTATAGTCTTACTGCAATACCATATTATTAGCTCCTATGACTAAATCTATCATTAACAAATATTTCTGATGATGTGAAATGGTGTTCAATATGCATAGATCTGAGTAATATAAAATGAAATAACTAAAACTAGGATTTTAATTTAATACTTTATTTACATTGGCAACTAGAATGTAGGTCATAAAATTACATATTAAAATAACACTAACTTATTATAACTAGTATGTGCGTATTTACATTGTAAGCGATGTTAAACAAGGTACTTAGCGTGAATTAAAGGAAGGTACACACTCAGCTTAATTGGCTGATAATGATTTAGTATTGAGGATAGAACTTATTATGGAATATGTTGAGGGTAAACCTAAATAAATTATCTTGGCAAGTATCGTTCAATAATTATTTATCCTTTTGTAATTTAAGGTAGCTTCCTTTAATTGGATACATGTGATTGTTTGCTTGGTATAATACTATACATGAAATCATTCTTTAACATTTGTATATAAAAATTCAGATAAAACTAAAAACAAAATTTGAAGACCGCATTGAAAAATTTGGCATTCAAATATTCACGATACTGAGTAAAGTGGTCATATTAGTATAAGAATTTAAAGTATCCAAAATGAAACAATAATGGCATTAGAGAATTTGATTGCAATTCCTGTGATAATCCAATATAATCTATTCCATATTACTTAGTGTTTTAATTCCCTTATATATAGGGTAAGTAGTTGATAATCCACTTTCAATATGCATATGAATCTATCCAAAGGTAAATTTCAGTAATCATTGATTCTTATGTGATCTAATAAACTTGTAGTATCATAATTTCTTTGAATATTATCTATAAGTATTCATCTATTTATTAGGTTATCCACAAACATCATAGTATAGGCGTTAAAATTCCAACATGTGCATAATAAGTATGTTTCCAATGGAAGTGTAATAAAATACTACATCTGGGAGGTGGTATTACAATCTCTCAACTAAAGTTTGGTATACTAGATATTCTATATATTGTTTCCTTCCTTCAATGAACAATTCTTAAGGTAGTTGTTTGAAATTAATTTGGTTTCTTCTGGGAAATTGGCATTTTATTTTACTTATAACGGTCAACACTACTCATATGCGTGGGATTATTTGATTTTATATGCGTATTTTCCAAATTTGAATGAATTTATGCGCTGAAAATCATGGTTTTATTAATTAGATGATCTCAATTTAAATCCATGGTCCTTAGGAAAAAGATGTCAATGTGTTTGAATCTAGCAATCTATTTTTTTTTTCAACTGGTCTTACAGATATGTATATTTCAGTAAATAGAATACGCTGATTAAAATATAGTTTCTTCTAGATAGTTTATCAGCATGTGTGTGTGTAGATTCTCTTGAAAAGAAAAGTATCCAGTAAAGTTTCCTTTTTAATATGACTAATTGATCTATTATTTTTGATGTATTATTTTCACGAAAAAGAATCTTTTTTTTTATAATTTTATTTCTTGTTGCTGTGTTCACTTGTATCTTGTGGATTTCATTTGATTGTTGCCTTATGTTTAAATAATATTAAATATACCTGCACACATACATATATATATAAATTATTACATCTGAAGTGTAATGTGTATTAATCATTTATTAATGTGCAAGTAAATAACATTTTAATAAAACAATTTTCCTAAAATTAAAGTGTTTTAATTTTGTTCTTTTCTATTAGTGATTTCAAGTTAAAATTGTTATTGAAGTTTACTGTACCAAATATTTATACTAAGTACATCATTGATTTTAATTTTGAATTATTTTTAAACAAAATAAGTAAAAAATACAATTAAGATATTAATTAAAATCTTGTGGTAGGTGTCATATTTTGCCAGATAAAGTAGTTATTAATTGGCAGTTTTAACGATGAAATAAATTGATATCAAAAAATTTTTTTAAATACTATACATACATATTTCGAAGGGACTTCTGACTGGCACAATACATAATCAAAAATTATTTGGTAATGGAAAAAACACTTTTCAGATGTGGAAAAAAATATTGAAATAGTTATATTTTTTATTCTTTAAGAGACTTCAAATAAGCTTTATAGAAAAAGTAATAATTTTTTTAAAGTCATTGATTATTTAGAAAAAATGACACTGAATGAATTGTTGAATTTTGCATAAAATCATCACTGACAAGATTTTATCATGTATTAAAGCAAAGTTTCTCCATAATAGTGGATAAATTTTATTCCAAACTTTTGTCACATTGAACTCGGTTTGTTTCATATTTGTTAAAGATTTTTTGGCATATTTAATGCTATTCTATCCGAGACTTGAATTTGCCATTGGTAGATTGTAATTGAAATCTTGATATCGACAAGTACTTGGATAGTTGGGGCAATATGGAAGTAAAAAAAAAAAAAGTTTGTTTACAAAAACTGATTTTAAATTAAAATCCTAGTCTTTTTTTTCATACTATGCATTATCAACAGCTTAAATTTAAAGATAAATATAATTATAACTTGTCATAGTTTAATCATATGAATAGACATCTGAACAAGTATAAATGATAAAAAGATGCATTTTTGGCTGAAGCATTCTTGTTGATCTAAATCACAATCTCTTATAGGTCATTATTTTTGCTCACTATTTATCAATAATAATTAAGTTTAATATACAAGAAGAGCATTTCCTGCTCTCACATATATGATATCCTTTTTAGATAAATAGTTTTAATGATTTATTAATCTATTAGGCTAAAGATTATTATTATCATTTTTAGCATAGATATATGTACTTATATAAAAAAAAAAATTGTAAGGTTAAGTTTGTGTTCTAATAATATTCTGGAAAGAAGGAAATATTCTATCATTGACATTTCAATAAGAGAAATATATGATGTCTTGTATGAAGATAAAAACTATACAGTCGACTTCTCTTTCATTACTGTTGCTTATTAAACTCAATGTAGTAGATTTAGAAAATCTTGGAAAATATGAGAAATTGCTAATTTTTAAAATGTTACTGACATAAATATAAGCTATATTTCTGCAATTTTTTAGTGCTTTTGAATTCCTAAAATTTATCTTGAAGAATATTAATTATATTTCCTGTTAAAAAATAATATGCAGAATAGTCACTTTAG
Source organism: Epiperipatus broadwayi (assembly GCA_028023455.1). Classification (NCBI taxonomy): domain Eukaryota; kingdom Metazoa; phylum Onychophora; class Udeonychophora; order Euonychophora; family Peripatidae; genus Epiperipatus; species Epiperipatus broadwayi. The sequence goes on from JAQFVV010012402.1 coordinate 9,976,287, forward strand.
GCTTAAAATTATTAAATTTCATAAGTATATATATATAATTAGTAAATCTGTTGTATTAAAAATGATATATTAAGCCATTTAAATATTTTATTGTTAGTATTTTAATAAATGAAAAAAATTTCAAAGAGTAAAATAGCTATTTCAAAAGTTTTTTTAATTACACAAACAATACTGTAATATCATAACTTCTCTATTTGACACAAGTGCTCAGTTGTAAATACTATTATTACAGTGTTAAAAATTTTTCAACCAAGTATCTTTTGAGACTGATGTATTTGCAAGTATTAGTAATTGTTTTAGTCTGGAATTATTTATCCTATACAAAATATATCATCTCTTAGATAGATAATCCTTAAAATGAATGATTTTCATCTTAATCGTAAAGATTTTTACAAAATTTAAATATTAATAATGATATATGATGCATAAATATTCAGTGACATTTTGTGTATTTACATGCATACCAAATTTGCTTTGTCTTTTTATTTTACAGCAGTCAAAATTTTCAGTAAAATATTTTTTTTTCATCCATTGTAAACATTATTCAGAGTCATATTGTTTAAAATACTGTTTTAGTTAAAACTTTTTGCCTCTGAATCTTATAATTATTAGAATATATATATTTCAATTATGCACTATTGTTTTCTTGTAATTTAATATATGTATATTTTGTTTTTAATATCTAATTACAATTTAACTAAAAAGTGTATTACATTTTAATTTCTTCTAAAAAAATTTGAAAATACTTTTAGATACTGATCTTTGTATGCAATATTTGCTGGCAAAGTCATATCCACATACAAAAGTGGATAAGATGCTAATCAACCACTTTCATCAGTTCTTTTAAAATATGTTTGGGAAAAAACCACATGGAAATAATTTAATGTATATGAATGTAAAATAATACACAGAGTTTGAATATAAAATTTTTAATAATATTATTGAACTGAGTATACTTTCGACATTTTCATCATGGTCAATCTGTTGAGAATATTAATTTTTTTGCTGATTTGAATACTACTACTTTTTTTGGTTCATTACATACTCCTTTTGTATAATGAACCATGCCTCTTATTTTGAATTTGCGATCGTTTCTTCACATACAATTCTTAACAGCACTCTGATCACAACTGTGGCTGTGTTTTGTCTCATGATTGTTTCAGGCTTAATCTTAGATTTCTTATACATTAATGAATGTTAAGTCATTTGCCCTAGTTTCCCCATAATATACCTAAGGACAGTCAATTTTGGCTACACTGTAAACCACAATTAAAAAGTATTAATTTTTTTCATAATGAAAATTTATTATTTTTTTGACAAAACAAAAATAACATATTTATGAAAACTTGAAAATAGTGTAATTTATTTAGATAATAAATCTGAAATTAATATGTTTAATGAACTAAAAACTGTTGGAGTGGGGGTCCATAAACTGATATTGGTTTAAACAATTTGGAAGAAATTAAATTACTGATGAGGACGAACAATTTTGATGGCAAGATGTGCACCAAATTTCCTGAAATAATTTGTGATGCTGAACATGAAATTGTTAATAAGTTATGCATACAATACTTGATTACTTTTTCAAATATACTTTTTTATTGATTTGCACAAACATATTAAAATGTAAATAGGAATAGATTTGTTTTCATTCTGTTTTTTTTTTTTTTGTATTTTAACAAATTAATATTATTTCCATTATGAAAAAAGCTAAAATGATCGATTAGCATCTTCTTGTTAACTTTTAGGTGTAGATGGTAGCTTCATCAATGGGGAGCACATACATAAGATCAGATTTTAATTTTGCAATGTAGCCTGAATGCTTATTTATAATTTCTTAAATGTCCTACAATTCTAGTTATATTCTATCTGGATTATAAGCCTAAGTTGGGCTATTTAAATTTGAAACCTATATAAATCAAAATCTGCAACATATCATATTTCTGAATTATGCATCATATTTATATATATTTGTATGAGTCTATATACTTAAGTATTTAATATTTTAAAAATTGTGTATTTTTATTTCAGAATCAACTAATGTAAGAGTTCTCTACTTCAGCCTTTTTTCAATGGTATGTCTTCTTGGTTTAGCAACATGGCAAGTTTTATACTTACGAAGATTCTTTAAAGCCAAAAAGTTAATTGAATAAATGTTTTTATTTTAAAAAAAGTATCATCTTAAATGGTGAGAAAGTGGTATTAATTTCTTTTGATAAAGCAATGATTTAAAGAAAGAAAAAAAAGAGGGGGGGATAGGAAATAATCTGTCATATCTTTTTTTTTTAGTTAATATCAACTTAATTTTTCAAGTTGATTTAAATACATCATGGAAGCTATCATACATAGGTTTGAATATTATAAAACTTCATATTAAGTTTTGTATCATAACATTACAAAAAAAAAAAAAAGTTTGTGCATTTGTATAAAGAAGATTGGCAAAATAATGCTGCTTAGGGATATATTGCTTTATTTGATAACTTTTTTTTTTTAATTGTAAATTAAGATTACTGTATAGAAAAAAAAAACATTTGTAAAAATCCCTATCCAGCTATTAATAATAATTGAATACTACAGAAATATGACAGTTTGTAATAAATAAGTTTTATATGTTTTTTTTTTTTTAGTTTATTAAAAAATGTTGTATACAGATTTGAAATTGTGATTTTTTATTATTATTTAAAAACAATTTTATTTCATTACTCATGCACAAAAACATATTAATGGATATTTGTTTGAGTGGATGAATTAAGTGATGGTGCAAATAAGAAAGGAAATACACTGTCCACATCTATTTGAGGTTGATCAAAATTAACTTTAGGTATATTTGATGTTCTATTCCAATTCTTGCATGAAAAAATAAATTCCAGCATTGCTTGATCTTCCACTATAACAGCCATATTTTTAGATTTAGTCAAATCTTTAAAAAAAAAGAAAAAAGGGTTAAACTTTCCTAAAATTTATTTAAAGTACTTATACTGAATAATACTGTACCTTGAGAAGGGATTTCTTGAGAGCTTAATGTACCTTGAGAAGGGATTTCTTGAGAGCTTATATCCTGCAAATGTTGACTACTAAACCATTCACTGAAATTAATTTCTTCAGACTATATATATATAAATAACTTAATATATATTTTTATATTTGATTATATATATTTTTATCTAATAAACTGAATATGAACATAATTAGCATTTTTTAAAAAAAAAAAATTGAATATTTAAATAAATTTTACATATAAAAAGTATGTTTACTAGAATATTTTGGTTTTTAAAAATAACTATTCATAGAGTATGACTATTTCATAATTTAATAATGATTTGATGTATTTCACTATTTTAAATATTTGAAAAAAATCGATTAAAATTATCCACACTTTGTTGTTAAGCCAAAGATTCCCACCATTAAAAATTCCAGTCCAAGAAAAAGAATGCCATAATTTTTTTTTTAAAAAGGAAATTATTGGTTAAGAATTATTATCAGAAGGGGAGGGGGGAGTTGCTTATTTGACTTTTTAATTTTGTAATTACATAAAGAAATCTAGCTAATTAATTTTTAAATAAACATGCATCCATTTTTTTTCATTTTTGCAGAATTGTGCACAGAAATTTTTTTTTTTCTGACATTTTCTTGAAAATATATAAATGAATATTAAAACATCTTTGAGAAAATTAAAATGAAATAATTTATTCTTTGCATTTTGCCTATAATTCTGGAACCTTGAAGTCAATTAAGATGATTACAAATAATTATAAAACAAATAAGATATGAATAAAAAAAACGTATTTCATAATCACTATTTTAATATATTTATTCCATTACTTTACCAGTTCTCTGAAACTAGCAACAATAAATTTTCATCAGGTATCAAAATCTTGCACACTTTTTTTTTCAATTTATTTATAATTGAGGTGATGTTCATGGTACAAATATTTTTCATCATAATTAGAAAACATTTTAAAATTAATATTTTTTGCAGAAGTCTTTCAGTTCTTGCAAAATTAGTAGCATAATTTTAATTAATAAAATTAGCCACTGAACATATGCATTAGTTGCCTATGGACTAATCAAATTGGACTGTGGTGTCACTTATTGGTACATAAAGTATCTCTTTACTAACGTTTGATATTTGAAATGTATGGAGCTATCATAGCATAGAGACTGATTGTAGACAAAAAAACAACCTTCAACTGTATCATCTGCTCTTTCCTAACTAATTAGTATATTTTAGGCTTTAATTATAGTAAGAGAAAGAAAAATACAGGTTAAACATCAATAATCAGAATCTGTAATCTTTTATAGTCCAGACAAAATTATGAGGCAACATTTAAAATTTTCAAATCGATAGATTTTAATATGAATTAATCACATGACCACTATTTCCTTTGCTTACACAAACTGTTAAAACAGTAGCAAACTTACCATACCATAGTGCAATCCAACACAAACTATAGTAATCGATGGTTGAGTAAGGACTAGATGGTGATTTTATGCACAAACCTAGCATTCATTGATTGATATAATTTGCATTGAGTACCATTATTGCATGGAAAGTTTGTACTGTTTTAATATGAATATTTACTCAAGTAATCCTTTTCATTTAATCTAATGGAAAAATACATAAATATTTTAAAATAAATCACAATAAAATACCATGATTGCCATTTTTTGCATTAATGATTTTTATTTTTCCTATAAATGGCAAATGAAAAACTGCCACTATTTAATAATTAAATTTTGTTAAATACATTTCTACTGATTACATAAATATTAAAAAGCTATCAAATGTTCCTGAACAAAAATGCAAGAAAAAAAAAATCATTTTTTTTTTTATTAGAGTATTCCAATGTAAAAACAAATCGTATTGATATATAATAGTTATTATTATTTAATAAAAAGTAAATCATATAACATTATTTATTTATGTAGCACCTTGTTATTATTTAGAATAGTCATAAGAGAATCGCTCTGATACATATGCTGTAAAGATTTATAAAGCTGAGGAATATTCTCACTTTCTAAACCCAAGATAGTCTTTAAAAAAATAAGAATGAATCCAACCATATCTTTTTTATCTAAATTTATTTATATAGGCCAATCTGAAGCATCAAGTATTGGAGTGATTCCCTTAGGACTACTATTAAAAAGTAATTTGTATATTTTTATTTTATTGATCAAAACAAAAACTGTACCAAAAAAAAAAATTGTGTACTATTATTTTACCAGTAATTTACTAAGCTTTATACGTTGTAATTCTTGTAAAGAAGACTGCATGATAATTTCATTAGACAAGCATTAAAAGATAGATTGACAGAAAATTGTATTGAAAAAATTACACAAAATAATACTTCCTTAGCACTAGGCAGGTGATGTACTTATCCAAAATCTGTTTAGGGACTCTACGACATTTTGTAAAAATTAAATGAATTAAATATAATCAAGATATTAAATTTTCAAATATAAATCCTATAAATATATTAAGAATTTGATAGTTGGTACATGTTACTTGTAAATTTTTATATTTTAAAAATGTTTAACAATGTTAAATTTATCAAATTTTATAATAAATGACAAATATAAATCATGCACAATATATAATAAGACTTAATTGAAATAAGCATAAATGTATAATATTTTGTAAATTAACTGTATTTTACCAAAGTAATTTTATCGCAACATAATGCAGTCATATATATAAAAAAAATGTCTGATAATATAAATATATTTTCTAATTTGATTTTTCATGTAAATTTTTTGTGCTTTTGCATTATTTATTTACTGTGACAGTTCATCATCTACAACTCATTATAGGGCTAATTTTAAACAAATTAGGCTTATTACTTTCAATTGGGCCCTATATTGTGGAGGAAACAAAAATTGTCCAGGGCTGCAAGATTTTCTCTAATTAAAGAAAGATAAAATTTTTTGTAAATGTAATGGAAAATTAAAACTAAATATTTATCAATCTATTTCGCTCAGAAGTAAGTTGAAATTGAAAATGTTAATTTGAATTTTATTGAATTATTTAAAAGACTATCATATATAAAACTTTTGCAATATATTAATCAGTTTTGCATTTGACAGGCCATTAAAAAAAATGGCATATCTTCATGCTAATCTTAATTACTTAAATTTTGTTTTTGTGAAAGTTAATTTTTTATTGTTTTTCTTCTACGTATTTATGATTTTTTTTTATTGCTATATTGTGTTTAAATACCATATGCAAATAAGAAAATTTATCCAAAAATAATAATTTCATATTTAACTATTCTTTGCAATTTAGTTTATTTTATTTATATACAGATTTAACATTTATGAAAGGATTTATAAATAGTTTTAAAAACGTAATAAAATAAATACATTACAAGTGCATTCCATCCAAATATTTTTTAAAAAGTAAATTATAAAAAATGTGAAGGAATGATGATTGAAACATCACAAGCAACTAAAAAATTTTACTTTATAATTTTATTAGAATAGATTTCCACCATGCTTAAGTGACATAGAAATAGGCTAATAAGGTTCTCTGTTTAAATTGGATATTACTAAAGGCAACTCTGATAGAGACATTGATTTTATAAGTAAAATACTAATGATAAAGTCCTATTTACAAAATTATTTTCTTTAATTGCATGCTTTCCAAATGTTGAAAGTTTCATTTTGCATTTATGATTCAATGTAAACACTGATTCCACATTAGTCATTTAATTATATTCTCATGAAAGTAATTATAATCAAGATAATTAAATGTGCACATTTGTTTTTGAGCTAATTTTTCAAATCATTATAAAACTAATATATGTGGTCCATGCTATGTCTGGAATACTCTCCAGACAGCATGAAAATTAGAAATTTCCCTGGTAAAAACTACAACAACTAAGTTCAATTGTTAGTATTTAATATCACTAGAAGATTACATTATTAAGAGAATATATACAATTTACACTATATACATGAATCCGAAGGTGCATAGAAATGATAGATATATACAAGCTATTCCCTAAGCTTTTTATATGTTAAGGGGCAATTTCTCTGCAATAGAAGCTTAAGGTATGTATGGTGAGACATGAAGCTTCTCCGCACGAGTGAGTCTCCTTTTTGCTTTTGGCTGGCATAGATTAATTGTCCAATTTCTTCTCTTGATTGGTTTCTATTTCTGGTCCTGCCGATAATTTATTCATGATACATCTTTGACTGTGGAATTTTACTTCTAATTAGTTTGAATTGAAGTTTAATCCAACTAATAATACTTGAACTTAAATGGAGAATATATCATAAATTTTTTTTTTAAGTAAATGTTTCACAATAGTATGCTAAATCTTTATCATGTATACATACATATGTATCCTCATGATATATGTATATTCAACATATGAATAGTTATGCTATCATGAAATCACTACTTGGGTGCCTGGGCTAAGATCCTCTGTAACACATATCACTTCTCCTGCATCTTCACAATACAACAATGTAACTGGGATTATCATACATGAGGCCAATACAAGTATTTTCTTCGAATATTGCTTGATTGTATCTAACTGGAAGAGAAAAATCATGAAGTCATACTTAATAACTAATGAATATTTTATTTATAAATTATTTTAATAAAAAAAAGGAATTAATCATTACTAATGCTTACTTATAAAACCAGTACTCTTTAGGACTTGATTTGGATATACTAAACTTGCATCCAAAATATACCCTCTTAGTCAATAAATTTTTTTTTTCTCTTTCTATATTTTAAAGAATAACTAAATATGAGGACAAGTGTGTGTGTGTGCACTTAATGAACTATCTTACTAAAAACTGAAAATATGTTTCAGAAAATATGCATAATAAAATTGGCTGAATATATTGCTTACCTTAATTACAATAATAAATTGAGAATTACATGTGTTTGAGAAGTTTAGTAAGGATGTTACTAATCATTTATCTTAATATATTTGATTTATAACCATAATAAAATTCAACTACATTCCTGAAATATTTTTGGCAATTGTCTTTTGTGGCTCAGAACTGTGATCAATTATATATATATTTTCATTTAATGAAGAGTCATATATTTTTGCAAAATAAGATCTTGTATTGGATTTAACTTTCACTTAATAAATGTATTGTATCTAGTAAATACTCTATGAACTAAAAGAACTGCTAATCTAAATGGAATCAAAAATAATTCAAAAGTATAAGCTAGGATAGTAATAAAAAAAATAGACAAATGTACACATAGAAGACAATCAAATTTTCCTAAAAAAAAAATACTTTTATGCAAATATGCAAAGTAAACATGCAGTCATCAATTAAGTATAAATAAATGTCATATCACGTACTTAAAACCTCCCATAAATATTGTTTAGTTTGTTTTCCATAGCTACAAATCACTGAATACACTGATTATACAAATAAACAGTCCTTACTGAAGATTGAACTTTGATAATGACAATTTCCACATTCTTGTTTGAAGAATAAGCTAATAGGCAATAATGTAGATGAGAAACTTCGCAAGAAAGTAATAAAATTGACGGCTATAAATAAATTTATACAGATTCAATAAACTGAAGATAGTCAACAATACTACTATGATTTAGAATTTAAAATAAATTTAGAAACGCCAATTGTGGACAAACATTTTAGCCAAGCATTATTTGCTTAATTTATGCTAGTACATGAAAATGAAGGAAAAAAATTAATTTGATTTTTAATCTTCCAATAACATCAATAATATCCAGATTAGTTTTTAATAATAGAATCTTATATTTAAGTCTAAGATAATATTTTTGATGAACACATTTCCTGTTCTAAATGCTCTGATTTTTTTTTTTTTCTTGTAAAACACTGGAATATTTTTGTATTTACATAAAAAATTTCCTTTTTTCTGTTATATGATCCTTAAATCCCAAAATTATATCACATAAAATTATCTTTTGTGCCTTATTCATAATAATAAATTCTTATATTATACCCAAATATAATTCCAGCGATCTTTTTTCTTTAGTGTGGCAAAAACAAATATTGGCAAAGACCTAAAGTGAAATTAGTTAATTCATCATCTTAATCAATTCAATGGATTTAAATGACTGTTTATAGTCCTCTTTTTTTTAAAAAAAAGTAAGTGCAACTAAACCATTTCAAGATAAGAATTCAATGCAATATTTATTTTAGGTGAAAAAATTTTTTTTGTATATATGTTAACTTAAAATTTTATTCAATATATTACTTTATATATAGATTTGGTCAAGACATTTGATTCAATTAACAAGAAAGCTCTACTGTATTGTTTGAAATTGGTTGTTCACTAAAATTTATTCATATTATATAGCTGCATGATGGAATAAGAGGAAGTGTTATTACTACAAATAGAAAGTCAGGCATTTGAAATGAAAACTGGTGTTACCAAGGATGTTTTCTTGATCTAACATTTTAATTTTTTGAAAGTAGTCTTTGGAATTGTTTATACATGACTTAAATCAAACAGGGATCAAGATACAATACAGATTTAATGATGGAATTTTTAATTTGAATCAAAAGTAGAAATAAGGATTTCATCCTTTTGGATTCTGGATTTACAGTATATTGATGATTATGCTATTTTTGCTAGTTCAAAAGACAATTTAAAAATGTCCTTAATCTTTTGAATTCCAATTTTTAAAGACTTTGATTTTTTAATTAATGTTAAAAAAATTCAAGTTCTGATGGCAAAAAAAAATTCAACTTTTAGATTGGATGGTTATCAACTTGAGAATATAAATCAGCTTAAAATACCTTGATAGTTTTATAAATAGGAAGGTGATCTTGGGTAGTGAGTCCAATAGACTCCAATGTGCTGCTAATGCTTTTAACAAATTAAAACACTGAATATTTCATAACAAGGAAATAATTATTGCAACTAAGTTAACTGTATATAGAACTTATTTTATCTGATTTATTTTATGGAAATGAAATTTGGACATTCTATCGATGCAATATAAAGACATTAGAAAAGACTGATTTAGGGACGCTCCGTAAAATTTTAAAAATACAATGGCAAGATTTTTTAGCTTCCTGGATGTGATTATTGAGTCCACTATTGTAAAATCATGTTTTCATTGGATTGGTCATGTAAACCAAATGAATAATGGAAAACTTCCTAAAAGGCACGTTTTTCAGTGTAGTTGAGCATGTGTTTTGTGGGAGTAGACCCTGTCTATATTATAAGGATTATCTCAAAGACATTCTACAGAAGTGCAATGTCAATTGTTTCCATTGGGAAGATATGGAGAGAATAAAATACATTGGTGCTGAAGTATTTCAGAAAGTTTTCTGTTGAGGAAAGTAAAAGTTAATATCAAATAAACAGAAAAATGGAGCAACTGTAGTTCTTAGATTGATTTTTTATAGTTATAAAATTCATTTCTAGAATAATTTTTCTCCTTTCTTTCCTTTTTTTTTTTTGCAGCTAGAATGACCATATTCATTTATGAGTAGCTTTTATATCGTTACTTATTAAATTTTCTATCTTATTTCCTAATATAATTGAATGATTTATATTTTCTTGGCATTTTCATCCAAATTTGACATATGTACATTGAAGTATAACTACCTTTTGTCTGAATTTATCTTTAGTAGATCTACATATTGTATATTTATACAATTTTCATCATTTATTTCTACTTTTATTTTTTAATTCTCTTAATTTTCTCCATTATTTTTTATTCACTCGAAAAAGTAATCCATCAGTTCTTTTTTAACCATAATCTTTTTCATTAATAATATAACACAATTTCACTCTTCTCTATTGAACTAAAGCTACATTGTAGTAGATAAAAACAGAAGATTCTGTGCATAAACCATATGTCCAGAAATCCTGATAGCCACATTAAATGTTATCTTTAAATATATATATATCACAATTTTATTTCTTATTCCTTATTACTAAAATCAATCTTCCATTCCTGATGCATGTTTTCCCATTTCCATTATAAACATTACACAAAAAAATCTTTCATTCCCTTTAAGTTCCTCCCTCCATACATTTTATCTGGATCCTCTATCAATATAGTACATTCCAAAAATAAACTATGCTTTTTTCATGTCTCCATATAAGATTATCTAAAGTTTAAAACCATATTTCATTTTGCCATTCCCCTCTATTAGCTAAATTTCTATTCCTGCACCAAATAATAAACTTTTCTCTAATAGCATCATATGTTTTTCATATTTTAAAATTTATTCTTATATTTATTTTCCATAACTAGTTTTTATTTTTCACCTCTTATAATTATGTATCTGTACTATATTTCTTCATATTGTCATCACGCTTATTGTCCTCTCCACATTTCATTCACCAAACATTTAAAATTTCATTTATTAAAGAAGAAATCCATACAATTTCAACCTCATTTGCTAACCACAACTCACTAACCAATGTGTATTTGGCTACTTTTTAAATTCCATTAAATTTTTTTGAGTCCCCTTGATCAATACAAAGCTAATTGTTTCTAACTATTAAAATATCTACTATTGTCTCTCAAAATTATTCTAAATCATATTTATTATATAAAAACTTGCTTGTTTTCTTGACATTTAACAAAATACTTAAATATTTACTATTTTCGATCTTTCAATATTATTCTTCACTAAACTTAATTTTCATCCTTTTTACTTTATTTCCTACTGATTCTATATTCTTTAAATGGTATTTATAAAATTATCTTTAAGACCCAATCATTCTTAATAACCACAAGACTATTTCCATATTTTCAAGATTTTTCCATAATCCAGTCATATTCGCCTATTGGAAGTCTTTTCTTTATTTAAAAATATAATAATGATTTATTTTCTCTATTAGACATTTCAATCAATGGAATAATAATGAATAAAGTATTCCTTATTTATCTTCCTGAATAAAATCTATTTTGAATATCCCTCTACATGAATCCAAATCATATCTTTACTGATTAATATATTTGTAAATATTTTATAAACTCTAGAATTATTGTGCTAATATAAAATTAATAATCAGAAATCTTTTTCTTTTATATAATCTAGTTATTATCATGTAATTTTGTAAAACATTTTTAAGCCAATTGCAAGTTTTCCATATCTATTATCATTTGTTACATAGCATTTATTCTTCCTGCTCTCCTTTTTAAATTTATCTATTGCTCTATTGATTTCTGCATTCATCATTTTGCATGAATTAAGCCCTTCACTGAAATATTTTACAATAAATTCATTAATCTAATAATAATTAGAACTGAGATCTCTTTAAATTTATTAATATTTCTTCAAATTCTTCAGTTTTTCTCATCTTTTTTTATTTTAAATATTTTAGTTATATTCAAATTTTTTTTACAATTTCCCTTTCTGTGCTGTTAATTTTTTTCAATTAATTCCTTATTAAGTACCCAAATCCATTTTAGTTATATTTCATCTAACATTTCATTTGTTTCTTAACAATTCATAGTCCCTATATGTACACTCTCACTTCCACACACACTTTTTTTCTTTTATATTTCCTAAAGTAATTTTCCTTCACCCCCCCACATTAAATCTATATGTTCTAAATAAATACTTACTTGTAATCTAATTCCTTCCAAGATATTCTTATCCTCATCATTTATTTTCCATCTGTTTCCATCAACTTTTCTATAAGTTTTAGTATCTAGTCTTTCAGATAGTTTTAATTCTATCAACATAAAACCATCATTATTATTACATCTGTTTCTACATCAAACACTTTTTTATCTTTTCTTGTTTCATTTTTTACCTGTTGATATATAACTAATTTAATTCAAATTGTGCTTTTTACAATTACTCGACCAATTTTCTATTTTTCTCACACATTCTTTTTAATAATGCCCAATTTATATTCTCCATTGCATCAGCTTCATTAATATGATCATGCATATATATCACTTAATAATAATTTTTCCTAAAATCATCTATAAACCCTAAATAAATATTCCCAAATACTTCCATTCAACACTTTGTCATTCTCTTCATTTTCAGTAACTAAATAGTCATACAACTACTTCCTTTTCAAATTTCAAAGTAACCCACATATATTCTTTATAATTTTCTAAAATAATAATGATCATTATAAATACTCCCTCTTATCATATTCATTTATCTTCATCCATTCATATTTCTAAAGATGCAACATGTTATCTCTCAAATATGTGTCTACTTCTGATAATTAATCTATTTTTTCTGTCTACCTACTTGATATTTATAAAACTAGATTTTATATTAACACCATTTTAAAAAATATTCTTATAACTATTCTCAGATATCATTTATAAAAAAATCTTTTCTATCCTTATATAATCAATTATTCGATCTCCAGCCTCATTTTTCTTTCTTATTTACTACAAATCCAACTCTATTTCTCTTTTTCATTTTTCCAAAAGTACATTTTCATTCTTATCTATCCATATTCCATTACTTTAATTTAATTAATAATACAATTTATTATAAATTCACCTAGTATTTTATAATCTGTAATAAATGTAACCTATCCCATTTAAATAAATCATTTCTAATAAAGATATCCTATACATTTAAAAAATTAACATTATTATTCCTGTACAAACATTTTAGCTTCAAATTAATCCCGCAAATCTTTAAAATCTACTATCGTTACCTGTTTATTTATTTCCTTTAAACACATAATCATTATCTTCAAATCATGTTATTTTTTCAGTACACCTAATTAAAACATTTATCTTCATCAATACCACTGTGATTATCTTTGTTTTTCTAACACTACCAATTATACACAAAATCCAATACCTGGTAGACACATCTTTTTATTCTCTATTCTTTCTGGCTATCACATTTTTTAATCATTGAATTAATAAATAATGGTTATTCTTCCTATTCTTAATTCCTGCAAATCCCTTCACCATAGCACTCTGTAAATCAAATTTATTCTTTTTTTGATTTTTAAATTATTAATATAATATAACTTTTAAAAAAAAAAAAATTATTTATATACACTTTAATATAATTATCAATTTATTATATTTAATTTTTATATATGTTTCATTTTATAATTTATTTATTAATTTCTGTATCAAAATACAATAAAAATAAAAAGCTTTCCATTATGTTTTTTTTTAAAAATAATTAAATATATATCAAATGGTAAATTAATTTGTAATTATATGTAGGATTATTTCCATATCTAAAATTGTTAAATTTCCTTAAAAAAATTCAACAAATTTTATTAAAATTTTTCAAATACATTAAACTTCTAGTAATACCACACAGATTTACATATAAACAATGTTTTGAATGATATTATTCTCCTTTCTTAAAGTGATGCTGGTCTCATGAATATTGGATTCAAGATGACAGATCACACTCTAACTGGGCTAGTCTATCAAAGGCAACAGTCAATAGAAACTTTATATAGTCCTCTTAATTTCTCTTTTTGTTTAAGAGCAAAGTTAATAAGTGATTTCTGAACATTATGAATTATTACACTAGACTTATGAGATTGTTATTATCATGTGAGCAGCATCTTTAATTTCTTTTCTTTTTCTTCTATGTCCAATATTTTTGTCTTTTCCCAATCAAACAGATGCTTATTGTAATCATTACTTTGTGCTCTTTTAATTGGTTTCACTAATATATGTTGTTCTATAGATATGATATTTCATATATGCAGTTCTTGTTTCTGCAGGATTCCCAGTTGGATTTGGTAGAGATTAGGATTCCTTGTAATGTACTACGGCTTTGGAAAATTGTTCTTATATCATACTGACTACAGATTTTCTTTAATTTGTCTGATCTATCTGGATGTATGGATACACTATAGCATTTATAATTCAATTGTGAAAAAAAGAAAAATATTAGACAGAAAGTAAAAAATATAAAAAAGAAAATTTAAAGAACCTGCTTTGTTATAAAAGAAGAAAGGGTTAATTGGATATTAGGATGTATCATTGTTATTACCACTGTTAAAAGAACCTAAATTATTTTAGATTATCATTGCAAAGCTAGTTAGTATTCTTTACAACTAAATTATTTAATACCCTGAAATTATCATTTATTACTATTGTTTATGAAATGTAACAATTAACTATCAATTAACCCTTGGTTTATTCACATCTTATAAATAATGTATTAGCTAATGTATACTTAATCCATAAGAGAATTTATTTACTTATTTTTCACTTAGTCCTATAAGAGGACTTAACTTATTTTGATGTCTTAGAGATCTTATACTAATCCAGACCTGTATTTACCTATATTTTATTTTATAGTATTTGGGCATTCTTTGGAAGGTTACATTCGTGGATTTTGGCTTACCCAATGTATTGGCTTTTGATCAGCCATAAGATACTGATTGATCTAATGTGAAAATTCATGTTTGGAAACTATTCTTTAACCTAGTCTTTAAGAAAAATTGAAGAAATCAGGAGGATCCTCATAAATAAGTGCATAAAATTTTTATTGTCTATTGCCTTTAACAATTTATAATAAAAAAATTTGCAAGAAACCAAAAAATTTTTCATTTGTGAAACCAAAAAATTTTTCATTTGTTATAAAAAAAATGTTTCCAAATATCAAGTATTCTTAGTAAAGAAAGTACAGATGTAACAAAAAAAAAAAGGAAAACTGTATCAGAAAATCAAATATTAATACAAGAATATTTATGGTTAACTGACAAGTTAATATGTTAGACATAATGATATATTTTGGAAAATTAATAATGGATGGAGCATAGATTATGCTTTAAGTAATACTGTAGCATTATTGTTCATAGAACATATGAATAATGAATACAAATACAACCAATATAAATATAAATAAAAAGAATATAACAATGTGTGTGAAAACAAAACAAAATAAAAATGTTCTATATCACCTACAGCAAAAATTATTTTATTAAACCCATTTTGTCAAAAATTGGCTACAATTAAAAATTTCAGGACAAACAAATACAGTAATCCTAGATTTAATTGATAATTATAATCATAAAATTTCTTTAGATAATAACTATGTATATCAAGAATATAATATCAAATTAATATATAATGTAATGTTTAATAATAATAACAAAAATTATATAAGTTATGATAAAAAGGATTCAAATATTCTGAAAAAATATACAATAAAATAAAAAAATTAGATTTTGCATGAGCAAATAGTAAAAAAAAAATTGATTATTTGATAAACAACATTAGACAAATTGATAGTAGACAAAAAGAAATGAGCAAAAAAGAACATATCATGGCTATATGGCAACATAATATAAATCAACACCATTTACACATTTTTTTGATACAGAACATAAACTGTTAGGATAATATAAAATGATTAATATAAGAAAGTAATAGAAGAGTAAAAAATATTATTAATTATTATATTTAAAAACTATGGAAGATGGATTTTAATAAAGCATGAACATTATAAACTGGATTTATATTTTATCACATTTGTTTATTGATGATAGTAAATATAAAATTAAATAATGATCATAAATTGTATTTAAGATTTTATTTTATATAATGCAAATCTCTTTATTAAAATAATAAATTTTATTACTAATAAATGTATGCATATTATATTT
Source organism: Epiperipatus broadwayi (assembly GCA_028023455.1). Classification (NCBI taxonomy): domain Eukaryota; kingdom Metazoa; phylum Onychophora; class Udeonychophora; order Euonychophora; family Peripatidae; genus Epiperipatus; species Epiperipatus broadwayi. The sequence continues at coordinate 9,992,848 of JAQFVV010012402.1, forward strand.
TTACATGTCTTTGATAATTTACATTATATGGATTTATATAATTTAATGTACTTCATTAATTATTAATATCGATTTACATATTTTTACATTTTAATGATAACAGTGTTATATATTAGTTTTAAATTTTATCAATAGAGGGCTCCATAGTATTAAATTTGCATTTATGGAGAACAAAAAATTTAAGTTCAAATGGTTCAATAAGTATTAAATTTGCAAAAAATAAATAATTTATTTGATATATGTCATTTCCTCATATATGCATTTTAATTGTTAATAATTATTTTTATTGTTTTTAATGTTTAATTTTGTTTTTATTTGCTTTGTTAATAGAACTTATTTTAACATTATTTTTATAACTTTACAACCTGTGTATTTTTGTCAATGTAAGAATAGCTGATTTTTCAAAAAATATGAAGAAAATAATGTATTGAAATCATTAATTTAATTAAATAATAATAAGAAATTATAAAAACCAAAATATAAGTAAACTATATCATATTAAACCATTCTTAAATACTTTTCTTTATTTATATCAAAACTAATAGTATTGACAAAGTGTTTAAGAAAGGTCTAAATGGTATGATATGTTAATATAGAAATCAATACATAGGAAAAGGAAGAAGAAAATTATATATCATATTACCTATGAAGATATAATTAAATAATTTAACTAACTATTCTATTATTTAAATAAAATTATCTACACAGAGATTAATTATTAAATTGTAAAAATTCTAAAATATGACTTACTGATGATTGATTGTTTGCCATACTTTTTACTAGAAACAAACAAAAAAAAAAAAACTATAGTAAAATAAAATTAGCATTAATAAATAATTATTTTGTTTAATGATCACATTTGTCATAAAAAAAAACAATTCGATGGAAAATTCTAATAATCATTTTATAAAACAAAAATAAAATATTAATGCTTTTAGAAATCCTTATATGAAACTCAATAACTCATAAATTGACAATTTTGTATAAATTAAATCACTAATTTCTAATATACTTTTTACTCAGATTGTTCCAATTACATTTTTTTTATTTTTATATAATACTGTACTTGTAATTTTTGGAATACAGATCTTCCCTTTAATTTTATCTACTAGATGTTTTATCTAATAAATTGTTTTTATTCAATTCTATTAATATTCTTGCTTTCAATTTTATGTAACTACTAAAGGGTAAAGAGTAAGGGCTACATCTAAAAAGTATTATAAAGACAAATAATTAGCTTTGATTTGATGCGAAATGAACTAATTGTGGCAAATTAAGTTTTGAATATGAAAAGATTTCTGAAAGTTTTAGCAAATATTTTACTTTTGGGTACAAAAAAATGATAATTTGATTTATTAAACCTAATTATTAATAAATTAGAATATGTTTCAAACTCTAAAGTTAATGACAAATCTATTGAAACAAGAAAGTAATAATGCAGTTTTTAATCTTGCTTTAATTAAAGCTTTTGCATTATATCATTAAATCATTGCAATAGCAAACTAATATATCTATCAGAATGAACAGGTAATGACTGAGATATCAGATAACATATGGAAATATAAATCTAGTTAATGATATTTTTATGTCTTAGTTAATATAATACTTTACAATGATTCTTGACATCCAATTTTCATAACAATGAAGAATTTAAGAAAATACTTTATATTGCTTCTTCAAAATTTTCTCTTTTTTATTTCATTTTCCTTGAGTTTTGGATTAAGTAATTCTTTTTTTATGTTTTATTATTAATTCTACATCAGTTATGTTCTAAGTTGGTAAGAATGAAAATAGTAAAAGTAATTATTGAAATTGTCAAGTATTTTCAGCCTATGGTAAATAACAAAAAAGTTTTTTTTTTTTCAAAAAATAAAAAAAAAGGCATATGGCTTTATTGTTTGGGAATAAAAAGTTCGAGCGTCGGAATTGATCTGGACTTCCTGTTCCCAAGCCGGATGCTCTATCAACTATGCTAAACCGAGCAGGGCATTCAGAAAATAATTTTGATTAATCATTAAATAAGAATTTAAAAATTGCAAAAGTAACTTTTAAGAATGTTATTTGAATTGTAATTCTTAAATCACAAAACTTTTGAACTATATAAAAAAGCAGAGATAATAAAATTAAAATAGTAGCAAATGTTTCCACACAATAATACTACATAGTGTGTAAGTTATAATAATAAAGAGATATTTGAAGGTTATACATTTTAATTCCTATCCAGTACCTTCTCATCCAATATGCCCAAACCGGTTTCTGGCTTATGACTTTCATCTGTGGGAAATCTTTGATCTGGAGCAGTGCATCTGGATCTTTTGGATTTAATGCATCCCTCCAGTATCCACCTTTTATCATTATGATAACTATAAAGCTATATGCCTAAAATGAAAACACAATAATGTTTTCAATCCAAATCAATTTGCTTATAAAGTCATACAAATCTGAATCCAGTTTAACATCTATAAATTTTGGTATGGTATTAGACCATTAACCACCTTTTATTATGCTTATACAAGCTGTTAAAATAAAATCAAATTTCTCCAGTAATAGTGATACCTATTGCAAGCTCTAATAATCATTAGATGCTAAATGTTTGTGCATTTTAATCCCTATTCAATATCCCCAGATTAGTTTCTAATATGGTTTTCATCAATGAGGGAATTTGCAATTGTTTTAACAGTTTGTGTAAGTATAAGAAAATGTGGCCATGTTATGTTTTTAATGGTTTAAGACCAAGCCTAGCCAAAGGATAATGGTGATTAAGGCTAATAAAAAATTAAAAACATCAAAATATATAGATATTGAACTGGATTCAAATCTGTATGACTATACAAGGAAATTAGTTTGGATTGAAAATATTGTCTTTTCATTTTGGACTAATAGTTTTATAGTTATGCAAAAAGATAAAAAGTGGGTGCACTGCTCCCAGATCCAAGGCTCCTTACTGATGAAAGTCATGATCGAGAAACTTTTCTTGAGATATTGGATGAAAAGGCATTGAATAGGGATGCTTGCACTAGGTGGAATTATTGTGTAGAGAAATTTACTGTTTTAACAGCTTGTGTAAGCATAAGAAAAAAAGGTCATGTGATGTTTAATGATAGTAAAATTACCGACTTCTCCCAAAAAAATGAAGAAAAACATGATTAGAACTTCAAAAGTAATTATAAATGATAAATCATTCCACATTTATAAAGCTAACATAAAATTCTTTGAGCAAATGTCTCACTATATAGCTGTATTTAGTTCCAAATATTGCGGACACCTGAAACTAAATAACAAACCCTAAGTATAAATATTAAAAAAAAAAAACTAGAATGATGCACTTATTAAAAAGAGAATAAAGCAATAAATTGACGGAGTAGCTATGACTGCCCAAGTCTATAAAAAATAGTTGGCACGACAGTATAGAGATAGATAAGCTTATGAAAATTATAAATGTATGACTTTTAAATTTTAATATTTTTTCAAATTATTGATTACTGAAATAGTACACAGTGAGTTCATAAATATAGGGAGGCTACTATATATTGAAAAGAAAAATGTAGATTTTACAAACCTATAACAGTGTTCAAAGTCAAGAATTCTAGGTCAATATAGTTTGGATAAAATCTTAATGGAATCCCACTGTAACAATATATTATTGAAAAAGTGAATACATATTATAAACAAATACAATATTGCTTTGTTATTTTTTTCTGTATTAATGTGTAAATGATACACTTTTAAATAATATATCATAGAAATATAATTTATCCAAACCACTTATGAATATATCATAGACATATATGTGTGAAAAATATATACAATAAATCCACTGTATCTACAATATTGTGTTCCAATACTTTAGATCTTATAAATTAGCAGATAGCAGCTTTTATTTATAATACTTGAAAAGGAACTGTATTAGATTATTTTCTTTTCTTTCGTTATTAAATGAAGAAAAATTCTGAGTAAATAAATAAATGGGATCTTAATGCATAAACACACACCTCCATATATATATACTATACACTTTTTAAATGATCGTCATATTGGAAAATTTAATCTATGTATAAAATGTTTTCTAATTAATTCAACATTTTTAATGTTTTTACTATTTTTTGGATAATGTTTAAGTTGGGGATATTGAAATAAAGGATGTTGTAGCTTTATTATATTGTATAATGTTTTCTATTTTTAATTCAATTGTATTATAAATGTGTACAGATAGTAAAAGTTATAAAATGTTTGATACGTATTATCCATAGATTTTAGATATTTGAAAGGGTGAGACTTGGAACCAATTGGCATGTTGAATTAATTCAATTTCAGATGACCAGAAAATAATTAAAATAAGTCTAGCAGCTGACTTATTTTCATATTGCAACTAAACCCAAGCTCATTTGAACAAGCATATACATTAACACTGAAATATTTGAGTAAGTTTAATGCACAATTGGCTAGAAAGGAAGTAATATATAACTAATTCCTTTATAAAACTTTTCCCAAGCCACTATACTTTTCACTTCATATACTGTTATGAATAATTCATATTATCAAAGATTGTTACTTTTGATAGACAGAACTTGAATATGTTAGTAATCACATTATTGGCCTTCCATATGGTTCTATCAATAATAAACTAAATATCAGAAAAATGCCATATTTGATTTTGGTTTGCCCGAATAGAAAAATATATATCTGCATTTCCAAAAGCTGAAAGATCTAGTGAGTGAAATTTAATAAGCATTAAAAAAAAGAAGAGAACTATATGAAGATTTGACTTATGCCCTCAAAATTCTTTGAAAATCCAAATGGCTGCAAAGTATATTCATTCAATGGAATATTACAAGAAGTCATTATTCAACATGTATTATAAATTGTTACAGAGGAGACACTATAATAATTAATAGAAGAATAAACTAAAAAATGTATCAAATACAGCCCATGTTGAATGTTAATTGAACATTCATTAAAATTAATTTTCTACACGTAAGATGTTTGAATATTTAACTGAATTATATATTCCTGATCATATTTGAAACTACGTTAATTTATTTAAATTTAAAATCAAACTTATTTGCTATAGTATCAAACTAGTGTTGTCTTTTTGGATACCCGATAATATTAAAAAGAAACAGTCCAAATGACTACTATTGATATATTTTTTTAGAATTTTGATCAATCATAGAATTTAAATCAATATAGCATGTGATTGGTAAAAACTACATGTATGTTTAATACATCATTATCTTTGTTAGTAAATCAGCTTTACAATGTTTTTTTTTTCTTTCTGCAGGATAAAAATTGCTTTTATGAACATTTTAGTAAAAGGAGTTACCTTTTTTACCCCTTTGTTTTTTAAATGTCAAGAAAAAGAATAAACAGTGAGTTTTAGTGTTCCTACAATAAAAAATATAAATCTAAAGCATATACAAGTCCAAAACCTTAGAACCTAAAACAATCATAATTTTATATGAAAATTCCATGGTAATATTATCTACCAACTGTAAATATTTTTCATATTGTAGAATAACAGTGCTTCGATGCATATACATATAAATCTGAGGACTTAGAACCTAAAACAATCATAATTTTACATGAAGAATATATTTTTCATACTTCTTTTTGATATATATAATTTATAACACTATAAAATAATGATTTGTTTCATATTTTAGAATTAAGTGTTTTGTGATCTGATGCGTATATATGTAACTCATTGAGTTTAGAATTAACCAATTGTAAATATGAAATTCCAGAGGTAATATTTTATATCAGCTATTAGTATATAATAATTTTCATATTTACCATATAATACTAAATCAACCATGCATTTTACTACTATAATAATGCTGTAAAATAAATCTGTTTTGTGCTATAGAATAAATTTTATCTCTATTTTTTCAATCTAGTTATTTTCTATTTGTTTATAAAAATATATTCTTTTGTAAGTAATGATTATAATGGAAAATCAAATTAGTATTTTTTTTGTAAATAATCATGTAAATATAAATAATTATCTTTCATTTTTTTGTAATCTATGGGTATTTTTTCTTTTTTTATACAAATATAATTTTTTACAAATTATGCTTACAATCATATTTATAATAGTTGATTCTAATTTCCCTACATCCTGAAAAACTTTTTAGTCTTTTATTCTATCACTTTTTCTCTTTTATATATTATTTTTTTGCAATTATTTCAAAATTATTTTTTTGATAAATTATAATTTACTAAAATATTCTTTGCATATCTGATATACAAAACTTATTGTTAACTTTTTTTTTTACCATTAGAAAGGAACATATTTCCAGCAGATACCTTTAATTGGACAAGATCTGAGTCAACTAGTAAAAATCAGTCACCAGCGAATATATTTTTATAAGTTTTATAATGAAGAATTATCTCAGATAAGTCATGTTATATACGAATGTTTATGAAGATTGCAATCTTTAAAAATGTGACTTTATCACTTCAAAATGTAGAATTTGTGAATTTATGTAAAAATAATATTTTTAAAAGTATTAAATTTTTTTTTAAGGTAATGACTATTTTTTTAGTTTTATGACATTCCTTTATATTTTGCTCTTTCTAATAATATATATAATGTTATATTCAACTGAAGATATGGCAGCCAGGAATTCAGTAAATACAAGAGGTAATACAAATGAGTTTCTACCATTAATTTATCTTGGTGTAAAATAACTGCTAGTTTTGGTCTGTTTGGATTTAGAATCTGTGCATTTGTAGCATTCACATATTTAGAAAATTGCACTATTAGTCCACAGAACTCAATTCTAATGTCATAATCATTTCTATTCATATTTGACGAAGATATCCTGATTTTAAATACATAAATCATTACGGATTGTAAAAATGAGGGTAATATACAAAAATATCAAATAAAATGCAACCAGACATAAATGAATTAGTATTTCATAAACCATATTATGATTTATCTTACTTCAAAGATATTATAAACTAAGCTAATTATTATTGAAAGTAGAAAGAATAGATAAGTCTGTTCTAATCTTTATAGTTTACTGTATAAAAATAATGGTTTGTTTAGTTATTTCACAGCTAGAAGCTTGTCCAGCTGAAATTCTATTTATAAAATTATGAATTTTATCTTGATATACAGGTTGTTTCTCTTACTATAAATTGATCATATACCAATGGCATTTTATAAAAATGTTTTTATTATGATATGCATTCTTCTCTAGTCACTTGAAAACTTCTACTTTACCTCGAATCCAAATCATATCCACCAGCGGATGTTAGCTTTCCATGACATTAAACATAAATTGCTTACATGGAATTCTTAATATAATGAAAACTAACTTTCAAAGATATCAAAATTAATATAAACTGATTAAAATTAATTTGGAGTATTTTATACTATATAATGAAAAATATTTCAAGATTCAGAATATTTTCCCCCTCTCTTCCTTTATCTTATTATAACTTATGCGCACAGCCATTTGGGTACAGTTCCTAGATATTCTAAGTCAGAAAACAAAAAAACCTTTCACAATATGCTTTGGTAATTATTGTTTGCAATTGCTCGCTATAATTTATTTTTATATCTTAATACACCCTAAACTTTAATAAAACCTTTATATGCGCAAAAATAAACTATCCAATGTTTTAAAACATTATACAAAATATACACAAGACTTTCTACCTTTATTCATATTGTCGAAAATTAATTTTATTAAAACCTCTTTTGTAAATAAAGGCTATAGCAGAAAAAAAAAAAGAAGACAAAATACTTTTTGTATTACAACCATCGATTACAATACGGCCATTTACTATAAAATACTGTACTAGCTTCTAGAATGTAATAAAACATTTTAAAAGACAATTTTAAATTATTAATACAACTGGCTTAAAAACATATAATTAAAAAGAGTATAAATTTTTCTAACTATAAGTACATACAAACTTCAATTAATCACGGCAATTATTCGTAATATTACACTAACTAAAAAATAAAATTCAAAACAAAGGGTGAAAATACCCGTATAAACAACCGCAGAAATAAATTAATGGATCAGATATATCATCAATAATAATGCAAATATTTATTTTAATGATATACATATAAAAAACATTTTAATGAAGCAGCAATTTTATTTTTTTATTTTTTAGATTTCTCTAACATTTTTTCATAAAATTAACCAATCACCATTTACTTTAGTAGATAATTTATTTATATTTTTCGCATTTATCAGTCGTCACGCTCAGAATAGTTATTGATACCTCTTAATCAGGATCATACTTTGGAGAAGTTGTACGTACAAGTATTTGGAGAAGTAAAGTTATATAAATAAACAGAGGTGAATAAAAGTCTCGTAAAAATTTAAATTGTATTTAATTTTCAAAGATGATTTTATTGTAATCATTTTAATTAATAAATATTGAAGCAAAAGAAAAAATGTACAGTATATGTTTTTTTTCAATGCAATATTTTTTTCTCAAACGATGGAATGTCCCCTTTTCTTGCTTAATTTATATGCTCAATTTGTGTGGTATTGTTTATTACGCAAATTTGATCTTAAGAAATTTTTGAATTTTACTTTCTAATTATAATTCTGTATTTTTAAATTAAATATTAGTTTTTAAAATAATTTGTAGAACGAACAAATTTTTTCGTGTTTAATTTTGAATTTACTCCCGGATGGATATGTATTGAGTGCATTGCTGGAGATGGATGGTGGGAGGGGATCAAAGTTTTTTTAAAATATATAAATAGTTTTATTAAGGCAATAACAATGTACTTAAATTACAAAATTTTCTCTGTTTGTATTTCGTGTGCTACATTCTAAAAATAATTGTATTATATTTAGTATGAGTTAGTATAAGAAAATTACTTTTTTTTCTTCCATATGTCATAGCATCGAACGGGATGCGAACCCACGCCCGTCTGCAACCAAGTACTTGCTTGCAAGGCGGGTACGATGACCGCTCGGCTAACAACGCGTTAAACATGAATTTTGTTGACACGATTTTGTCTCTTTCCTTGATTTTTTTTAATCGTTCGAATAAAGAATTGATCTTCATTTGGGTGGGGAAGAGTCAAAGAGTTTATTGTAATTGGAGAATGTAATCGACAAGAAATAAGAAAACATTCGAATAATATCAATGACAGTATATCACTGATTATCATTCAACTTCAAACAAAATCATTATATTATCTAAAATTTATATATAATTACAAAGCAATGATCCTTAAGACTTGAGATGTTGACATGTATATAAATTATTTACTCCATAATGGTCACTCGTGCACCGCTTTCACATATAAAAGTAATTCGTACGTTGTAGCACAAACTTATGATTAGAAAAGAGAAATCTGATATGACTAAGTTAGACCATGTATGTACCAAAGAATATGTTCAATTGTGAAATTACAAAAATATTGGATAGACAAAAAAAGATACAAAGAAGATAATTCAAAGAAGCTGCTCACATGAGCATGGTAAATAACACCATAAGTCAATCTAGTGTAAGTATACGTCTTTATGAAAATCATTACTCAACATTGTTTTTTTGGGGAAAAAATGGAGAAATCAGGAGTTGCCTCATAGAAAAGTATAAAAATTTTCTGATTGTTGCCTTTAGCAAGATGTAGAGCATTACCTTAAAATTAATTATTCAAGAATCTAAGAGTCCGGTTCAATTCCCAATGTAGTACTGTTAATGGATAATCCAGAAACACCCGAAGAAGAGGGTGAATAATACTTCTTGGATCATTGGGCATAAACTTTACTAACAATTGAATGTAATTGGAAAATATAAATAATATTAAAATTTTCTGAAGACATTCAATACCGTATATAATATTAGATGATGGAAATAGTCCAAAATATAAATACAAGTAAAATGCCATCATCACAAACCTTTAAGAAAATACTAAGATTCAGCATGGATCCAATACTATATCAAATTTTAGACATTATAAAAAATTATGTCTAAAAATGGCCAAAGTAAAAAATCATTTAACTTTCTTATCTGAAGGGATAGATCTCAAGGATCAGCAACTAAATCCATCAATCCACTATCAGAAAACTGATAAAATTATTCAGAGAACAAAGGATTTTCTGTTAAGAGGAAGAATAAATGCTTAAATGTTTTCCGAGTATCAAACCTTGCATTACTAAAAAAGACTTCACAAACAATAAGTAAATCATATTCTATATGACATGGAAAAATAAAACAATGCCAACAAATTCTATTAAACCTACATGGGCATATGAAAGTCAAAATATACTAAGTATTGCACCAGCATTATCTGTTAAAATGTTCAGTTACAAACATCTAACAGATGATACAATTTCTGTTCTCAAAAAAGGATTAAACTTTGCAATAATACCATCTAATCTCTGTTTATTAGATATTATGGGAGCCATTGAGGTTGTCACTCAACAAAGCAACAAAAATTGGAGTCAAATATATACTATAATGAAATCCAAACTATAAAATCTTTCAAAATACATAAATCTATAATAATTCTCCCTGCTCACAAAGACAATTCAACAGTTGAAATGAATACAAATGATTGTGATAACAAAATATAAGAATTTCTCACAGGAAACCAATACAGAAAAGTGGCAAAAAATTTGATACTAAGAACAAAATTAAAATTACAAGCCAAACCTAGAAAGCATCACAGGTATGGCAATGATTCAGAAAAAAGTAAACTAACATCATATTTGTCCCATTAAGACCTATTATTAGTTCTAGAAATTCACCTTGCCAGAATTTGTCAAGATTTCTTTTCAAAGGTCTTAGTCTTTTCACATATAAGACCCAGTTTTTTGTCAGAGATCATAGGCACTTTGTAGAATTAATCAAAAATGTAAAAATTGAAAGAACTGACAATAATAAATTTTGATGTGGAAAGGTTATTCACAAATGTACCATCTGAGATAGCATTGTCTATTGTAAGAAAAAGATTAAATGGTGATAATAGCTTACAAACCAGAGCAATTCTTATTGAACTAACAACTCAGAATTTTTGCAACAAATTCAAGGAATGACTATGGACTCACCATTTTCACTTTTGATTAACAATACTTAACATGAAAGAATTTGAAACCACAGTCATAAATACTACTCCACATCCATCTAAAGTTTGGCATCACTATGTTGATGATACATTTGTTGTATGGCCACATGGTGGAGAACTACTACAAACACATCAAAAGCACAGCCCTTTCAATTAAATTCACAATAGACTCAGAACAAGAACAAAAATTGACAGCAAAATCAGAACAAAAAGTGACATTCTTAGATGTTCTTGTGAGAAGACTCACTCATAGCAAATCAAAACTACAGTTTACAGAACAGCAAAACATACAGGAAAATACTTAGCATTTACATCTAATAATACCAGAAACTCAAAACATTATGGAGTAGGAAAAAAAAAGGTTGTTTAGAAATTAGCAATTTGGAAAAAAAAAAGATATAACTCTTATGATAAATTGTTTTCCATCAGCTGTTATTAAAAAAAACCTTAAAAATGCAACAGAAAAACTATCAAAGAAAAAACAATTATTTGTACTGTAGTGTATCCATACATACCAAAAATATCAGACAAATTAAGGAAAGTATACATTCAGTATACCAGGGGTCCCTAACCCTATGCCCATGGGCACCATGGTGCCCGCAGACTATTTTACGTGTGCCCGCTACTATCTGAACATGATAAAAAATTATTTATCTGATACAAATAAATTTAATTTTTAAAATTTCTTATAAATTATTGTATTATATTGTAATCAAATTGTAGGGCATACTATACTTTTACAGCATAAAAATATAAACGTTAATTATATATTAAAATTTTATTTTTGAAATAAATATTTTTTTTGTACATTATGTGTATTATTAACAATATCAACTATAAATTTACATTGAAAAAATAAATGGTGCCCGCCACCTGGCCGGTATTATAGAATGTGCTCTTAAGTGCAAAAAGGTTGGGGACCCCTGCAGTATACTATCAAAACAGCTTACCAGAGCCACTACAAAGAATTCTAAGGTCTACAAACCCTATGGTGAAAGCAAAGATTCAATCTATGAAATACTACACGAATATGGCAGCATGTATATTGATGGGACCAGTCACCTCATTGAAAAGTGATTGTATCAGCACAAATTGATAATTAGAAAAAAGAAATGATATGTTTAAAGTAGCAGATTATATATGTATATACTCAATTGGGAAACTAAAAAAATATTGAATAGAGAAAAAAAGTACAAAGAAGAAAATTCAAAGAAGGTGTTCTCATTAGCATGGTGAATAAACCCATAGTTCAACCTAATGTGACTATACATAATATGTGAAAACCAGTAATCAATTTTGCTCTTAAGGAAAAATGGAGAAATACAGAGGAACCTCATAGGTAAGCATATGAAATTTCAACTGACTATTGCCTTTAAGAGGATGGCTCAATTGTTTAGACTATTATGTTAAAATTCAATATTTAATAATCTAAGGGTCCAGGTTCAATTTGCAAGATAGCACTTACAATAGTCAGGTCAGCAACAGCTGAAAAAGAAGAGAATTATACCTCTTGAAACATTGTGCATGAACATTAGTAACAGATGAGTGTAATTGTAAAATTTAAATAAAGTTAAATTTTTATAAAGACACTCAATACTTAATATTAGATGATGGAAATAGTTCAAAATATAAAAATAACTACAATACCACCACCATCAACAACAACAAATTTTTAGGAAAAGATGAATGCAGTGCTATATCAAACTTTAAACATTATGAAAAATTATGTCTAAAGCTGCCAGCATAGAAAATCATTTAACATTCTTATATAGGGTATATGAGCACAGACTTTCACATAACCCACCTCTATCCACACTATATCATAACACTGATACACTTGAACACGTGTTGAAAAGATAAATAATCATTGAGAAGGGTGTAAGACAGGGTGACTCCATATCTCCAAAATTTTTTACAGCAACGCTGCAAGAAGTATTTTGTGGATTAAAATGGGAAACTAAATGAGTGAAAGTAAATGGAGATTATTTAAGTCATTTAGATTTTGCAGATGATATAGTTGTTTTTGCAAATAATACTTTAGAGTTACAGGAAATGTTGCAGGAGTTATCAGATGAAAATAGGAAAGTAGGCCTAAAGATAAATGTTAAAAAGACTAAAGTAATGTTTAATAGATTTTCTCAAAATATGAAAATAAAGATTGATTATGATGAATTAGAAGAAGTTAACAGTTACAAATACCTTGGTCAGATTATTAATACAGATGGAAACATAATGGATGAAATTAATCATAGAATTAAACTTGTTTGGAGTGCTTTTGGTAGAAATAATTTGATACTAAAAGGAAATATGCCTATGTGTTTGAAAAGGAAGGCTTTTAATAAATGTGTTACAGAGACTTCAAACCACTCAAAGAAGTATGGAGAGATGCATGTTGGGAGTAACAAGAAGAGATCGAAAATGCAATGTATGGTTAAAAGAACAAACAGGTGTTACTGATCTCCTTGAAAAAATTAAAAGACTGAAGTGGAGTTGGGCTGGACATATTACTAGAAGAGTTGATAATAGATGGACAATTGAAATTTTAAACTGGATTACAAGAGATTGTAAAAGACCCAGAAAGATGAGATGGATGGATGAAATAAGAAAGTGTGCAGGGGTGATGTGGAGAAGAGAAGATAAGGATCAGAAAAGATGGATTGAACTTGGAGAGACCTTCATCCTGCAGTGAACTGATAATGATTGATGATGATATGTATTTCATGCTAAACCAGCAATCATCTGTTGGTCCAGATTACCATCTCCACACATATATGCTATAAGTGCTCAGATATATATTAATATAGCCAATCCTTATACTTTAATGGACAGGCTTCAATCTACTCCACACTCCAACTCTTCAACTGTCCATCCAATTGAAAATCTGATGATGTTGAAGAGTTGGAGTAGATTGAAGCCTGTCCATTAAAGTATGAGGATTGGCTATCTTAATATATATCTGAGCACTTATAGCATATATGTGTGGAGATGGTAATCTGGACCAACTGAGGATTGTTGGTTTAGCATGAAATACATATATTGATGATTATTTAGTGTATCAGAGTTATGAGATAGTGTGGAGAATAGTGGGTTGTGTGAAAGTCTGTGCTCATATACCCTATATATTACATATATAGACATAGGTATATAAAAAGCCTGTGTGTTTCAGTTAACTTTCTTATGTAAATCTGAAGGGATAGTCTTAAATGTTTGCAACCAAATTCCCAATTCACTCCTAGAAAACTAAGAAAATTATTCAGCAAGTGAACTTTTGATTAATAATGTGTACTATTAATTTCATTTGTTATGATTACAAGCTTCATTTAAGTAATAAAAAAGTTGTTTATAATATAGTTTTCTTTAAAACATTTTTTTAAAAATAAAAATAAGAACTGATAAAATGTAAAACACTTTTGACTTAAAAGAATATTTCATATTTTTAGCCACTTATATACACATATATTATTAAGTGTAATAATGCTCAAATCTAAATGGGTTTATAAATAACTATTAGAAACCGGTCAATACTTAGAGTCTTAGACAATCCCGATATAGATAACAATCAAGAATTTCAAACTGTTGGCAAGGCAGCCTACTTTTAGCAAGCAATAGAGGTGGAACCCCACCTCCATTAATGGTCTCATATATTTAAAAAGACACTAAAGAATGCAACTTGATTACAGAGATTAAAATTATTGATTGGAAGAAGTTTAAATAAACTTTCTTAAACGGATAAATATAACCTGTTCTGAATGCAGACTAATAAATAATCAATTATAACATTACAAATTGCAATTATAATTTTCAAATTGCACCCGAAGTATTACTTAAACAAGTGTAATAATGCTCAAGGCTAAATGGGTTTATACGTAACCATTAGAAAACAGTAAACACGTAGACAATCCCAATATAGATATTAATCAAGAATTTCAAACTGTTGTCAAGGCAATCTCCTTTTAGCAGCATCACGGTTATTTTGGAGGATTAATATACATATATATATATTATCATTGTTCTTTTCAATAATCTTGTGAATGGTTAATGTCATAATGGATTTCTACCATTGGATAAAGGAGTTGGAACTATAAGATTACTTAATTGATGATGTGGTAGAGGTTCACACTTGACATACATAATTATTTTTTTTGTTGTCATTAAAATATTTTATTTTTAATTTGTTCTGTTATAATCAATAAATGTTAAACAATTTGTTTGCATTGATTTATTGATTCAATTTTGCAATCGACAGCAACTATTAGCCTTAATACACACAAAGACAAATTTCATTCTCATATAATAATTCTACAATAAATTGAATACTAATGATGCTAGTTGTAACCTATATAAAGGTGCAGAAGTTGCTATGTGTATATGTTCATTCCTATTAAGAAAGTCAAAGGCAAATTTTCTCTGGGTTTGAATACTGGGACATAACAGAGCCAAAGAAAGGGGTGTGAGATGGCTGAACTAACCTAAATTGTCTCTAGATTTAATAAACAAGTTTTTAGAGCTAGTAAATTAAGAATGGATGCAATCATTGGTTATGTACTTCATTGTATCATCTCCAGCATTCTACCCGAAGACCCTGGGTCTGACCGTAGATGGATGCGGACCTCGATAGCACTCGGACCATTATAATATATAATGTTTTCCATTTTGCTAGGCCTCTATACGCTAATATAAACTGCACGCGAGTTGATCAAGCTATGTCAAAAAAGAAGAAAGTTGTATTTCTATTCTAAAAACATAGCTATATTTCCTGATCAACTCGGCCTATTAATAGTTGAGAATTATGCTATTGACGAAATCAGCTTTTAATTTATTCAATATGGGTGCCAGGTCCTTTTATTCTAAAGAGACCACTGAAATCTGTCGCCAGCACGTCTCGCAAATAAAAAAAAAAAGAAAATACTTTTAAACTAATCGGTATTGCATCATACCATAACGAGAATTATTTTTTTAAAATATTATTATTCCTGGAATTTATTAAACACATTGGCAAAGGTAAATTATATATTTAAACATCACTAAAATAATATTAATAAATTTAATAATAATTAATAACTATTATTAATAATGCACAAATGAAAATTGATATTAGAAATATTTTTTTATTATAACAGACCAAAAATCTGTTTAAGTTAAGATTAAAAATCTGTTTAAGTTAAAATGAGAATTCCTAATAAGTAAATTAGAGAGAACACATATAATTCAGATGTGAAATATTAATAAAATAAATAACAGTTAAACAATTAAAAAGTTCTTGGTTAAATAAGAGTCTCTTGATCAGTTAAATTAAAGTCACTATCGGGATCCTTTTATACGTATATTTTTAAGAATTGTTTGCGAGACGCTTAAATTTGTCACAATCAGGATAATGAAGCATAACTTACCGGTAAGTTTTAGTGAATTCACGATGGTTGTAGATAACTATGCATAGTTTTTCGGGGTTAAAATGAGCTCACGGCCTTTGATTATTAGTTGATCTTGTGGTCCATTCTCCTAGTCGGTCACGAAAGCTTTTCTGGTATACATCTTCAGGTACGATGTCTTCAGAAGCTCCGGTTCACTCCGACATGCTGAATTACTTCAGCGTAGAGCAGTCTTGGATATATTGTTATCCAAGACCAACTAGAGAAACCAACGAACAAGATGTTCCTCCAACCGAATCCCTCCTTTTTATACTAGAGGTCCAGTTTTCGGACTTCTGCGCATGTTATTATCATGGCATTTTTTGGTTCATAATCTTGTAGATTCTTTATAAAATTTACGTTATAAAGTTCTCTTTCCTTATCAAGTTTTTCGGCCATCTTTAATTAGCCAAAATATTTTTACTTTCTCTTATCTTTTTTTTACGTTTGGAATTCTTTTGTTCTCTCCAATTCTAACTTTTATTTCTAATTACATTAAAAAAATACGGAAGAATAATTTAATTTTCATTGTACGTTATTTTTTTTAAAAAAAAATTAGTCAAAAAAAAATCTAAATTTACTTTTATTTTTTAGCTTTTACCAAATGCCAATATTTTTGCAACGTATATAAATAACCGTTACAATATATAGTTTAATTATGTTTTCCATATCAATATTTTTGAAAAATTGTTGGTATTTTCTATAATTAAATGAAGTTTAGATATATTATATAATAAACTAAAAAATATTTTTGTAGTAAAAATGTATAATCATAGTTCAAATCTGAGTCACTACAATACCGCTAAAGCAGCATGAGACACTATGTAAGCAAAATTGTGCAGCAAGGCAATATGTATCTATATGTCATATAAGTTCCTCAGGTAAATTAAAGTTTTTAATGTGGCATATCTCTATTATAGATTCTGCATGAACTTATGGGAATTCTCACCACCAAACTTAAAATAGCAACAAATACATATTCATAAATATTTTCATAAATTCTTCCAGACAATAAACACATATACAGTTCAGAATTGGAGTGTGCAAAGAGATCTTCACAAATGTAGGATTATTCTCTAAGTACCAAGAATTTAGAGAAGCTTTTAAGAACATCAAAAAAGGAAAATTTCCATTTTAAGCTACAGATTCAGGTTTATTAGCTTGATAATTAAAGCAAAGAAATAATTTATTTATAAGATGACAATATAATGAGTAAAGAAGTAAATTTTTTTTAGAGCACTGATATAAGATTCTTTTTCTACTGAAGATAAAAAGCTCAATGTAAACATATATCATTATTTATATGATAAAAAACAGTTGTATAGAAGTCATATTGTCTGTAAATTTAAAAAAATGATAGTGACATATTTTGTGAAAAAAATAATTTCTAAAAAATGAAGCACCCAAAAACTGGAATTAATGCTTTAAGAAAAGGCATTTTAACTACAACATCACTATAAAGGTTGAAAAAGACAAACTGAATTCAATTTCTAAGAGCATACTGGATTATTAAAGAGTTTAGAAATAGATTTGTGGTTGATGTCCAAATGTGATAGCTTGAACCATACTCTAAATCAGATAATGATAGTTTTGTTTTTATTACTGGGGAAAGCAACATAAGAAATACATGCAACTCTAAACAATTTCAAGTACTGATGCTTATTATAACAATAAGATGGAATTTCACAAGTTTAAAAATTAATTGCAAAAAAAAAAATGGTATAGATAATCATGACTAATTACTTATTAACAATAAAGAAAGGATTTTTGAAATAAAAAATAATTTCCCACTAAACAATGAACATAACTATTAAAAAAAAGAATCTGAGAAGGATTTGTGATGATTATAAAAATATACATATTCATACTTAAACTTCAGCAGTTCTATCTATTACTGAGAAAATATTTAAATATAAGTGCAGGAGTCTGGAGATAGGTATCATAGTATAGTAGTTAAAATATCTGCTGCTGTGCCCACAACCTAAAACTTGAACCTGAATAAGATTTGAAAATTTCTTTGGGTAGTTTAAAATCTATAAGAATGTTTAACAAATATCTAGACCTTTTTTTCTTCAGATAAATATCTAGTCAATCTAGCTAATCATACAATCATTGCTTGGAAAGTGTTTATCAGATTATTAGCTTGAAGATAAACAAGGAAAATTACTGAAAAAATTCTCAGCATTTAATAGTTACTAGCATAGTGAGTAATTCCTTTAAGAAAGGATTTGGAGAGGCCTTTGTCTTGCAATTGATTATTTAAAGTTATTTTGCCATTTAGAGAATTAAGACTGCACATTGATACAAATAATGCATGTGAAAGAGGTATATAATATAAAAGCATGGGTTAGTAATAAAGCTAATTTTTGATTTAGAATTGCATCTGTATTGGTTAATAAATACAATTTTATATTAAGGTATTGTTGGGTTAGCTGTACTGTGCCACTAGGAGATGCTGCAGTACCCATCAAAAACCATACAAGTCATAAATTTCTATCCAAGAAATCAAAGATATCATTGTAAAATACAAATTACAAGAACAGAAATCAATGAAATACATAAAACACAACCCCCCCCCCCGCATGAAGAAATTGATCAAAAATAGGTAAATTACAAAAACAAAAAATAAATAAAAAATTAAATGCCTAAGGCAAAGTATTTACATGGACTGCACTATATTTTTTTTAAAAAAAATCCTGACTTTTTAACACTAAAAAAAAAAAAAAATCAGCGATAATTAGAAAAATCAAAAATGCTATGTAATGCTATTTTCTAGAACCTATGAAATAAATCAAAAACTATAATACTAAATCTCAAAAAAATTAACTTATGCTAAGGCAAAGTATTCATAAAAAACAATTTTCAGCATTAATTTGAAAAATCAAAAACATTATTTAATGTTATTTTCCAGAGCCTATGAAATAAACCAAAAACTATAATACTAAATCTCAAAAAAAATAATGTATGCTAAGGCAAAGTATTAATGTGAATTGCACTTAACAAAAAATGGCAGGGAAAAATGAATTGCACTACATTTTTTTTTTATAAAAAAAACAATTCTCTGACTTTTAAACACTTTCGTCGAGTATTAACAAACAAAAAACTCAATTAACCTACTTTTCAAAAATATAAAAAATATGTAATACTAAATTTCATCAATATTTAAAAAATAAAAGACTTTCAACAGTAGTTATAAGTAGGTTTTTGAATCTGTATATATTCTTTTACAATGAAACTAAGAAGGAAAAAGCATATTTTAGGTGTTATACATTTACAAATATGCCTGCGGGATCATCCCTGGCCATTATCTAACTAAGAGATATAATAATAGTTCACAAATCTTAATAACATACTAATATGTATTAAGTAATTAAATATGGATAACAATGAGCACATAGCAATCTGTTGTTATCTCTTAGAATAGATTTCAAAGCAGCAATTTTTATCAGTTAAAAAGCAATGAGAACATTACACTGGAGAGCTTCTAATGGTCTTTCCCCAAAATTTATTAAATTAATTGTTTTCTGCTTTGAAATTATGGCATATCATAACATATGAATTTAGAAATGAAATAAATAATTAGAATACAAAATAGGCATGGTCACAGATTATAGAAAGATTAAAATAAAAACTAATTACAGTTACAGGAAAAATTATTAAAAAGTTACATTTACAGGGAAAACTGTTACAGTTACCATTTAAAGATTTTATTTTAACAAGAATTTTAAATAACTGATAATTTATAATTTAATGAACGTTCATTATAGCTAGCTTCATTTAAATATTATAAGTTTTTAAAATAGATTTATAGAGCTCTGTGGTGAAGAAATATTACCAATATTCTTCCAGGCTGAGTTGTCAGACATTTGTAGTAGCCACTGGATGGGTTGGTGCAGGTGGTGGTTGAACTTATCCATCCTGGCAAAATCAAATTTGGGCATTCCTACATCTCTCAATTAGTGACAAAATATGGGGTTTATATATCAAATTTTACCCCTCTATTGCATTTGCTTGCAAGCTAGGTTTGCAACATAAAAATTCATTAGCTTGTTTACAACTCTTTTAAAATTATAAAATTTAGTTTTCTATTGTTAAATTTCTTAACTTAGCACTTTTATCTTAGTAAAACAAAGGATATCCCCAAGTGAATAGAAAATAGTGCTGCATGATCATGTTTTCTTTCACTTAAAGTTTGTTATTTTTCAAATTAACATTTAACCTACATGCAATTTTAAAATTTAGAAACTGATAAATAGTTGTATAAACATTTTCTTATATATGTATGAGATTCTTAGGAAAATAATGAATTGATACACATGAATTTATAATAAATTAAATATTTAAAAAGATAAATATAATTGCACTGTAACATAATTAAATCTATTACACATCACAGTTTGTACTTGCATATATATTACTTTGATGTGCTAAAAATACAATTTGTTGAACTTATTTTTATTTTTTGATGGTGATAATATGGATGATTTTTACACAGATGAATACATCATGGACAATTTCAAAATAGGCAAGAACATTCAAATTTTGAGGCTTTTGGAGCAAAATTATTTAGAAAAGTTTATTCAAACAGATTGCAGCACACTTAACTAATAACAACAGATTAAAGAAGATAGTTTAACAATGGTTATTTGATAGTTTAAAAATACAACAATGTTGGCAGAATTAAACAGCAGGCTTTAGCAAACAATTATTTAAAGAAGGTAGTTCCACAAAATATAACATCCAAATGTAACATAATAGAACCTCTCATATTAAAAAATATAATCACTTGGCAAAATGAAATGTGACATAATAGGCCTTTCACATGAAAAATATAATTGCTTTGGCTGACAAATTTAATCAAAATATAACTGAACTAGTCTGGAATATTAGAAATACAAGTTTCTGGGATTTTTATTTTTTTGTGTTAATATGGATTTTTTTTTGTTTACACAGATGAATACAATATTAAACATGCACAAACTTTCAGGCAACATTTCAAAAACCCGCGCTGAAATTTAAGTAGCATCTTTTCAGTAATCTTTACTTACTCAAAATAATCAAAATTTGGGATCTTCCAAAGACAGAACATGAAGCAGGTTAATTATGTTACGGTGTGATTATATTTATCTTTTTAAACTTTAATTTATTATAAATTTATGTGTATCAATTTAATTAATTATTTTCTTAAGAATCTCATACATACATAACAAAATATTTACACAACTATTTATCAGTTTCTAAATTTTAAAACTGCGGATAGGTTAAATGTTAATTTTAAAAATAAACTTTAAGTGAAAGAAAATGCGATCATGCACCACCATTTTCTATTCACTTGGGGACCACCTTTGTTTTGCTAAGATAAAAGTGCTAAGTTAAAAAAATTTAACAATAGAAAGCTAAATTTTATAATTTTAAAGAAGAATTGTAAACTAGCTAATGGATTTTTATGCTGCAAACCTAGCTTATAAGCAAATGCAATAGAGGGGTAAAATTTAATATATAAATCTCATATTTCATCACTAATGGAGAGATCTAGGAATGCCCAAATTTGATTTCACCAGGATGGATAAATTCAACTACCACCTGCACTAACCCATCCAGTGCCTACTACAAATGCTGGACAATTCAGCCTGGAAGAAAATTGGTAATAATTCTTCACTGCAGAACTATAAACCTACTTTAAAATTTTATATTTAAATGAAGCTAGCTATAATGAATGTTCATTAAATTATAAATTCTCAATTACCTAAAATTCTTGTTAAAATAAAATCTCTAAATGGCAATTGCAACATCTTGCCTATAAAGGTAACGTTTTTAATAATTTTTCCTGTAACTGTAATCAGTTATTATTTTAACCTTTCTATAATCTGCAACCATGCCTATTTTCTATTCTAATTATTTTATTTCATTTCTAAATTCATATGTTATGATATGCCATAATTTCAAAGCAGAGAATAATTAATTTAATACATTTTTGGAGACAGTTAGAAGCTTTCTGTTGTAATGTTCTCATTGCTTTTTATCTGATATAAATTGCTGCTTTGAAATCTATTCTAAGAGATAACAACAGATCATTATGTGCTCAGTTATCTATATTTAATTACTTAATATGTATAAGTCTGTTATTAAGGTTTGTGAATTATTATTATATCTCTTAGTTAGATAACAGCCAGGGTGATAATGCCTAAAATATGCTTTCTCCTCTCTAATTTCATCATAAAGGAATATATCCAGTTTCAAAATCTCCCCAAAACTATTGTTGAAAGTTTTTTATTTTTTAAATATTGATGAAATTTAGTATTATATATTTTTGAAAAGTTAATTAGGTTTTTTGTTTGTTGATACTCCACAAAATAGTGTTGAAAGTTGGAGGAATGTAACATAATTAAATCTATTACACATCACAGTTTGTACTTGCATATATATTACTTTGATGTGCTAAAAATACAATTTGTTGAACTTATTTTTATTTTTTGATGGTGATAATATGGATGATTTTTACACAGATGAATACATCATGGACAATTTCAAAATAGGCAAGAACATTCAAATTTTGAGGCTTTTGGAGCAAAATTATTTAGAAAAGTTTATTCAAACAGATTGCAGCACACTTAACTAATAACAACAGATTAAAGAAGATAGTTTAACAGTGGTTATTTGATAGTTTAAAAATACAACAATGTTAGCAGAATTAAACAGCAGGCTTTAGCAAACAATTATTTAAAGAGGGTAGTTCCACAAAATATAACATCCCAAAGCACGAATATATTCCATACTGTCAGGAATATATATCTGAACAGCATGGTTAGAGAAGACATTGACTCTTGTCCAATACAGGAATGTTACATCTGTATGGCAAGAAGAATAAAAAAACCCCATAGGGACTGCATTTTTCTGTCTTACTATTTCCTTCCACAGGCAAAGAGGTGTGCAGTGTATAATGGAGATCCTGCACATAGCGAACCTCATACTACATCTACTAATTACACCAATATATCCAATCCATTGACTCAATTTAATTATGAAACAAATAACCTAAGATTACCCTCCTCTTAATTAATTAATATAACTTTACAAATCTATATAGCCATTCATGCCCAACTTAAATTTAACATTTATATAAATTCGCACAGATGAATTTTATAAGTTTGTTTTTTTAATGTTGAGTATAGATTGATTACATAGATTACATGCTCAAAAACATTTCAAAATAAACATAAATGATCAAAATATAAAGTCATTGATGTAATTGCAGAGAGAATTCACAAGAAACCCAATGGCATTCATCATAAGATGCCGCATTGACACCAATAACTAAAAAGAAATCGGAATAAATACATTTTAGATTTTCAATGTAAGATATCATTATTTACCGAATGTCTATATATTTTAATCAAATATGAAAACAAAAACATAATTAAACATGAACAAATCTATGCAAGCATCTATGCCCAACTTAAATTTAATGCATTTAATAATTTCTACAATAAATATTAATAATAAAAAAATGGAAATGATTTTAGGCAAACTTAAATGAAAAAAAAAAATTAAACAATAATTGATTTGGAAAAGTCAGATTATAGTTCATTTTACTAAAATTAGATTTAGTTTGTTTATTAAGCTTGTCAAATCTTGACGAAAGTTCTTAATTTTAAAATTGTTCAGTTCAATAGCTTACAGTAGAAGAGTTACAGTTCTTGGTGCCAATTCCCACGATGTCCCCATTGGAAGACTGGTTTGATGTACTGGAGGTGGCCTTCACTGGTTCCATTCTGGTATCAGTCATTTCATTTTTTAAAATAGAGAGGGTGATATGTGTCCTATAACACCTCAAAAACAATCCAGCTGGAACTGTGGCACTGTCCTTAATTTCAATATTTTTCCTTTTATAATCATTTTCTGGATTCAACAAACAAAACGTCACTAATCCATCATTTTCATTAGGGTCCAAGCTGAGGCTTGGTGCTTCCATTGGTCAAGCTAATTCTTTTTATTCTCTTATCTATATCTTTCCTCTGACTTTTTAATTATATGAGCCCCAAGGGCTAGTTTGCTTTTTAATTAATTTATAAAACAATCATTTCCATTTACAAAAATATTTTATCTTTTTCTTATACTTTTTTGTAAAAAAGTACATTCAAATACCTTTTTTTTAAATTTAAAAAAGAAATAATTTTTAAAGTTTTGCATCTGTGCGAATATATATATATTGAACAACTCTTTAATTTTTTTAGCTTTTAGTTTTTAATAAATTTATTTTTATTTGTGAGCTTAAAGTTTTTATTTTAAATTAATGTAACGGCATATTTACATACCATTACAATATATATATATATGTGTGTGTCAGGTATAAATGTTTTACTTTTCTTTTAGAGTAGGTTTTAATTTAGAATTTAACGTTGGAAAGAAAGTCTCAATTTATTGAGAACTTCTATTTTTAAATAAAGCCTTGATTTCAAAGAAGTTTAATTATAAAACATGTCAAGATTGTAATAATGTTATTAAATAGTGTTAATCAATTTATTTTGTGATTTGATTTTAGATTTACTAAAACATTGTAATGCCTTTACGTATGCTATTATATAAAAAATATTCATCTACTTTTTGTGTGTAGACTTAAAACAAATCCATATGTAGACCACTTATTTTGGAGAACTTTCCTTTTTTTTTATTTCACCAGGGTAAAAAGTTTCTATCTAGTCAATATTATTAATATATTTCTTCTAATCGCCTGGACCATCTACTGCCTTAAGTGCTGTCTATTTATTCAGCTGTAGCCTATTGTTGCAACATATTGGTGAATTCTTCAAAGCCTCTGGGATATTAATCAACACTTATTTTTTGCATGACATGCTTAGCATTAGCTTTTCATTATTCTCTAATGTTCAACAGGCCTTCTTAGTTTAGTATAATTATT
Organism: Epiperipatus broadwayi; assembly: GCA_028023455.1. Classification (NCBI taxonomy): domain Eukaryota; kingdom Metazoa; phylum Onychophora; class Udeonychophora; order Euonychophora; family Peripatidae; genus Epiperipatus; species Epiperipatus broadwayi. The sequence goes on from JAQFVV010012402.1 coordinate 10,018,229, forward strand.
TGGTGGTTTAGATATTGTTGCACATATGTATCTTTATTGGTGCATATATGTGTAAGTGCTCATGGGACAAAAATAAAAAAAAAAATTTCTTTCTTATTAAGTCATTCTCACATATAATATACACCCTATTTTATAAAATGCTGTTAAAAATTATTTTAGTTATTGAAGTGAGTTGGGGATCAATTTAATTGTCAAAGCCATCAATAATACCATACTCTCTTAATTAAGACATTCGTGATTTTGAATTTTCTTTTAATTTTAATAAACTTTACGATTATTATATTTATTTAATGAATTTGGCTGTTTGTTAACTGTGGCTGTCTATCAATTGTTTAATATTTATGAATTTCGGACTCTGAACAGAGCTAATGTCAGGGACAGGTAATTTATTTTGTCAGGATGCTCATTATCATTAGTGAATATTCGATCATCCCAAATAATTTTCTAGATTCATTAAGTAGCCTAATGGTGCCCTCAAATGACAATGTTCCTGATGCTGGTGTAGATTCAGTACAATGCATAAAATCTAACTCATAATAATAAAAAAGAATAGTTAATTTTAAACTTAAAATAATAATTATATTACACTCATTATTTAACACTTGGATACTTCATGTATTTTACTAGCATGGACATTGTGCATGTTTAAAGTGAATGTTATATCCCTACTATATATAACTTTATATATTTTTTGACAATTTCACATTAAAAAAAATTCTTTTTCTTTTTAGAGATAAATTTTAACAAATCATATATATATAATAAAAGCAAAAGTGATTTTTTCCCCCTTAAAAACCAATGTTCTTTCCCAGCTGCTTTAAAATGTAACAGGAGTTTGATAGACTTAAATATAGTCATTATCAATCCACTGCAGGATGAAGGTCTCTCCAAGTTCAATCCATCTTCTCCAATCTTTAGCTTCTTTTCCACATCACTCCTGCACACTTTCTTATTTCATCCATCTCACATGTGGTCTTTGTTCTTTTACAATCTCTTGGAATCCAGTTTAAGATTTCAATTATCCATATATTATCATCTCTTCCAGCAATATGTCCAGCCCAACTCCAGTCATTTAATTTTTTCTATGGGTCAGTAGCACATTTGTTCTCTTACCCATATATTGCATTTTCGATCTTGTTATTTCCAACATGCATCTCTCTATACTTTTTTGAGTGGTCTGAAGTCTCTGAATTTCTTTTCTATTAAATGTCCAAGTCTCAGATCCATAAGTAATAACTGGTAAAATACATTTATTAAAAATCTTCCTTTTCAAACACATAGGCACATTCCATTTAGTATCATGTTATTTCTACCAAAAGCACTCCAACCAAATTTAATTCTATGATTAATTTCATCCATTATGTTTTCACCTGTATTTGTAGCTGTTAACTTCTTCTAACTGATCATAATCAATCATTATTTTCATAATTTGAGCAAATCCATTAAACATTAGTCTTTTTAACATTTATCTTTAGTCCTACTTTTTACTTTCATCAGATAACTCTCAACATTTCCTGAAGCTCTAAATTCATTTGCAAAAACAACTACATCACCTGCAAAATTTAAATGACTTAAATAATCTCCAATTACTTTCACTCTTTTAGCTTCCCATTTTAATCCACAAAATACTTCTTGCAGCACTGCTGTAAAAAGTTTTGGAGATATGGAGTCACCCTGTCTTATACCCTTCTCAATGTTGACCTTGCTAGTATCATTATGTAATCTAATTGTTGCTGTTGCATTTTATATTTTTTAAAATACGACAATATCCTGGATCTATACCTTGATGATCCAATGCTTTAATCACTGAAAAAATGTTTATAGAATCAAATACCTTTTCATAATCCACAAATCCCAAAGCATAATGGCAACTCATATTTATTTGTCCTTTCTATAACTTCTTTCAATATCTGGATATGATCTACTGTACTAAAAGCACTTTTAAATCCAGCTTGTTCTCTTGGTTGGTGGAAATCCAGTGTTCTCTGTAGACAGAGTTGAAATTATCTTGGTAAATTTTTTTGCATAAAACTGATAAAGGATTGATAGGTCTGTAATTTTTAATATATTCTTTATTACCTTTTTTAAAATAATATTAATACTACAATCTTCCAATCATTTTGTATATCTTTATCATTTAGACATTTGGTATATAACTTTGCAAAAAATTTTTCCTATTTCTTCATCTGCTTCTTTTAATATATCAATTATAATTCCATCATATCTGGAACCTTTCCTTTCTTCATAAATTTAATTGCATGTCTCACTTTTCATTTAAAATTCTGGGCAATTCAGATATAATAGATATAGGAGGTACTTGTTCTTTATTACTATATAATTCTTGATAGAAGTATTCTACCCATTTCACGATGTCATCTCACTTTTTAGTAATAATTCCATCTTTTTTTCTTATTGCAGATATACATTTCCTATTGTAATGGGCACACACACCATTATATTATTTATTTTAAAAATTTAGACATTAAAAAGAAAAGTTTGCATATAAAAACTTTTTTTTAAGAATTAAAAATTGAAAATTAAAAGTCATCTAAACTTTATTTATATAAAATCGCACAGATGAAAAATTATTAAAAGAAAAACTTTATAAAAAAAAAAAAGAAAAAAGTTTTAAAACTAAATTTTCAACAAAAACTTAAAAAGATTTAAAGATAAAAATCATTAAAAAGTATGTACAAATTTAATTAATTTTATTGTATAAAATGGAAATGATTATTTTAATTAGTGAAAAGTAAACTAGCCCTTGGGCATTTCAAAATGTATAACTAAAGGTCAGATAGGAGAGAAAAAACAATAGAAACTAATAGCCAATAAAAGAAATCCCTCAGGAAATGGACCGCAATGAAAAGACCATCACCAATCATGACATAATGTCCACTCAATCCAAAATTCTAATACAAAAGAAAAAGTTTGGAAATAAATTTGTGAAGAAAGAGCTGGGAGAAAAAAAGAATAGAGATGTGATAGAGAGAGATGTGTTAGTGCGGAGAGAGTTGAAGGAGAAGGGATTGAAAAGACGCACTCTTCAATTCCTTCAGTTTTTAAAAAGGAAAAGAAAGGAATGACCAATCATTTTCCTATATTGAGTTCCACAGGACATTGGGGGAATTAACGCTGGCTCCAAATTGCAAGCAACTGTTAAGCATGGATTTTTAAAACAGTAAGAACTCTAACTAATGAACTTTAATTCTAAAAAAAGAAACTTTTCCAGTATGTTAAAACCGTAAGAACATTAGTTAATTAATAAACACTAAGTATAAACTTTCCCAGTATTTAAATTATTGCAATAGAAATTCCTATCTGACCAAACTTAATCAGTTATTAATAATTATTTTATTGAATGTATTATTATTTTTTGTAAATCATTTCCATTAATTTATTTTTTCTGTTCTTTTAAGTTTTTATTATGATTTTTTTTCTTTTAAAATAAATTATATAAATGTTAAATTTAAATCGGGCATGAATGGCTGCATAGATTTGTAAAGTTATATTAATTAATTACGGGAGGGTTAATCTTGGGTTATTTGTTTCATAGTTAAATTAGGTTAATCAATTGGATATATTGGTGTAATTAGTAAATATAGTAGGATCCTATTATATGCCGCACTTGGGCAAAATAACTCCCATATCTCACTGACCATCGGAAGATGGTATTCCCTGCTCTTTGGATCACCGCTTTTTAGCCTATGGAATGGGATAGTAAGATGGAAAACACAGTCCCTTCCTATGGATTTTTTTTTATTTATTGCTCTTCTTGCCAGACAGATGTAGTATTCCTGTGCTGGAAGAGAGTCAATGTCTTCTATAACCATGCTGTTCAGATGTACATTCCTGACAGTATGGTATTTGTGCTGTCATATTCATGCTGCATTGAATACATCAATATATCAGATGGATTGACATTGGTTTGACTGCGAACTTTTGGCCTAAGGTTAAATAAGGGATAGAATATTTTCTTTTCAAATGCAATCTATGTAGTCTATTCATACTCGACACTTTAATAAAATATTAAATTCATCTGTGTGAACTTCAAAAATAAAAGTTAAAAATGTAAATTAAATGTTAAAGTAAAAGTTAGACTAAAATAATAATTCTAAATTACATATATGTTTAATAAATGTTTGTGTGTGTTATTACTGGCAGTGGCTTCTTTTATTTTTTTTTAATATTGAAAATATTTTTTAATAAGAATTTATATTTTATAAATCTCTGCGTCTCACTGAGCTAGTGGCAAGGGCTGACGTCAGAATAAAATGTTTAAAAGTTGGATCTTTAACAGTGCATATCTGCCTACTCTATAAATTTTCCAGGTTCAAATAGCCTGGTGGTGTCCTGTACGGCAGATACGGTAAGGCTACTAATTTACAATCCACCCCGACCGTTATAATTGGCCACCCAATGTGGACTGTTACACTTTAACCATGAGTACCCCGAGTAAATGTTTTTTTAATGAAATATTTTTATCTACCGTATACAATAAATCTTATAAAAGCACTGCCAGAAAGAAATAGCACATATATTAAACACGAGAAAGTATTAATAATTTTAAATTGTATTTTGTTAAAAAGAAAAAGTCAAAAGGTTGCAATTAATGTTTTTTTTAAAATGTGTATAGGCGTGCACAGCTACGTAAGTTTATGATTGTAAATGTGGTACCTTACGATGAGTGCCTTTGGGAATTTACTTCCGTGTAACCCTATTTAAGCATTTCAATCAATCATAAATAAGTTGGTGGTATATATAATTGTACTGCAAATATACACGTATAAAACCATTATCTCTTAAAACATATTTACTTCAATGCAACCTCCTTAAATAAATAATTTGCTTGCCGTGCCGTTTGTTAGAAACAAAATATAGAGAAAATAGAACTCTTGGTGGGAGGAGGCGTAAATGTAGATGGTTCATAGGAAAACGATAGTCAACATTTTTCTTTTTTGTATATAGTCTTTTTGTAAAATTACTAATCAAATGTCTTCATTAATCATATACCATAATTACTAACCCTAAGTAAAATATTTGTTTTTTGTTTATTTTTTTAAAAGCAAGTTTACTGATATGTAACGGGCACACATGCCGTTACATTATTTATTTTAAAAATTTAGACATTAAAAAAAAAGTTCGCATATAAAAACTTTTTTTTTAAAGAATTAAAAATTGAAAGTTAAAAGTCATCTAAACTTTATATATATAAAATCGCACAGATGAAAAATTATTAAAAGAAAAACTTTATAAAAAAAAAAAAGAAAAAAGTTTTAAAACTAAATTTTCAACAAAAACTTAAAAAGATTTAAAGATAAAAATATATCATTAAAAAGAATGTACAAATTTAATTAATTCTATTGTATAAAATGGAAATGATTATTTTAATTAGTTAAAAGTAAACTAGCCCTTGGGCATTTCAAAATGTATAAGTAAAGGTCAGATAGGAGAGAAAAAACAATAGAAACTAATAGCCAATAAAAGAAATCCCTCAGGAAATGGACCTCAATGAAAAGACCATCACCATCATCATGACGTAATGTCCACTCAATCCAAAATTCTAATATAAAAGAAAAAGTTTGGAAATAAATTTTAGTGAAGAAAGAGCTGGGAAAAAAAAGAATAGAGATGTGATAGAGAGAGATGTGTTAGTGCGGGGAGAGTTGAAGGAGAAGGGATTGAAAAGACGCACTCTTCAATTCCTTCAGTTTTTAAAAAGGAAAAGAAAGAGGAATGACCAATCGTTTTCCTATATTGAGGACCACAGGACATCGGGGGAATTAACGCTGGCTCCAAATTGCAAGCAACTGTTAAGCATGGATTTTTAAAACAGTAAGAACTCTAACTAATGAACTTTAATTCTAAAAAAGAAACTTTTCCAGTATGTTAAAACCGTAAGAACATTAGTTAATTAATGAACACTAAGTATAAACTTTCCCAGTATTTAAATTATTGCAATAGAAATTCCTATCTGACCAAACTTAATCAGTTATTAATAATTATTTTATTGAATGTATTATTATTTTTTGTAAATCATTTCCATTAATTTATTTTTTCTGTTCTTTTAAGTTTTTATTATGATTTTTTTTTTCTTTTAAAATAAATTATATAAATGTTAAATTTAAGTCGGGCATGAATGGCTGCATAGATTTGTAAAGTTATATTAATTAATTAAGGGAGGGTTAATCTTGGGTTATTTGTTTCATAGTTAAATTGGGTTAATCGATTGGATATATTGGTGTAATTAGTAAATGTAGCATGAGATTCGCTACGTGCAGGATCCTATTATACGCCACACTTGGGCAAAATAAGTCCCATATCTCACTGACCATCGGAAGCAGACGGTATTCCCTGCTCCTTGGATCACCCCTTTTTAGCCTATGGAATGGGATAGTAAGACGGAAAACGCAGTCCCTTCCTATGGAGTTTTTTTTTTTATTGTTCTTCTCACCAGACAGATGTAGTATTCCTGTACTGGATGAGAGTCAATGTCTTCTATAACCATGCTGTTCAGATGTACATTCCTGACAGTATGGTATTTGTGCTGTCGTATTCATGCTGCATTGAATACATCGATGTATCAGATGGATTGACGTTGGTTTGACTGCGAACTTTTGGCCTAAGGTTAAATAAGGGATAGAATATTTTCTTTTCAAATGCAATCTATGTAGTCTATTCATACTCGACACTTTAATAAAATATTAAATTCATCTGTGCGAACTTCAAAAATAAAAGTTAAAAATGTAAATTAAATGTTAAAGTAAAAGTTAAACTAAAATAATAATTCTAAATTACATATATGTTTAATAAATGTTTGTGTGTGTTATTACTGGCAGTGGCTTCTTTTACTTTTTTTTAATATTGAAAATATTTTTTAATAAGAATTTATATTTTATAAATCTCTGCGTCTCACTGAGCTAGTGGCAAGGGCTGACGGTTGGAATAAAATGTGTAAAAGTTGGATCTTTAACAGTGTATCTGCCTACTCTATAAATTTTCCAGGTTCAAATAGCCTGGTGGCGCCCTGTACGGCAGATACGATAAGACTTAATTTTTCCAATCTACCCGACCGTTATACTACCAATACCAAAATGTTGTTTTACACTCTTGAAACTTAATCTCTTCTATAGCTTTCCTCGCTAGTTCACAGTTATACTCTCTTATATCATTTCAACTCTTTTCCACACCATTTTACAAAATTAGGGATATTCAATCCTTTTTAACGCATCATTTTTGTATATCTTTTCTTCATAAATTCTCATCTCATTAGAAATTTTATTGGTCAATTGCTTTTTTCTACTAGCTATCTTTGTTGCAGTTTATAAAAGTATGCTATTTTTATATTAATTTCATTCAAATCTGAATCATGTTCAATATCTACTACTTGAAACCGATTTGTAAGGTCTACTTTAAATTCATTAGAATGTTTCTGAAGATTAGGAATATCAACCGTAAATATTGTTTTTCTTAATAATTTTTGTCTCTAGTTTTGCATTATCACATATCTTACTAATCAATCGGTGATCACTTCCTGTGTTAAATTTATTAAAAACATTACAATCTTGAAATATATATTTTCTGTTAGTCAAAATATAATATAATTCTGCTGTACCTTCATTTGGATGCTTCCATGTCCATTTCCTTTTAACATTTTTCTCAAAAAAAAAAGAATTCATAATATAAAGTTTTTCTTTTTCTGCAAACTCCACAAGTCTATGTCCTCTCTCATTTCTATTACCATAACCAAAATTACCTACAGCACTTTCATTTGTTTACCTCTTCCATAACAATTTTAAAATGTTGTTTACTCTGGTCAAAAGCCTTTTGTACAGCCATATAAAAATCTTCTATTACTTCATCACTATGAGAACTTGTTGGGGCATAAACCTGAATATCTGATTTGGTATCTGCTATTAAGTTGTATAATTAATTTTGTTTTTGTGTACACCATCAATCTCCACAATGTTGTTCTTCCACTTTTTATTTATAATGAATCCTACTCCACTTGTATTTCCAATATTTGTGCCTTTATAGTAGAGTACATGTCCACTTTTTAAATCAATTGTCTCTTCACCTTTTCTTCTAACTTCACAAAGTCCAATAATATCCCATTTAATGTAAAACAGTTCTTCTAATTCTTGCAATCTTCCTTCTCTTGAAAGTGATCTGCAGTTGTAAGTACCTAAATAAAAGTCATCATCAAATGGCAGCCTGGGTCTGCAATCAGGGGATTCTTAGTACCCTCCACCACCAACCATTGCCTTGGTTGGTGACTTTACAGCCTTCTGAGAACAAGGGCCATAATTTATTTTTATCTGTCATGATTGTATATATTTATTGGAAAAATATTTATTATTTACACATATATTCATTCTGCCTTATCAGGCAACTGAAAAGAAAGACTATGGTGTTTCTTGATCTTAAACTCAGAGGTAAAAAGCCAATAAACTCACCACGCTGGCTAATGCATGTTGGTGAGCAGCCCATCAATGTTCGTATACTATATGAATAATAACATCCTAATGATAAGAACATATGCAGTGGACATTTAGGAATTTGCCCTATTCGGTTCCTTTAAGGCCTTCAAGAGGAATCAAAGAGTCTCCTTTCAGTTAATAGCAAACTCCTTTCTACAGCCTAAATCTACAGTAAGGAGTCATAAAATAAAATTTAAGATGGTTAATATATTAGAATAAGTCTGAACAATTTTTTAAAAAACTTACACATCAGAAGTTCTATAGCCGGAATTCTCTATAGTTCTTTGTGATATTTTTTATTTTTGTGGACTAATGTTTGAGGTTTAAGAATTTTTTTCATTTTGATTATGGATTCTTTCAAAAATAGTTCAATCAAATTCACAGAGATCTGTCAAGCGTTGTTAGCAAACGGTTGTGGGTTCGCGTCCCAGCCGATGCTATGACATATGAAAAAAAAAAATTCAGAGATCCAGGCTAGACTTTAATATGCAGCTGGTGGTTTTTCTCTTTTCTATTTAAGCCATCCTAATGACAGTTCAATGCAACTTGATTAAAACAAGAATCCAGACTAATTAATTCCATGAAAAATTGACTAAATATACATTTGATCTCTTGTTTTCAATATCTTTGATAATCGTTTATTTTCAATATCTTTATAATCTCATTTTATTTTATTATATGAATTTTTAAAACAACATTATTAAACCTGATTGAATTTCAAAACAAAGTAATTATTAATTTGCTTGAATTTTCCCCTCGTTTTTGAATCTCATATCTCAAAATATGCTCAATTTTTTGCATTAATATATTTTATTTTAAATCTACTTTTTTTAAAATACAAGTTTAGTTAACAGAGTTGGTTTTCAACACATTCTATACATTTTTTTAATCTTTGATTATTAAAAGCAACAATTTTAACATAGTTTATAGAATTTATAAGTTTCACTTAAATTTAAATACTTTTAACAAACTGATTACATTATTCCACAATATTTTGTTCCCAAATAGTAGTTCATACTTACAGTACTTAAAAAAAAAAAAAAGAAACTACTAGAGTATTATTCTGTTTTTGCTTTTTATTATTACATGAAAAAAAAAATCCCTAGACTGAATGAATGGCATTTTAATGAGTAAAAATAAAACTTGATTTAAGATTTTAGAAGATAAAGCCAACACACATATCCATATAATGAGCTTGCCAATAGCTCTTAACAAGCTTTTCAGAATATTGCCAACCTCAGCCTGGTTTCTGCTTCTGGTTTCCTCAGTGAGGTGCTAGGATATTCAAGCATTAGATTTAAAATACCAGGTCAAGCCCAGCTTAAGAGCTATTGACAAGCTCATTAGATAACATTTATAATACAAGCTTGTTAAATTAGGTTATGTGATATATGACTTGATTTCTTTGCAATTTATATATTTTTCTATTAAGGCTTTGGTGACTTTATATTGCTAAAGCTATTAATATATGGTGTATCTGAACTTAGTTCAGTTCTATATGGCTATTTAAGTTAGATAGCTGGATTTAAAGATATATGGATGTCTGAAAATTTCAGATTTTCTACTTAATAGCTAACCAATAAATAAAGTGCTGGGCTTGACCTGGTATTTTAACTCTAATGCTTGAATATCCTAGTACCTCACTGAGGAAGCTAGAAGCAGAAATCAGACTGGGTTGGGGATATTCTGAAAAGCTTGTTAAGAGCTATTGGAAAGCTCATTAAATAACATTTGTAATACAAGCTCATTAAATTAGGTCATGTGATATATGACTTTATTTCTTTGCAAATATAAATATTGTAATGGAATTTGAAAGGAACTCCCAATACAGATTGGTGAAGAGCACATTGAAGGGTTTTATCAATTTATGAGCCTATAGCTGATATGCTGGTCAAGTGACTGTGACATTTTCTGCTTATCATCATTCATTAATATACTTAAACTTATCATAATTATACTAATATCACTGTAAATAGAATGTGAATACTGTTTAAAAGATTTAAGCTCATTGAATATTTTAATTTTATTAGACTGGCCCAATCAACCAAGATCCATAAAGGCACTACTCATGACATCTTTGAGGAATAACTGGAAACCTAAGTTCAAATCTTTATTCTTTAGATGATAACAATCCCATCAAGCACCAAGCAGTAGTTTGCAAACATGATATTGCACAATTTAACTATTAATTTATTGAATGGAGGAAATGCAAGAATGAGAATTGAAACAAATGCTAAAGACAATACTTTATTTCAGCTATACTAACAAACATTAAATGTTTCAACACTCTCCCTATTAAATTATCTTAACAAAATTTCTAAATTAAAACATAATATCAACAAGCATATTAATAATAATCAAATAAATTTCATAAAAAATAAATATATAAACATTATTATTCTTAATACAAACATATAATTTCATAGCAAAAAAAAAATTAATACAAAATAGTAATATAATATAATGATAATAATTGCAATTAAATATTAGTTCATTACTTAATATGTTACTATTCTATCACGTGATATATATTTCAAAATAGTTTAACATTTCAATTAATGCAAGAGCTTATAACAGTTTACAAACAAAAATTCCTGTTTTTCAAAATATTTTTGGTTTTTGGCAATCCCATGGCAATTTGTCACTAGTTTATTGATTGGTTGATCTGCTTCAACTTATCAATTAATATTTCTGTCTAGTTACTAATGGTCTCTTTTTTCTGTACAACTGTCCTTTTTTCTTTTTATTTTGTCCTTAGATTGGTCACGAAAGATAAGTTTCTTCACACCGATAAATAATAATGGTCAGCATTGCTAAGTTTCTTTTTTTTTTTTATCACTATGTAGTTATAGGTGCTCTGCATGATTTGGTGCAGTAGTAGAGCTTCTGACTTGTGATCGGTAGGTTCCAGGATCGACTCTGATGTTCAAACTTCTTCTGAACTCCCGAGCAATAAAGCCGTTTACTTTTTTTTAATTATAAGTTAGACATCAGCATTTAATAGAATTTGGGAGGGCGCCAACATTGTCATATAAATATTTTAGCAAAGAAAATATATCTTCGATGATGATGGGGCATCAATACATTTTCTTTTTATTCTAGGGTTGAACTTTATAACTTTCTTTTTCTTATGGTGCTACATACTAAGGAAACATGAACCATTAAGATGTCCTTTTGTAATTTTTTTACATTACTGAGAGCATTATCCCCCCCCCCCAGTACATATAAATTGTTGGATTTGACTTTACTATGGAAGATTGCAGCTAATCACCCATATTGATCACCCAAGCTTCCCTTTACTGTATAACAATCTACTTTTAAATTCTTACATTCATTCTGCTAGTCAAACATGTTGTGATCTAAATTAATTACCTCTTCCAATTTAAAACTTCATCATCACTACTGCTCAAAAAATGTGTTTCTTTTATCAAGTTGTTTACCTCCAAAATTAATTTATTTCTCTTAATTAATCAACTTTTAATTACATTTTTTTTTCTTACTTCAGGAAAAAAAAAAAGTTTGTTTTTGAAAAAAAAAAACTATATTTAATATTAATTTAATAATTTTCATATTAATAATTTAATAACTATTGTTTTCTTTTAACATAAGCACATTTCAGGCTATTTTATTTTCTCTTCAACATAACCATATCTTTTAAATAAAGAAAAATAAAATAGCTAAAGGAGAATCAACTGGCATGAATTCAATTTATTCCCATCTCTATCTCATCCTATACATTCTTAATATTGTCTTACCTTTAATTTGTATCTACTTATAAAGAGCTACAATATATATAGTTAACACATCTATTACAGTAAAATAAACCAAAAAAAAATAAATAAATATCAGAGACCACATCCTTATGTAATCCCTTACAAAAATACTATTATATTTTTCAGTATGGTTATAAAACAAAATTTTCTCATTATTTCATAAAAGTTTTTCTTAAATAATAGGCAGATATACAGAATGCACCTCACAAATTCTCTAGGTTCAGAAGACTTACTATGATCACTAGTTTTAAGCAATTTCAAATGACATTTTACATTTTTGAAAAAATAAAATAAAAAACATTATATTGTATTTCCCCAAAAATAAGATTAACTAAAAAATAAGTTCTAGCATGATTTTTGAGGATGCTTATAAGCCCTATTCCAAATATAAGCCGTAGACAAGATTGGCAGTCTGATAGACGGCTTTTGTTTGCCCATTGAAATATAGATGGACATATTAAATTATAAAGTAATTAATGTATAAACAATATAAATTATATGGTTCTGTATTTTTCTGCAGATCATTTTTGACAAACATAATTCTACTGTATAAACTTTTAAATATTCAAGATAAAAGAAAAAATAGTTAGATTTCTTAACATCTTTTTTTTTCTCATAAAAGATTTTATTAAAGTAATGGAAGTGAATTTAATAAAGTTTAGCTCAAGTTAAATCATCAATCTTTCTCCTAAAGAAGTTTTAAAAAAAAATACCCAAGGATGACTATAACGAGTAATTTGGATGTTTACAATTTGCATACTTGATAATAGATAGATGGGATTGTCATATATGAATCATTGTAATTCAATATGCCATATGTTTTAATAAATTACTTAAGTGCACATTAAATAAAGAAACATTTTCTGAAATTTTATGCTTGCACTTTTTTTGTGTGTGAACAAACACTATAATCATTTTTGTTATCACACCTGTCTCACAAGAATTCAATTAACACTTGATTTAATGGTAAACAAGATTATTCTGATGAGTACAATAAATTGTGAGGGGCTCCTGGAGTAAAAATCTTACAGCTTTCTGTAAAGAAAAGTACTTTAATATATGTACATTTTTATATTTGAATAAATGACAATTTTTGTACATAAAAAAATGACATCCCTGAAAATAAGCCCTAGTCTTTTGGAGCAAAAATTAATATGACCTGTCTTATTTTTGGGGAAACATGATATATGTTGCTTTTAATCAAATAGGCTTATGAAAAGTTCTTGAGAATACAAATTTAATTTTATAGTTACATAACAAGTTATGTAATTGAAAAAAAATTGAGGAGATATATTTAATATTTAAATAAAATTTAAAGTTACATGTCAAAAATATGAGATTAATGATTTCATTTTTATAAAGTAATTGCTAATGTTTGGCTTATCAATTACATTAATATCTAAATATTTAAGATTCAACTTTGAAAAAATGACTTGTTATGGATAGTATTATAAAAAAACATAACTAAGAGTCTTAGAAAGGGCATTGTAATAAATAATTTCACATCGAGAAATTTAACATGCATAAAATGTATATATTTCTAATTGAAGAATTTTAATGTTTTTCTCTTTCATTTATTTTTTGGATAATGTATGAGTAAACCAGAAGACTTTAAGATAAAGAATGTGGTGGGTTCATTGTATTGCATAATATTCTATTTTTTATTTTTAATTATGTGTAATTTTTGTTTCATCTGTATTTGAGATATGTATACATATACATATATATATTATAACAGTCAGGCAGATGGTCTTACTCTATTTGCCATATAGAGCACCACTAGGCTATTAGAATGTAGAAAATTTATATAGTAGGCAGATATGTATTGATAAGATACCAATTTAATAAATAAAAAAAATAAATTATCGCCAGTTTTAATCGCAACATTTATTATGCACATATGGAAAACAAATTTGAGTATTTGATTAATTTAACATTATTTTAAATTTAATTCTGCTAGTCTTGGTCATTTGCACAGAGGGACATTCTAAGCTTAATAAAATTTAATATTTTATAATGCTAAGCATAGAGAGATTACATAGAGTATGGAATTAAAACTTTCAAAACATTTAACCCCAGGCTAAAAGTTCACAGCTAAACCAATGCAACATGAAGACAGCATAAAAACATGCTAACAGGCATGAGTTTCTGTAGCATGATATTATTTAAACGAATGATCTTTATCCAGTACAGGAATGTGCATCTGTCTGGCGAAGAAATCATAATATAAAAATAGAAAAAACAAAATGCTCCATATGGAGGGAGAACAGTCCTCTCTGACTTATAGTCTCAATCCATAGGGCAAAAGGAGATCAATGGCATGGGAAGTACATCCCCGTCCATGGCAACATGATGGCTACACCCCTGAGCCATGCATTCATTTGATATCGGTGCCCTGTATGCTAATGCACTTCATATTACACTGATATAAATGCCGTACATCCCTCCACCAGCCTCAATTCAACTATAAAACAGATAGATTGAAAATTACCCCCCCCCCAATGATCTAATCCAAACTTAACGACTCTATGCAGCCATCTACACCCAACTTTAAATTTAATAGTTTAGTTAACAAACAAAATAACAAAACTAAAAATAATAACAAAAATAAATAAAATGAAAAATGGAAATGATTGATTAGCAAACTTAATACACAAATAAAAAGATTATTAACTGATTTAAAGTCCTATTATTGGTCAGATAAGAGTTCACTTATTAATTATATTTTTTTATGGATTAAATACCTATTGAAGAGATATATTTAAATAGTTCAATTGATAAAAGTTCATACTTCCCAATCGGTCTTGATGGCTCCTCCAGATTTCATCCAGTTTATGGACTTCATTGCTGGTTATATTATTTGCTTCTAATTTTATTTGGAGACACAACTGCTACATGCCATTCTTGTGAGAACTGTGGTCGGGGAGGCTGCCTCGGCCAATGCAAATGAAAGAAAAATAAATCTCTTGCAAAACTCCGACATCGTGGAGTCCACAATATAGCTAGTTGTAATTCATAGATTAAGTCAAATCCCTCCGTTAAATTCAATTTTTCCATCATTTATAATTTCTGGCCTCTCTTATCATTAATTCTCTGGATCGATCGCTCCTGATATTCTTTGATCTTATTGGTCTTGAGAGTTTTCCTTTCTGGCCAGTGCATTTGTTGGTACTTGCATTGGTCAGACTGCTTCACAGCGGGAAACACCATAATCTTTTTTATCTCTTATCTGATCTTTCAATCATTTAAGTGCCCCAAGGGCTAATTTGCTTTACATTCAAATATATTTTAAAAGAACAATCATTTCCATTTTAAGATGTAAACATGACTTTTAAATTGAAACTAATTAACATTTTTCTTTTCCATTATTTTTAAACAAAAATGCCAATCTTTATTTTTAGATCTTTATCTTTTTACTTTTAAGTAATTTTTCTTTAAGTTTTCCATCTGTGCAATTATATATATTCATTTAAATAACTTTATTAATTTTTCCTTTCCATATTTAATACATCAATTTTATTTACTGTCTTTTCTCTACTTTATTGTAATTTTAAAATCATGTAACAGCATATGTATACCATTACAATATCTATACAAAATGTTTAAAACTTATAAAAGGATTAATATTATAAATGGATTTTAGATATTAGTTGTGGTAGTGGAGGGGGTTGGTGGGAGTGAGACTTGAACCCAAGTAATATGGATATAGAGATCCTGTTATATGTACATCAATGAGTGAAAATGTTAAATTCAAGTTTTAATTTATGGTCGAGGTATTCAATTTCATACGATAAGAAAATAATCAAAATAAGGCTCGCAGCTGGTTTTTACATTAGAACATGAAATCACGTTCATTTGAGCAAACATATACATGGCTAAGGAGGAAGAAATATATAACTATATCAAACATTATTTTCAATATTAATCCAAACCGATTATATTTGTAGTGCTGTGACAATATAAAATTTTGAAAATTCATGTCTTATTTTGTATTATACTAGAATTAATTTCTAAAAAGGAGATAAAAAACTTCTAGACAAGAGAAGACATATTAATATGTAATGCTTATGTTAATGTCATTCTTTTGTAGTTTACTAGAATTCATGGAGATAGAAATACTTCTAGTTAAGACACAAATTTGTAAACATAATTTACACATTAAAAAATAAGACATCCTCTGAAAATAAGCCCTACAGTTTCCAAACTTCACAATAAATGTGTAAATTAATTTTAAAAGGTCTGTGATGTTCAAGTCCTTAAATTATTGTATCATAGACACAATAATGAAAGAAATAATCAAATTGCAGTATGAACTACATTATGTTATTAGAATATTCAATGCAAATACTTATTGGAAATTTCCAACATCTCCAATATTATTTGTTGCATGCAGATTGATGAAGAATTGGGTAAAAAAAATATTTAGGATTTATTTAATTTACAAAACAGATATTGTAATTATTACAGTGTACTGATTCACTCATATTTTAAGTAGAGAAAATAATTTTAAATTCTAATCTTAGGACTGATATAAGAATGTCTAAAGTAATCATCATGCCATCTTAACAAGAATAAAAGTTACCATTGGAATTTATAAACTAACCTGATAAAATGTTGGTATTTCAATTATATTTGAAACTATTAACCTAAATTGAAATGCACTCTTTGCATTTATATATAGATTAAGATTATCAACAATTCAATGATTGAATAAAATTTGGTCAAATTAATATAAAACAGTTTCAGTAATTTTGTAAAGAATCGAATATGAATTCCAAGTTCCTATGACAATTATATGCATACCTTGGAACAGGAATTAAAAGTTCTTAAACTTTATAGTTAATTTATCAAGGAATATAATTTAGAACCAAAATAATAGAAGCCTTGCTAGAATTTCTAATCTATTTGAAACTAATAAGGGCAATGGCTTAATATTTCAATGGATATTAGCATCTTAATAAAACATCAGAAATATAAAATACATGTAACTGGAAAAGCACAAATGTCATTTTCTTTCATTATGCACTCATACTTTTATAAGAATACAATTAAAGTATTGGGAAAAACATGATATTGGCAATAATATGAATAGTTCAAAAATTCCTTTATGCAACTTTTCCTGAACCATCATATCTTCCACTTGATCAGCAATTATGATTCATATTATCAGAGACTATTCTTTCTTCAGACTCAAGATGGGAAGCTCTTGAATGTGTTAGTAATCACATTACTAGCATTCCAAATACTTTTCTGGTTGTCAGTAATAAACTAAATATCAGAAAATGCCATTTTTGATTTGTCAGGATAGAAAAATATACATTTGTTTTCCAAAAGCTGAAATATCTTATGAATGAAATTTAATAAAAATTTTTTTTTTTAAAAAAAAGAACTTTATGAAGATTGGAGATATGCCCTCAAAGCTCTTTGAAAATCCAAATGGCTACAAAGAATATTAATCCATTGGAATTTAACAATAAGTCATTGTTCAACATGTATTCTGAACTATTGCAGAGGAGATTCTATAATGATTAATTCAATAATAAATTAGGAAATGAATCGAACATAATCTATCTTGAATGATTAAAATTAGTTTTATACATTTAGGATGTATGAAAATAAAATGAGATTTGTATACTCCTGATTATATTTAAAACTACACGATTAATTTATTTAAAATCAAACTTATCAATTATAGTATTAAGAGTGTTTTCTTTTTGAATACTTGATAATATTAAAAGACAATGTAAATGGTTTGCTAACACTAATTTATCTTAGTATAAAATCATATAAAATAGGCTTTTTCTGTATAACTTCCAGTTTTAATTTGTCTAGATTTAGAATATGACCAATTATAGTATTCACGTATTCAAAATTTACCCCATTAATCCACAAATTGAATTTTAATTTGAAATTCACACTTCATAATCATACTTGTTCACATCTGATAAAAATGTCGATTTTAATTAATACATAAATCATTATGATTCTAAAAATGAGCATAATATACAATATCAAATAAAATGCAACCAACTACAAATAATATGATTCATTAATAACTCAGTACTGCATATTCCACTTAATTCCTAAAATAATATTATTATAAACTAATATTATCATTGAAAGCAGAAAGAATAGATGACTCTAGTTTACTATATAAAAATAATAAGTTTGTTTGGTTATTTGTTAACTAGAGGGAGCTGGGCAATTCCAATTCTATTTGGCATATTCTAACTATTTAAGATATGAAACTTATCAGATAACTATTATATGCACATCCTTCTTTAGTCGCTTGAATTTACCCCATTAAAAATCTAGATAATAATTAGCAGATGCTGGCTTTTCTCTTTATTGAATGTACCTCTAGAAAATTTTTGAAATTGCTTTACTGAATTCACTAACATATTGGAAACTTTCAAAGATCTTATAAAATCAACTTAAGATGACTAAAAAATAACATGAATCTGTATATTTCTACTATATCCTAATGGACAATACTTCAAGATTAATTAAGAAGTAATTATTTATCTCCCCCTCTTCCTTTATAACAATAGGAAGATTTTTTTTTTATTTGAATGTTACCTAAATTTGTTTCTGAATCATTAATAGTTTTTCAATTTCATTATGCTCAATAACTTTTTCTATCACATAACTAATATGCAAAGGCACCTAGGGACAGTTCCTAGATATGCCATAAAAAAAGTTTCACAATATGCTCAGGGTGATTATTGCTTGCAACTGCTCAACATAATTTATTTTTGCACCTTAACATGAGTTAACATTATACACTTTAATAAATTCTTTAAATACATAAGAATAACCTATCCCAAATGTTTTAAATCAGTTACCGTGACCCACAGGGCTTCTATGTGCAACTGAAATATACATTTATTAATCCAAGTTTTAAAATCTTGAGATGTACAGCATTTATCTGCCCTAGCTTCAATTAGAAACCACACTCATGATGCTTTTGTTTTATGTTAGAAAATTAAACCAATGTATGTTTGTTTCTTATAATTTCAAGTATATTACAGCAAATTTGTGATTGTTTTAAAATATTCTGTTTTATGTCAAACTATAATTGAATTACTCATAATTGCAGAAGTGTTTTCAAAATACAAGTGAAAAATATCCGATGAAAATAGTATTTTAAGACAATTAAGAAGAAAAAGATGTTGTTGCACAAAACAAATAGTTTGGTAATTTGTTTCATTTGTCATGAAAGTGAAATACTAAAAAAATTTAACATTGTTCACCATTATACCATGAACACAAATCATTTAAGAATTCTTTTATTCTCAAGACTTTAATAAGATGTGAAAACGAATAGTAACTCATTTTACATACCCCTGTGTGATGGCTAAGCAAAGGAAAAGTTCTGGATGAGTATTTTTCTTTGTAGTAAAAATTTTTATTTTTACAACAAAACAATAAAGTTGACAGAGAACTTGAAAATTATGGATGGTATCTTTTATCTTTTCTGTGCAACATCACAGAAAAACTTGAGAGCTCAATCATTATTTATAGGCTGAACATAAAATAATTTCACATATGGCAAATCTTTTGAAGAGTATATGGGAAATGAGTCATTCTACCTAATTAAAGTAAATTACTAATTAATTAAAAATCTAATTAATGAGAAACTAAGCATCTAAAGAAATTCAAACCAAATACTACATAATTCCCCAATTGCTAAAAGTTAAGTTAATAATTGTAATCATATATTTTAATAAAATATGTACAGTATTAATTATATAAAAAATAATCAACACTAAATAAAGATTTTATAAATGATTAAGCAGAGTACTTAATTTATCTAACAAAATCTTTTGCGTTGACTATTTTTTATATAATCAAATATATTTCTATTATTAAATTTACTCCTTTATGTATCTAGGTATTTTGAACACCCTAACCATAATAAAAGCTAAACAAGATAATGTTGACATTTCTCCAGAAAATTATATGATCATTTCAAATTATTTAGCTGTCTTCTGCAGGAATTTAAGAAATAGTAAGAATTGACTGAAATTTGTAGAAAATCCCTGGTACATAAAAACAGCAATTAATATATCACTAGCTTCATTGGAATATAATTATGCAAAGCTATTTAATTAATTCATCGGAGCTCAAAAATAATATGAAGCAGATTTTTTTTTTAAAAAAAAGGTAAAAATATATGCGAACGATTATACAAAAGTGGGCTTAAATATTGCTCGCGTTGTTTGCGTCAATCTATCTGCGAAACATCCTGAGCTAAAATGAACATGTAACAATTATAAATAATCATAAGTTTGTCTCAACATGAAAATCATATTAATTTTTAAATGAACACTTGGACGTATCGTTCATTTTTCCATTACCATAAAATATAAAACATGTATGTGGCCCGAGAAAAGGTGAAATAGTTGTTTTAAATATGATACAAAATATACATTATACGGTACTTTCTATCTTTATTCACTTTGGGAAAATTAATTTTGCTAAACCCTCTTTGGCCACTGAAAACCATAGAAAAAAAACCCTAACTGGGGGTGGGTAATTAAAATAATCATTAGTAAAACTATATATGAATAACTATAGTCTATAATACACAGAACTTAAATTTACGGTCAATTTACTACGTAAACACTGCAGAAGCTTCTACAATATAATAAAACATTTTAAAATTATTAATACGATTGCTTTGAAACTACATTATATATAATTAATCACAGTACAATTTTTTGGACTTATTACATACAAATTCCAACTAATCACTGCAATTCTAAGTATTACTAACCATAATACTGATTAATAAAATTCAAAAACAAATTGCCAAAGTACCCGTATAAACGACCGCAGAAATCATGAATAGGATATTATTAAATTATCACCAATAATAATGCCACTATTTATTTTAATGATGTATATATAAAAATCATTTTAATAAAACAGAAATTTCATTTTTTTGTCTTTTAGATTTTACTAACATATTGTTACAAAATTAACCAATCACCATTTATTTTAGTAGCTAATTTGTTTATATTTTTCGCGTCTAATCAGTATACCATGGCTACGCTAGAAGAGTCATTTAGCTCCGAACAGTTATCGATGTCTCTTAATCAGGATCATGCTTTGGAGGAGTTGTATGTACCAGTTAAAGTTTTAGGACGTGGGGCATTTGGAGAAGCAAAGCTATATAGGAAAACAGAGGTGAATAAAAATCTCTCAAAAAATTAAATTGTGATTAATTTTCATTAAAAGTGATTTTATTTTAACCAATCTAAAATTAATTTAATATATATTGAAGTAAAAAAATAAATTTTTTCCCCATTTAAATATTTCTTTTTCATCGAGAGCCCCCCCCCCCCCCAAAAAAAAAAAAACCCTTTTTTTAGTTATAAAATTTAATGTCAGTTTAGTTTGGTATTTATTATTACGCAAATTTTCGCTTAAGAAGTTTTCGATTATTTATTTATTTTCTAATTCTGTACTTTTAAATTAAATATTAGTTTTTAAAATAATTTGAAGAGTGAAAATTTTTTTTTCGAATTTAATTTTATTTAACGATTGCGTGTGTATTAAGTGCATTTCTGGGAATGGGGGGGGGGGCATGTTGAGTTTATTACAATGGAAAATGTGATCCACGAGAAATAACTAACATCAGTGTCACCGATTTTCATTTGATTTCAAACAAAATTATTATAGTGTTTAATATTTATATTTATGTAATTATAAAGCAATGATACCAAATAGAGATGCTTGTATGTATATATGTATTGTTAATTTCTTAATGCTTGCGCATACACTGCTTTTAGATATAAAAGTAACTTTTATCTTGTAACAAATCCAATAACTAAATTTTATATAATAATATTGTTAAAATATACAATTCTTATCTGTATTCTATACAATAAATCATCATTTACATATGTAAGTTTTCTCTTTGTTTAAACAATGATGTCAATCTTACCTTATTTAAGAACCAGTTTAAAAGAAATAGTCTAGTATTAAGGAGTTAGCAAGCTGTGTCAAAGTTGCATTGATAATAATCAGATATCACTCGGTTATATTATTCAATAGCCTTTAATTATTTAACTTAACATACACGTGTATCACCTAGACATCTAAATATGTTTTATGCAATATACACACTATATTTTAATATCTAGCTATATATTAAAAGTTTTTTTTTCATGTCTTTGTACATGTAGTTCAGGCTACATATATTTATAATAGAAAAAATCGTGAATAAAAGTGTTATTTATTACGTTATTTATTTATTTATTAAAATTTGAGAGCAGATTTTTATGTTTTAAGGATACATGTATTTTTGATTGTAAAAAGTTAATTTGGTTTTTTATCATAATTTAATTTTCATTTTGTTTGTAAAATAATTACAATTTTCAATAAAAGGTACTTATAAAAATAAATAGTTTACAATTAAATTGCTGTTTAGTTCATATAAAAAATATTTGCTGTATTGCTATAACCTACAGATTTCTGTTAATGATGTATTTAGTGGTATTTTAAATGCATTAAAAATTATATTAAAAAAAACTTAATTTATTGATTAAAAAATCATATTGCCCGATTATCATCACAAGATATTGCTCTAAAAAAAAAGACCTGTCTCATTGGTTTGCTTTTCTCAAACAGATGATGGACAGCATGGAAATAATGTAATAATACTGATAGTAATAATAAAACCATTTCATTCCATTGCAAATTTAATGATACATTGTGATATAAAATCAGTATTTGTTAATAAGTATTTCACCATTTTCTTTCAAAATATGGCACATTAATTTCAATATATATATATATATATATTGCAACAGGATCCTCCCCTATACCACCATCAACAGCTCAGTTTCCTTTTGTATATAACCAGCCCTACTCTTCTTTTTTTTCTTTTAGTACAATTACTCTTATTTTCTGGTTTCCTACTCTATTTTCAATTTCCTTATAGCTCTCTCTATTACTTATACATTCTCATTCTGCATTCATTTTTTATTTTGTATTATATCATATATGTTTTTTACTAATGCCACTTTGGTTGTGACAAATGTTACACTCATATTCTGTGAGCTAAAGTTCATCTTGAAAGCACCAAATGTAATAGGATAGACAAAGTCATTTTTAAGTCTGAACCATTGGGGATCAAATGTAACAGAATTACCCCTTATACCACCATCCCTTGTTGGAGTGGTCAATATACTACTATATTTATAATAGCATATTGAGGAATAAATATTATTATGTATAATGTTTAGCTTATACAGCAACATTTCCTGCCCATTATAGGATATATTTTTTTTTATAAGCCCTGAAGTTAGTAGAAAATTTAGTTGTTTTGCATAGATAAAGCCTCAAAACAGTGCCATTAAGACTCATGTTCAAACTATACCCTGATATCCAGTTAACTTAACATAGTTCAGGAAGCAATGAGAATTAAGTGAGATATTGCACAATTAACACTGCTGAATGGAATACATGAATAGAAAAAGGTACAAAGAAACATATAATTAATAACAGTCGTTTATTTTACCATAACAATATGCAATATATGTCAACATTATAACAACAACAAAAAATAAAAATATAAGTCTATATATAAGAAAGTAATATACCCCTTAAAATTGAGATTTAAAATAATATTTCATTTTACTCCTTTTGCCTGACCAATTATATGATACACACATATATTAAATGCAAATCATTTATAATTATCGAATAAATCTTTTTTTTTTTAAATTGATGTATAAATTAGTCATGGTTAACTAAAAATTAAACCAAAGGAATTCTTACGAGAATCCTTCTTTTGTTTTCTTTACTTGTTGATGATTTGTTTGTCTGTTTATGTGTTTTAGCTCTTCATCAATTCTTTTTTTCTTTTAGGAAAACAGGGCTTGTCAGGATCCATTTGAAGCTTGAATTTATAATTGTTATCTCAGTTGTCCTTCATATGTTTTTCGAAATATGAATCTAGCATTTTACAAAATTCATAAAGCTTTCACTTTTATGAATAAAAAGTTTAAAGTTATAATTTGTCCCATTTATAATCCATAATTCTGTAATTTTTTTATTTTTTTGAATTTATTTTAAAAATTTGCTATAATTAATTTCAGAAGATAGAGACAAATGATCAATGTGTATTTAAAGATTACTTTTAGCCATTCTTATGTTTTGGATTGGATATCATGAAAACACCATATTACAATTTTAGAGCTGTTTGTGCGAGGTGACAAGGAGCTATGAGTTGCCTTTAATTTTCCATTTGATCAAAGATTGCTTCTACATTATCCACGATCATCGCATATGTTTAAACAAATGCAATATATATCCACTTTTGAAAGTTTTTGTTTAAAAGCCTGTACTCCTTGATAGCCCTTGAAAATACCAAAGCAACTTCTCAATAGTAATTGGAACTCGGAACACTGGCTGCATATCTAGCGAACTGTACTCTGGCTATAACTGGAGAACTAGCATTGACTTTAAATTTTCAGCCCTATTTATCTATAATAAAGTGTTTTTTTTAAAAACGCACACTTCCTGCAATAGAATCTCACCTTTATGGCAAAAACCAATCTAAACTAATCACGTAGCCCATCACTATATATGTTTTTATATGCCCAACATAATTAATTACATAGTTCAAGGCTTTAAGTATTTTTTTAATACATAGCCAGCACGATGTTATTCAAATGTTTTAATTAATTACAAAAATAAAAAAAAATATTAATTTAACATTTCATTTTTTCTTTCTTTACGTAACTACACGCAAATAACAAAATTATCAACTTTTTAGTTAATAAAAGTTTTCATTATATTGATATTAATACACACACATACAAATTAGTAAATAAACCTTAACAAATAGAATACTTCCAGCATTACAATTAAATAACTGTTTTGATATATATAAACTATGGTTCTAGATTACATTATATATAAATATTTATTACACTTTCTCTTTTCAAATCTTGTTTTATTCTATGAACCATTTTCCACTTCATTTTTCCTCCAATATTTCAACCTTATTATATGGCCATTGTCAAGATTATTCCTACTATATATATCAATTGTAATTGGCAAAAAATGATCTCATGAAATTAGTGTTATAATCCAAAATAAGCGACTGGATGGTATCTTACCAAAATCTTAGCTTAATGAGTAATAAGCGAATAATTCTCTTAATGTAACCAAAATATTTTATCTCTACTTTAAATATCTAAAACAATGTAAAATGTTCGAATAATAATATCTCAGAGTTATAATATATAAATGCATATGCAGAGGAAACAAATCTAATAATATTTATATCGCTAGTGGATTCTCTCTATGTTTTTAAATGTAAATAAATCAGACAATGTTTTCTCAGGGTTTTAAAATATTAAGTACTATAAATAAGTGTCTTAAAATTTTATCGTTTAATTATAAACTTTATAATTGATACAGATGGATAACAAATGGGATTTTATTGTATCCAAACCATATCTTACAATAACCAAACCATGATATTTAAATTATAAATGCTAGTATTAGCGATTAATATCAAGAATGTTACTTCTAGAAATCAGTGTATGTATCTTTAAATAAATGTAATATGATATCATGTGACCATAGATTACTAATTAGATGTCGAGTGCAAAAATATGAACTACGAAAGTCCAAAATAATCAATTTATTTACAAAAGTAGAAGTATAATAATAATAATAATAATAATAAATTAAGTATTCAATAAATTATATATTCTAAAAGATTTCAAATGACTTTTAAATGTAGAAATTTTAAACCCAAACAATATCAAAATTATATTATGTGTATCTCTGCAAGTTGTTGGACAAATCATTGAAAAAGGTTGTTTATGCAATTATTAAATAAATCTCAGTATTAAATAATTATTAAACAATTAATTGAAAACAATGTTTTGAATGATCTCCTTTATATAATCTCTATTTATATATTCGAATCACATAAGTGCATGTGGCATTTAAAATTGCCTGCCTTTCACAGGTTATAAATAAAAATCACCAGCTTTCCTCTGATGTGAGATTATATCATACTATATGAAATATTTATGACCAGAGAGATGAAAATATAATCAACATAGATACATATATTATTAAAAAATATGGCTACCCAGGCTACACATAAAATTGTGAGGAACTTATTTCTCTGCTGATATAAATTATCAGAAGCTTATTTCTCTATTGAACAACAATATAGCAATACGTTTAAAAAAACTCATCACCACAGGAATAATATAAATTCTACAAATAATTCTTTAATCTTTTGATTGAATACAAGTATAATTTATATATTACCAAATTCACCACTTCCTTTATTTTGCTGTAATATCTTATATAAATGCAATTTACCCACTGTACTTTAAATACTTTTTAGCAAAACCCTTTTATTATACATTTATGCATACAAATCTTACATTTTGATTTGCATACACAGTCTTAAGTTTCGATTGTCCTGCAGTGATTCTGAAGAAGATTGCAAGACAGTCAAAACATAAGATTGTCTATCCATATATGTACAATAAAAGGTTTTTGCTAAAAAGTGTTTAAAGTACAATGGATAAATTGCAGTTATAATTTATATACTTGAAGTTTTTTGATGTAATTATATAAGGGATTTGAACATAGACTTTCAAGATCCCTTCAGATACTTGCTCTATCTCATACAACCAATACACATGACCATCCATATGTGAAAAAGATAAATGATCTCCAATATACATATTTCTTTCTGAACCAGCACTCATTAGTTGGTCTAGATCATCATCTCCCACACACACACACATATATATATATATATAATCAATGCTCAGTTTATATTAAGGTAGCAAATCTTCAAACTTTAAAGGACAGGCTTCAATCTACTTCACCCTCACTTCTTCAGCCATCATAAAAATCTGATGATGGAATGCTGAAATCCCTTGTTGATGACTTTTAAATCATTCTGACCACACAGAAGAGGATGGGCAAGTTGTAGGCTGAATGTGTAATATTTTGTCTGAATACACATATAATTTATATACTTGGAGGTATTAGATATAATTATCTAAGGAATTTGAACACATATTCACCGTGTAGCCTGCCCATCCTTCTGTGTTTTTAAATGGATCAAGTCCTATACATGAGGGGGCAGAGTGACCTTAAATAAATATGGGCATGACAATAATATTGGCATAAACAAGGGATTTGTGTGTTCTATCATCATATTTTCAATGATATTGATGGCTGAAGAGTTGGAGAGTGGAGAATATTGAAGCCTGCCCAATTTGCTATCTTAATATAAACCAATCACTGATTATATATGTGTGTGGGAAATGATGATCTGGTCCAACTAATAGGTGCTAGTTTATTACAAAATATGTATATTGGAGATTATTTATCTTCACATGTGTGTGGTCATGCTTATTGGTTGTATGAGATAGAGTGGATAGTTGAATGGGGGCTTGAAAGTCTGTGTTCAAATTCCTTATATAAATAATTCTTTATAAAAACCTCTAGCATATACTTATGTTATCTTAATGTTCTTTATATTGTACTATTAAAAATACTTGATAATCTTTTAACATAATATAGAGGCTAGAATTTGATCAATAAAACATATGACAGTGTATAAACCAAACATATATAACCTCTCTCCAATACAAGTATACACATACAAATATGGCACCAATCTTATATATAGTTATAAATTTAAACAATTACCTATACATCCATGTTTGATCCTGTTTCTCTATTATGAGAAATTTATTTTATTGCGAACAATGAAACTTGACAGTAATAATACATAATATGTATATATTTTATTATCTAAAGTTCTTTCAAAGTCCTTCAATGTCACGAACATACGTCTGAATTAAGACATTATTGAAATATAATGAAACATTTACCACCAGTTATTAATTTACTTTAGAGAATAAGTGAGTTAAAAATTATAAATATTTAATTTATATTTGGAAAGTTTTGCTGATAGAAATAGATTTTAGTTAGATTTATTGATAAAGAGTAGTTGTATAATGGTTCTATGAAGTTTGATTGAGTATACTTTTTTTTTTTTTTGAGATAAGGTCAATGCATCATTTTTTGTGACATATTTTTCAGTTTACAACTAAAACAACTAAAATTTAAAAACTAGTTTGCATATACAATATAGAAAATATATATGAGAGAAAGTTTAAGAAAAACTTATCAGGCATGTATTATTTCCAATAATAAAATTGTACATTTTTCTCATATGTTTCTAAAATCAGAAAGTCTTAGAGCTCATTGATGAAAGCAAAAGCCAGAAACTTGTTTGAGATTGTTGATATACTATATTATCTGGTATTCAATAATTCATTAAGTTTACAGTAGAGGGCTCTGGAGTAGTGTTCTGGAAGCATATGTTATAAAGATAATACAAGAATCAAATAAATATAAAATAGATTAAAAGTGTTGTAGTTATATATAAAAAGTAATGAAATACATTTTGTATAATGAACCTTATTAAAAATTAAACAAATTTTTTTTTTATATAATTAAGAAATAACAACAAAGCATTTATCTTAATATTCAGAAACATTCCATCATGTTAATGTACTTTTTAAAATTACTGTATATATCTTTAACAGAATTTAAAATCTAAAATATTTTTTTTATTACAAAAGAATTTTACAATTCTTATAGTATTCCATTTGCAATAGATTTCAAGAATAAAATCTCTTATGTATCATTTTTGTATTTTTAATTAAAAATTGTTACGGCAAAATTAACATATTTGTCTAGCTAGTCCATAATATGGAATCAGAATCTAAAATAGATGTAACTTGGAATTTTTCAGATCATAAATAAACTTACTTTTTTTGTAGATAATTGAGACTTAACGAATCTAGCTGTATAGTCTGTATTGGATAGTAAATGAATATCTAGATATTATCTACAGATTAAAGATATTATTTTGGATTGGTCAGATGAATGGTACTATATTAGTAATAAAAAGAATACAATATAACACAACCTTTCTCACTGGTAGAGTGGCATATTCTTTGGGCTTTTATTTTTAATTAATCTCTATTAATTAATTGTTTAAACAATTTAATTTTGAGTAAAAAATAATAGTGTTTGCTAACTGTCTGGTTTTTGGGAAAAAAAACCCAATTCTTTGTAGTAGTTAGAAACAGTGTGACAATGATATGACGAAACATTTAGTTAATTCATCATAGTTTCTCCATTTAGTTAATTCATCATAGTTTCTCTGACTTATAATTTTTTCATAATGATTTTTAGTTTAGATAAATTTGATTTCAGTTATTTATTACAAGTAAAGCTCTTTGAATGTAATTTTTTTGATTACAAGAATATTTGACCCAAAAAGATTAAATGTTAATACAAAATGTAGTTTTTTTTCTGCAGGTCATATTTATAAGTGTGAAACAGACTTTTTATTAAGTTACATTCTCACATCCAATCTTCCAGCAAAAGATTGAGTTGGACTTTCTGCAACTGACTTTCTATTAGATAAACCTAGTTGAATCTTATTAATAAAATTATCAAACTTAAAATGTTAGACTTGCTGATCTAAACCCTATTATTATAGATTAATAAGATGCAATTAAATTTACAGTTTTTAATATTTTCAGATTCACCAGAGTTAGTAAAAATGTCCAGTGTAACAAAATATGATTATATAATAATAAAGTGCAAAGGAGAAAATTTAAAGAAGCTGCTCACATGACAATGGCAAAAAATCCCATACGCCAACCCAGTGTGACTATACATAATGTATGGAAACCACTAATCAACTTTGATCTTAGGAAAAAGTGGAGAAATCAGGAGGAACTTCATAGATAAATATATGAAATTACTACAGATTGTTGCCTTTGGCAGGATGGCTCAGTCGATGAGAGCATTACCTTAAAATTCAAAACTCAAAAATCTAAGGACCTAGGTTCCAATCCCATGCCAGTACTGTCACTGATCATGCCAGCAACATCTGATGAAGAGGAGAGACTAATACCTCTCAAAACATGTGCATATACTAACCTGTTTGATGTGCTATCATTAAGTTGAATGTTTTTGGAATATTTAAATAAAGTTAAATTTTTCTAAAGACATTTAATACATATATTAGATGATGGAAATAGTCCAATATAAAAACACAATCTTTTACAATAAGTTTTATGATTTTGTAGATGATGTTATTGTTTTTACTAATAATGCTTCAGAACTTCAGGAAATGTTGCAAGAATTATCATTTGAAAGTAAAAAGGTAGGACTAAAGATAAATGCTAAAAAGACTAAAAAAAGAAAATAAAGATTGATAATCATGAATTAGAAAATGTTTAATAGTTACAAATACTTTGATCATATTATTATTAAAGATGAAAACATAATGGATGAAATCATTCATAGAAGTAAACTTAGATGGAATACTTTTGGTAGAAATAAGTTGGTATTAAAAGAAAATATGCCTATATGTTTGATAAAAAAGACATGTGTTTTACCAATTCTAACTTATGGATCTGAGAATAGAGCACTTAATAGAAGAGTAATACAGATATTTTAGATTATTGAACAAAGTATGGAAAAAATGAATGTTAAAAATAATAAGAATAGATAGAAAATTAAATACATGGATAGAGAACAAACAGATATCATTGATATCCTTGAAAGAAGAGACAGAAATGGAACTGAACTGGATATATTTATAGAAAAAATGATAATTGATGGATAATTGAAGTTTTAAATAGAATTCCAAAAGATTGTAAAAGACTTAGAAAGTTACTACATACGAAATGGATGGCTAAAATAAGACTAGTATGGTATGGAGAAGAGAAACTAGGGATCAGAGAAACTGGATTAGACATAGAGAAACCTCATTATAATGTGGATGAATTATGGTTGAAAATATTGATGATGCCTTTTTTTATTAATCCAAAAGTTAATTAATCTTATTTTTAAATATTAATAATGAAATACAAATTTGAATGGTGAGGGGGGTTTAATCAATTTTACTAAGTCAATAATCAGTATGATTTGACATGAGCAAATTCTAACATAGAGTTAGAACAATACATAGCACCTCATGAGTACTAACTCTAAAAATGAAAGCTATTATAATTTGAGACAAATGAAGTATATATTACTTATTTCTTAGTAATTGTTTAAAGTATGGAACATGGCATTCTATGCATTTTGCTGAGTTTTCACTATTTATAATTTTTAAATTACTATATATATTAGAAAAGTTACTATTTATAATTTTTTAAAGTTAAAACTGCAAAAAAAAAAATCCGTAGCAAAATTGATCAAAATATAGAACTGATTACAGTATATAATATTGCAAATGATTTTGTCAAAATTCAAAATAAGTTTTTTTTTATGTGAACTTCACTTTCACTTATGAGATATAATTCATATGTGAAAATGCGTTATATAATTTTCCATGTTCAAATACATATTTTAGTTAATATATTGCAGTTTTATAAGTATCTATTCTATGAGATCAAAATATAATTTTTATTTGTAATAATATGTATTTCATCACAGTATTATTGAATTAAAAATTGAATTATACATCTTAATTCTTTACTATTATATTTGAATTACCATATAATTATTTTATTGCACTATCCCTCAATTTACTAATATACAAACACACATATCATTGTTTAAAATAAAGGTATTTTTCTCTTAGCATGTTGAAACCGCTTGAGGGTGTATTTTCTATGTAAACAAACACAAATATAGCGTTTTCCAACTTTAAATTATACAGTATTTATAACCTAATTGGGCTTGGCCACTTGATGGCGTTCTGGCTCACCAAAACACCTAACAAATGCCGTTTACAAGGCCTGACTTATGGCTATAGAAAACATCTAATGTTTGTCTTAGCCATTAGAAGGCCATTGATGATGATGTAACGCAGAAATAATACGGCCTATTTCTGCTTCATGACAGTTACTGTGAATCCACACACTTATCTTTCATGTACAGTTTGATATATATATGTGTGTAGTTTGATTAGTCAAATTTTTACAATATACGTTACACAATCTTTGTATTTGTAATGAATTTAAGAAACCTGACTTTATAGTAAATTTTCCAAATGGCCACACCCTTATTTAGAGAAGGTGTAATGTGTAAAAGCTTGCCGAGGATACGTCAACAGAATTCGGCCGAGTTCGCGTGCGAAATCGTTTTCATGTGAAATACCACGTAGTTCATAAAATGGCTGGCAATCGTGTAACTTTTTCCGCAGTTGCCGAAAACAGAAGCCGAGTATTTCTGTTGTCCAATAAAAATATACACGATTTTTTGTAAATTTCATAGAAAGCACATATTATAAACATGTTTAATAAGTAAAGAAGACATTTATATGTGTTTGTTGTTGTTTAAAAAAGTTTGAGTTTCTTTCTTTTGTCCGACTACGGTTATGATTTTGATATTTTTTATTTTAGCATTACAAACAACAGAACACTAACCCTAAAACTAACCCTAACCTTAAAACTAACCCTAAACCTAAACCTAAACTAACCCTAAATCTAACCCTAAACTAACCCTAAAACTAACCCTAAACCTAACCCTACCCCTACACAGTTGTTTTGTTATGTGAAAGACATCGCTAAATAGACATCGCAAAAAAAGTTCTAGCAATCAATCAATTAATAACTAAAAAGGAGGAATGATGATAATTTGTCCAAAAACAGCGATTTAAAAATTAAAAAAAGGTTGTCGTTTACTAAATACAAAATTAAAAAGGCATGAAAAAAAAAAGTTATAGCAATCAATAAATTAATAACCAAAAAA
This sequence comes from Epiperipatus broadwayi, assembly GCA_028023455.1. Lineage (NCBI taxonomy): Eukaryota > Metazoa > Onychophora > Udeonychophora > Euonychophora > Peripatidae > Epiperipatus > Epiperipatus broadwayi. The sequence continues at coordinate 10,051,275 of JAQFVV010012402.1, forward strand.
AAAACCCAGCGATTTAAAAATCACACGGCACTGTAAACCGTACATTGTATTGTTTTTGACTGCTAATAACACCATCAAGTGGCCAAGCCCGATTACATTATAATTACCAATTGCTTTTTTCATTTATAATATAATCATTATAAGAGAAAAATACCAAAATAAAAACTGAATAATTATTATTCACTTTTTTCAGTTCAACCCCTGGTGAGAATATGAATAATAATCATATTAAAATTCAAGTACTGGGAGTGATACATCTGGCATGATCAACGTGCATGTTGAGCTCTATAGACTTCCACTTGAAAAGTGTGCCCAATTATGTATAGCAGTATATAAATGACACATATCAAGCATGATAAGCCTTCTGTTTTTAGGATCACTGATAAATCTTTCAAGATTATTTGTTTTTGGTGATTATTTTGTCATCTTTTTTTACCTTATCTTTTACATTAATTGTATAATTACGATAGAATGACAGCCTGTTAAGCTAATTGCGCAGACGCTGTGAGAATGTTATTAATAAATGAATACCTTCGAACAACCACATGATATAGTATTTATATAAGAGTAAAAAGGAATCCTCTTACTCTTACGACTCAAATGTTTATATATGAGCAAATCTAAAGTAGTTGTAACGAAGGCGTGACTACATAATAGTCACTTTAAATTACTATATATAATGTCTGTATGAATGACGCCAATGAAATTTTCTAGAATTTACTAAACGCCACTCTAAACGAAACTAAATCATATACATGAATAAGCATTTATTTTATAATGTCTTGCGTGCGATTATAATTATGATAGAATGACAGCCTGTTAAGCTAATTGCGCAGACGCTGTGAGAATGTTATTAATAAATGAATACCTTCGAACAATCGCACGCAAGACGTTATAAAATAAATGCTTATTAATTGTATAAGTTTTTGATAAATTAAATATTTCAAAATATGAACAAAGTAGGACAAAGTTGAATAAACATTAAACTTTTTTTTTTGCCATTTGTGATACTTTCAACTCCAAGTTCAAAAGTATCACTATTTTTCATCAGTATCAAACTTTCACTTCCATGAAGAGTCATAAGAAATGCCAAAGCTTGAAAAATTCTGATCTTTATTCTTAAAAATTTAGTTGTTCAGAAAGTCATAATGTTCAATCTCCAATAGTGATAAGTTATGGTTAAATACACAAATCCTTAGCTCTTAAGTCTACCATGTCTTTAGTGTGGTAAACCTGTTAGTCTGCTATGAATTTCTTTAGTACTGGATTCTTTGTTATAGATGAATAATCTAAGGATGTAAAAGTATTGACATCTACATCTTTATTACCAGCTTTAAAATTAACTGGTTAGCTTCTCATCATAATTTTTATCTAAATATTTAGATACTATTCCATCTTTTCATTTCTAATTCAAATTTTTCTAATGAGTGTCTTCAGATTTTTTTGTATTTGAATTTATCTATAATTTCTAATTTTCTTCATCAATTTCAAAATCATATTTGTATTTTCCCTATCATATTTTTCTCGTTTTATATTCAATGCACATGTTAAATAGGTAAAATGATTACACACATTTTTAGATTCTTTGCCAATCACCATATTTTATTTTATCTGTTACTATTAGTCCCTTCTAGAAATTTCTCTCAAGAACAATATGGTGCTCCATTTCATCCAATTTCACAAGAGTTTTCAATAATTTATAACAATTTATTGAATTAAAAGATTTTGTTATCAATAAAGCACATGCAGATATTTTTTTAAAATATTTCTTGATCTTCCCAATTTTCCAGCAAGCATTAGCAGCAATACTTTTGTTTTTCGACTTCCTAGAAAATAGCTTATATTTTTGAAAATTCCTTTTCATTGTAACATTCTAAACTGTGTTAAATGACTTTCAGTATAATCTTATAAGTGTGGAGGTAAAAAATGGTGTGTAATAATTTGATTCTTTTATCACGACTTTTTTTAAAAGTTACCATTCATTATTTACAATAACTTGGTCAGTTCTTTCATTTTAATTCTATATGATTTAGTACCATGATGGAATGATAGACTCAAGAGTTAAAAGTCCCTAGATAGTAGTAGTTCAACCCTGTCATTTCTGATTCTTGATTATCACTTGACATTCTGTGTAATAAATCATTTAATTAATATTTTTATTGATTATTTTGGAGTTTTCTATTACAGTTCTGATGCAATAATATCATCATTTTTAGTGATCTTATTGTAATGATATCAAATCTAATCTGATTTCTTAAATTATTGAGAATTTTCTCAATAAGTACCACAACAAAGTATGTCCTGTTTGATATATTTTGTATATAATTCTTTGTATATTTTCGATCTCTATCTGATCTTTGTTATCATTAGCATTTTGAGCAAATCTACATGGGATTAATAGTTCATTTTCAACTCTCTGAAATCTTTCTCCAGTATTTGATTTTATAACTACAAAATAAACCCTCAAAATACAATTTTTTTATATAGTTGAATATACACTTGTACATTTTATATATTTTTAAAGATTCTCACATTTAAAAAATGGTTTTCTGGATTTAAATATATATATATTTAAGTGTCCTAGCATTGACCGGGACGCGAACCCACAACCCGAGCAACTGCCTGCAAGTGCAATGCAGTCACGCTGACCTCTCGACCACCAATGCAAGACAAATATATTTGATTCCTTTTACTTCAACAAAACACACACAAACAAAAGAGCTATTATAGATCAATGGAAATCACTTGTTTAATCTGATCTGTTTCGTACTAATATTTAAATTTAAACCCAATAATTATGAAAATAAACAACATATTCATTACTCCAGAAAAAGAAAAGAGATAAGGCAAAGAAAAACATATTTAGAGAAATATATTTAATAAATGACAACAGATAAATTTAAGGTGAATAAGAGTAAAAATTAATTAGCACTATTGAAAGAAAACTTAAATAAATTTAATATGAAAAGAATATTTAAATAAGCAATAGAAATTAGTTGCATAAAACAAATAATAAGAAATCCTGCTTGATAAATGATAAGAGAGATTTACTAATAAGAATTATGTGTGTAACACTATCAAAGTTGAAAAAGACTAATTAAAAATACCAGAGGGGAAAACAGACTGATTGGTATCTGAGGAAATAAGATAGCAATCAAAAATGCCCAAAAGAAATCAGTGAGAGATATAAATAGCATGTACAGAAAAGTGCAAAGGGTTTTTTTTTTTGCTTTTGCCTTTTGCTGATTTGCTTGCTTGTTCATTATGAATTTTGTTAATTGTGAACTGTTAGTACTGGGTAGAAGCCAGTGAGAAGCTGTCTAGGAAGCAACAGGCATTCATACACTGAGGAAAGCAATACCAGAGACTGTGTCTCTGAAGGTACTAGGAACTAAATCAGATCACATAAATTTTTTTTTGTGCCTAATGAGCTCTATAGAAGAAACACAGAATGAACTGTGAGTATGTGCATGTGTTAAATTTGTACACAGCCAGATTTAAGCGATAGATTGTGCAGAGTTTGACACAATAATAGTGTGTATATATATAAACCATTATACAATTACAAATATCCAGTAACGCCCGGTGTTTAAAAGTCTGCATCTCAATAATAGCGAACTTCAAAATGATACCAATTTGAAGTTGTACGCTAAACGATGTTAAATATTGAAATATAACCAACTCAAACACAGAGCATGAAATTTTAAATAAGCAAACTATCGTAAATTTTGCTAATAAAATAAACTATCAATATTCATTACCTACTCAATCTGTTATGTGAGATGTAAAATGATGCATAAACACCCTAATCCAGATCAGAATTCTTGCTTCATACAAACCATCCAAAAAATAAAAGCGAGAGATTAATTGCTATCATCAAAATTTATATATGAAGAAACTTGGAAGTTGTTTAGACTTCATGACAACACAAGTGTACAAGGACTATCACAACAATTGCCAACTTTGGACATTGTCAATTAACCTAAGGCTTTTAATCATTAATTAATTAACAATTGCTTTAGCTTTACTTAAGTTTGTCTATAAGCTTCTCCTTTATTAATTGCCTTTTTGTCTACAAAATGTAACTTTTTTTTTTGACCTAATAAAGTTTGTTTTAAGATAAACTAACATGTTTACAAATTTATTAAAGACAAACTAAACATTAGATTTTAATCTTTAATTAACCCTCCCAAACTATAAATGAAAATAAAGTTACTAATAACACCAACTGAAATAATCATACAAATATCTAAACCATTATACAATTACAAATATCCAGTAATATTATTGAGATGTAGACTTTTAAACAGAGGTCGTTACTGGATATTTGTAATTGTATAATGGTTTAGATATTTGTATGATTATTTCAGTTAGTGTTAACAGTAACTTTATTTTCATTTATAGTTTGGGAGGGTTAATTAAAGATTAAAATCTAATGTTTAGTTTGTTTTTAATAAGTTTGTAAACATATAGTTTATTAGCAAAATTTAAGATCGTTTGCTTATTTAAAATTCCATGCTCTGTGTTTGAGTTGGTTTTTATTTCAATATTTAACATAGTTTAGCTTACAACTTCAAATTGGTATCATTTTGAAGTTCGCTATTATTGAGCTGTAGATAATGGTTTAGATATTTGTATGATTATTTTAGTTAGTGTTAACAGTAACTTTATATATATATATAAATAGAGTATTATTTGTTGTGTGCAGAGTGATCAATATTGTGTTAATAATACTTTATTGGGAGGTTCAGCACCAAATGCATTTAGTTACCATTGATAATCCCTTATTGTTAAAATTGTCATTATTAAATTTTGTTTGTTATTAATTTCCTGTGTATTACTCATTTTTGTTGGTATCCATATAATATATATGCAAATACCCAACAATAGTTGTCACAGTCACCATCTTGAACTTAAGTATAGCAAAATAATTTTAAAGGCTAGAAATAGAGTAGAGAATCTATAATAGCAGAGATGACACTTAGTCAGTCTGTAATAAGAGAATTCAATATTATGAATGCAAGCCAGTGGTACACCACACAGAATTTTTTTTTTTTGCTAAATGATAATAAGGATAATAAAAGAAAGGTAGCCACATTAATGTGTATGTCAGAACTAAAAATCATTGATGTTATAAATAAGTATTTTAACAACATATTGATAGTGGATAAAATATTTATATGAAGAAATAATTAACAAGATGAATGAACATTTTAATTCTAGATTGTCAAGACACATTGCCAGATTAGCATTGAGAAACAGGAGGCAATGGAGTGGTAAAACAATAAAACAATATGGAATCATTTTAAAAGCATTAGTGAAAGAATGTGGATATGGTGATTATGTAGATGAAATTTTGTTTGACCAATGAATCTAGGGTATGTTGAATGGCAGGCTCAGACAAAACCTATTTACCAATATGGAATTAAATTTTGAAGAAGCTATTAAAAAGAGATTGGCCCATGAGCTTATTGTAGAGCAAGTGACACTTTTTAATTGGGAAAATGACAGTAAAACAACAGTTTATAAAATGGATTGTGAGACAAGAAATAAAAATAAAATTAATTCTTTCCCTGGTAAAGCATTAAACAGGAAAATTAGTTGTTTCTGAAAGCTGGGCATATGAGGAAAGACTGTAAATTTAGAAATGAATTGTGCCATATCTGTAAGTGGAAAGTCCACCTAGTAAAAATATGTAGGGAATCATAGGAAAGAAATAGTCATGAAAATCAAACTAACCTAGTCACATTTGATAGCATTTATAATATTAATGACACAATAACAAGGGGTCAGAGCAAGTTTATGTTGCTGCTTCAAGTCTTTAATTAAAAAAAGTAGACATGGAAACAGACAGCAGGTCAGGAATCTCAATCTTGGAGAAAGTATGGAAACAGATAACAGAACATTAGGCTAACATGGCAATAAATAAGACCCTGATTAGGGCTGTAGATGTAAGTGGCAATGTAGTAGAAATAATAGGCTTCGATGTGGTGCTGATAAAATACTGCAATAAAATGATGAATTTACTTATATATATAGTATGGAGAAATGTCAATCCATGGTGCAATTGGTTTAAGTTTATAGGGATTAGCACTAGTGTGAATGATAGAGAAATTTGGCCATGGAGACATCCTAAAGACAAGAAGGAAGTTTGACAACAAGTATAAGAGAGAGGAAAATTCTAACTTCAAAGTAGGAACAGCAGTATGGATTAGACATGCTAAGGAAAACCTGGATTAAGGGAACAATACAAAAGATATTGTTTAACCATATCATGTTAATTAAAAGCAAAAATGAATTGCAATACAGACATCATGAAAAATATGTCAGGGCTCAGAAAACAACTACCACTCATGATTTTGAAGTTATTAAAATAGGAGCAGAAGGGAAAATGTGTGTACCAAAGACTGACTTGCAAGAAAGCCACTCTATAATAGAAGAGAAAACAATGGAATATGAAAAGTCAGATCCGTGGATAGAAGAACAGATGGAAATGAAAGATGTACTGAAAGTAAAGGAGAAATCATCCCGGACGATTGGCAAAAAGCGAAAACCTATTAAATTGCAAGATTTTGTCTAATCAAGTTAAATAAAAGTTTTTCTGGAGTGGGGGGAGGTAATATGTTTCATACTAATATTTAACTTTAAACCCAATAATTATGGAAGTAAACAACATATTCATTACTCCAGAAAAAAAAAAAGAGATAAGGTAAAGAAAATATATTTAGAGAAATATATTTAATAGATTAGCTAACAGATAAAGTTAAGGCGAATGAGAGTAAAAATAATTAGTGTTATTGAAAGAAAGTTAAATGAATTTAATATAAGTAATAAGAACTATTTGTTTAAAATGAACCATAGAAGTTTTTTTGCATAAAACAAATAATATGAAATCTGGCTTGATAAATGATAAGAAAGATTTACTAATAAGAATTATGTGCATAACACAATCAAAGTTGAAAAAGATAAATTAAAAATACCAGAAAGGAAAACAGACTGATTGGTATCTGAGGAAATATAACAGTGATCAAGAACATCCAAGGGAAATCGGCAAGAAATATAAATAGCTTGAACTGAAAAGTGCAAGAGTTTTTCTTTTGTTTTTGGCTTTTGCAGATTTTCTTGCATGTTCATGGTGAATTTTGTTAACTGTGAACTGTTAGTACTGGATATTTGGAGCCTGCTGGAGTTAGAACAGGGCTGAAAGAAGCTAGTGAGAAATTATCTAGGAAGCAATGGGAAATTCATGCACTGAGGAAAGCAATCTCAGAGACCATGCTTCTGAAGGTACCAACAGGCAGATAGGGACTAAAGCAGATCACACAGAACTTATTTTTTTATTATATGTTTAACAGGCTCTATATAATGAAACACTGAATGAATTGTTAGTATACATACTTGTTAAATATGTACACAGCCAGATTTGAGTGATAGACTGTGGAGTTAGAGTTTGACTGAATAGTAATGTATATATAAATAAAGTATTATTTGTTGTGTATGGGGTGATCAATATTGCTGTTAATAATACTTTGTTAGGAGGTTCAGTACCAAATTTATTTAGTTATCATTGATAATACCTTATTGTTAATTTTGTTATTATTAAATTTTGTTTGTTATTAATTTTTTGTGTGTTACCCAGTTTTATTAATATCTATATAATATATATGTATATACATGCAAATACGCAACATAACCCCAAGAGAATTGTTAATTAATAGTAATTGATAGTTTCCTAACAACATCAAAAAGCAAAAGTTATCTCTGTTTACATGGATACAATCACAGGCACTGCAGCATATCAAGAAAAAAGTATATTAAATTTGTGCTTGAAAATAATAATATAACAATCAATAATTATTATGCAAATATAAGTAATTAAACTAATTTTAAAAAGAATTATTTTAACAATTCTTGAGATTCCATTCAAAGACATTTGGTGAATTTCAGAAATTCCAGAGATTCATTTGCTTTTATTAATGCATGTAACTAGCCATTGGAACTACTCTTGCTACAGTGTCAATAGTTATTTGAGCATGGTATGTTTATCTAATCTGTTTTTTTTTTTAAAGTGAATAAATTTTTATTGTGTTCATTTAGGATTTATAATAAAATATTCTGTTTTTTTTCTCATAATTAACATTTATAAATTAACATATAATTATTTAAGAAAAATGTAACAAAATAATAAAAGAAATATATATATATATATATACGAAATACGTATATTGGTGATTAGTTATCTTTTCTGCATGTGGGTGGTTATATGCATCAGTAGTATGAGATAGTCTGGATAGTGAAAGGGCTTGAAAGTCTGAGTTCAAATCCCCTATATTTTTAATAATTATCATAATGAATATTAATGTTGAATGTATAATAAAAATTATATTTTCCCAATTCTCATTTCATGAAAAAATTGAAATGAAAAATAAGGATTGATCTGTTCCAGATATTATTATTTGTCAAACAGCAGTTAGCAAAAACAAGAAATACATTATATCTTTTAAAAGTAATTGGTAAGGAAAAATAAAATGGTTGTGTGGTTGTGATATTAGAAATGCTCTGTTTTGTTTTCCTTGCTTATGTTTTGGCAGTGATACTGTAATAAAGCACCCCTACATAAAAATTTCATGGGCTACCACTGTATATTAATCCAGCCACTTAAATTGTTTTTATTCACCATGGACTAATTCATCATAGAATAAGTTGGATGATGATTAATGTAAAGGGCAGAAGAAATAAATAAAATTTGATAGTAGATACTTGTTTCTCTTATTCAATACTTATCACAATAACAATAATAATTTGTAAAAAACACATGCTTGATTATAAACATTAAATGAGCAATATGGGGATGTTAGTGTTAAATGTTTGAAATAAAATTTAAATATTTTCATGCTGGATGCCACAGAATAAAGATTCCATCTTAAAATAATATAAAATTTATTTAGAATACTATTAATATGCCTTACTCATTGGTTAATGGGTATCTGTTTAACTAATATATCCAATCATATTAAAATAGTTATAAAGTTAAGCTGAACAATCTTATTTTTATTGGAAATTTTGCTGATTCATCAACATCAAACTTTTTTATTTACTATATGAAATTCATATACCAACCAGTGTTCTTTCATAGAGCCAAGCCATAATTCCCATTCAATAAACCTTATATATTTATTTTATGTAAAGAACAGCTTACAATACAGCCAGTTAATACTTAAATAATATTTAATAATTAAAAGATACTTAAGATTAGCCTATATAAGTTTACTTAGATTGGAAAATAAGATGGACAATCTTATTTTCTCAAAGTCTATTTTGTAGTTGGAATGAGAGTATCCTTATATTTAGCATTGCTGATTTAAAATTATGTACAGTGCCAGTGAGGGGGTTTATTATTTCTAAACAGAATTACAAACTGACCCTGTGCTAGTAAGATTCATTGATTGATCATTAAATAATTAAAATGATAACTTGAATGAAATTAACTAAAATTTAAGCAAACAAAGTATATGTGTTAAACTGACAACTACAATGAATCTTGGGGGTTATTTGTCTTTTAATATATTTTCATTTATATGTTTAAAAATGAATGGGATGGTATGGAGGTTATTAAGTGTATCTATAAAAGATATTACACATGGGAAAGTTGAAATGAAAATGAAATATGTGATGTGTGTGTTTTTAATTAAAAAAACCAGATATATTATTCTGTACCTAAGGTTTAAAGTTTATATCTAGCCTAGAGATAATCTATATTTGAATAAATTATTAGTAATAATCATTATTGTATTTATCTAGAATAGATTGTGTCAAAATTGTCAATGGAGTAACTTTGATACCTGGGCCAACTGATGAGTACTGGTTTAGCAAGAAATGCATCTTAGGGATCATATGTATTCATTCATATGTTTTAAAAAGAATGTGGTAGTGTGGAAATAATAATATTAAGAACAGTATATCTACAAAAATATATTTTAAATTTATGGGTCGATTTAAATTTTTTTAAAATTTTTAAATTGTAACCACATTGTTTAGTATTTAATCCTTATTATTAGTACCAATATTTGTATTATTTATTTGTGATTCACATTTTTTTAAAACCATGACTTTATTTATAATTTTCAGTGTATTATAAATGTTTATGGATGGTTAAAAACGATGTGTGTATATATATTGTAACCCTATATTTACTATTGTAATTGACAAATATAGCTAAAAACTGTAAAAAAAAAATTGGCTTTATTTTCTGGTTAAGCAAAGTAAATTCACCACTATGAGGATCATGTGCAGATAATATAGTCCAAATTAAGTTCAAAAGTCTCTCATATTGCTGCCCAAAAGAAAATATAATTTTAGAAAGTATTAAAGATGTCTTCTAATCAGATTTTGTTAATAAATGCATATATAAAATATGTGCATCTGTAATTTTATTATTTAAAAAAATTTTTTTTATGTATAAATAGAAAGGCACACCACACAAAATGAATATTTTACAAAGATATACAGAATAGGACAATAAATCAAATATAACAAAACAGAATATTTCATATAAGTTCTACAATAACTATTAAAATAATTACAATTAAGATTTCATGTATTTTAAATAATAGAGCTAATAGTTCATATCAAATATATGTGTGCACACATGAGATTTTATGTGTTTGAAAGTAGTCAATTTTAGAAGTTGTAAAATTGCTAAATTGAGTTATTTATTTAATAGTGCAATTCAATTAGAAGGTATTTATTAAATGAATTTATAAATATGGTAAATATCTGAGAACTTTAAGATACTTTTATAAGTTAGTTAGTTGTTAAATAAATCATTGTAAAATTTATTTTGAGTTGGATCAAAATGAAGTGATTTAAAAGTTTGATATTATTATTATTATTATTATTTTTAATTTTGTCCAGTGTTTGAAAATTTTGGTGGTTAAAATAAAGCTAGACAATTTTGCTCATCTGCTTACTCCATATCATTATGAAAGTTTTCAAATATTTCCTTGAAAAACCAGAAAACAAAAGTGTTTTGGGAAATCATGACCAATTAAGATATCAGTTGACCAGAGAGTATAAATAGGAGTGCTTGGGAATTGTAAAATTACAGTGCTTTAAAGTTCCAGTTAAATGAAATTTCAAAATAGCTATTTTGACTGCCTTCTTCATGATGTCAGAGTAGAAAAACTAACTCTAGGCATTTGGACTAGCTGGCAAAATGTTTTTTTTTCCTCAAACTGAAGTTGATAAACAACAACTACAAACAAAGGATTATCATTAGGTACTAATTTCAAGAAAATTTATATTGCTTTCACCTATTAGTGAAAACTTTGTAAAATTGCTTACAGGATGCTTAGAATAATTTCAAACAAATCTCTTGTTACTTCATTCAAAATAATTGTGAAATAACTTGTTTCAAAACTATGGATTACTCATTATGGATTAGTGAAAGATAAATATTAATTAATAAGTCTAAATCTATGTATAACGTTATTTAAGTTTCGTGGCTTTTGGATAAAATACTGAATTATTAATAAAAATCAATGAAGTTATTTGTTTATGGATTATGTTTTTTTTAGTTGGTCTTATTAAGTATTAAAATGACATGAACTAAGTATATGAAACCAAAGGATTAATAATGTGCTGCTATTAAAGTATGTGATAAATGCCAACCACCTGGATGTAAATCTGCAAGTGTTCTTAAATGGATTAAGCCACTCTCTCTTTTGTCTAAAAACTACAATTCAATGTCAGTGCTTTAAGAATGGATTTAGGATTATAAAATGCCACAAAATGAAAATATGACAAATGTGAAAGTGATCTTCAGACATCCTAAAATGGATTAATAAGTTAACTTTGTAATTGGAATCAGATTACCAAATGTGTTTAATGAATTTTTGTTAAATTATCATTAAGTGTCAATAAGGATTAAACCTCTGAAAGAAATTGCCTTGTGCTAATAATATAATATCTAATGTTTTCATTAAAGTATTGTCTGTGAATTTTAAAATGTTGGAATATTCTGCAATATTTCCATAGGATAATTTCCAATCTTTCCTAACAGTCTGATTATGAACCGATGGATTACTTAAAATAAAATTTGTTATAATTGTCTAGTTATTAAGTTTTATTTATTATTAGTGTAAGCAATAAATAATAAAGTTCTCAAGATAATGCTAAGATATGAAAGTACAAGTAACAACTTTATATATTATATTGATGATATTGGGTATGGTGTAATATATATGTGATTTACATTTTATATTGGAGTCAGGTTGTATTTAGTTAAACTAATTTTTAAGCTTATGTAAACCTGTTTATATTTAATATATCATATGTTTTATTAGTCCTTAATTCAGCCTCAGATCAATAGGAAACTAATCATCCTTAAGTAGATACTTAAATCACTAAGGATTATTTATGTACATAGCGCCTATGATATTTGTATTAGTTTTGAAATGCTATACTATGCAATAAGGCACCCTAATAATATAAATAAAATAAATTGTATTTGTTAATAGAATATACTTCTAACTAATTATTAAACTTCAAATAATATAGAAGCATGGCAAGATATTCTAATAAAGGATACTAATAAATAATAAATAAAACTATGTATTTTATATACAATTTAGGAGTGCTAAACAAATAATTTTATTTACTCCAAAAGAATGAAAGAACTAGACAGGTTTATAAAATGGGGTTACTGAATTATTGATTATTGTTACCATACTGATTAAGGATATGATAAAACATTATTATCGTCCAGTATTTAAATTTAGGATTTGTTTTAATATTATTCAATTCTCTCCAATAAAGTACTAATGTCTTTTCAACACTTTAGAATTACATATATTCGTATTCCAAGCTTAGATTATTCTCAGAGAACATACACTAATATTTATGGATTATTGTTATAGAATTTTAATAATAAATTACATTTATTTATTATTCACTTATAATTTTTATTTTTGTTTATATTTTTATTATTTTATAATAAAACAATTGTTACATTTAATACATCTGTTTTGTCATTATTGAAACCATCATCTTTGCATATTTATGAAATAAACGGTCATATTTCTAACCTATTAAATTATATATTGATTTATTTAAATTTTATACATCATTTATTGTTTTTATTGCTATCTGAATTAAATGGCTAGCCTTGTTTAAAATACATATTGATTTATATTAAAGTAGTTCTTTATACAAGAGAGATATCAGAAAATGTTTGTTTAAGAATAAATGAAGATTATTATACAAGAATACTCTGAGAAATTTAATCTTAAATTTAATGTATTATTAAATTCTGGAATCGTATTAATTAGTTGTTTTATGTGGAGATAAAACAAATATTAATTTTAATTTTAATTTACTTTCGTAAGTGCGCAATTGTAAATGGACTCCACATGAAAACACACTTGTCTCTACCGGTTGTCTCTTGTTTCTACCTGATTGCAACTTGAACTTTAAGTTACAATATATATTAAACTAGTTTATTGTATAATTATACTCTCTATTTGGTGTATATTATCATGAGAGAAAACAGTATTCTGGATTTCCATTTATTAAACGATACCAGGTAACAAAATTAAATAGGTAATTAATTTGATTATCTAATAGCCTTTTTTAAAATCGCAAGACATCAAGAAATAAAGATCATGGTGAAAGACTTATATTCTTCTGCACCAGTTATACTATAAAGTAATAATGATAAAGCAAGGAAGATCTATTATGGCAGTCTCCTTGTTACTGATTATAGTAGGATAATCTCGTGTTTCTAAATTATTTAAAATTATTTTCAAAAAGAAACACTATGCTCCTCAAATTTAATATTCCTTTAAAAATATTATTAAATGTAAATATTATAATCATAATCTTAATTATTTGGACATCACATTTAAAAGAGTACGTCCTTGAAATATTAACCTTACTTTAAACATCTTGGCCGATAAAAGAAGTCATTCATATAACAGAATAATCCAATCAAACTATCTTTCAAATAAAATTTCTCTTATGATAGATCATGATATTTGTACACACACACACACACATATATATATATGTTGTGTGTAATACTTTGATACCCTGTCATTATTAGTAATATGAAAGACACTATAACAGACAACATAAATTAAATAGACCACAAATATATTTATGAAATGTAAGCATCATAATCATGATTGTCAATAAATTTGAAACTAATGATAAATTTCAAACTTATTGATAAACATGAGTATGATGCTTACAGGTTGAAAGTATACATGGTCTATTTAATTTGTTTTAATCTCTATTATAGTGTTTTTCATATATATATATTGTATTGGGTCATAACCATTTCATCAAGAATGGTTTTTTTCTCTTATCCGATCCCAGTTACTAAAGGGGTTTTAAACTATTTACATTATATATATATAAAAGTATAACAGTATAATGTTTGAATTGTGAACAAATCACTCCTTCCTTTCTAATTTAATAAATAAATATTATGATGCAGTGTTCAAGAACAAGCAAGAAATATATATTTGAAAATAAAATTACCGTTAACACTAATTGAAATAATCATATATATATATCTAAACCATTATACAATTACAAATATTCAATAACGTCCTCTGTTTAAAAGTCTATATTTCAATAATAGCGAACTTCAAAATAATACCAAAAGTGATCATTTTGAAATTGTCTATTATTGAAATATAGACTTTTAAAGAGAGGGCATTACTGGATATTTGTAATATATATATATGGGCAACAATAAATGTATAAAAAGATATAATAATTGTGTAGAATAAAACTAATAACTTTGTACAAGTATGTATAATGATTGTGTGAAATAATTATATATAATAATTCTATATAATAACTCAAAGTATGTATAACTATCAATGCATAACAATGTTGTTAGGTCATAGAATTGCATACCTGGTCTTATAAAGACAGAGAACTGTAAAAAATGCCATATCTAGTGAGCTATGTAAAAAAAAAAACCATGCATATGTAAAAAATGTCATATGTTGTAAAGTATGTAAAAATGCAATATTTGGTAAGGTATGTAAAAGACTCCAGAAATTTTGAGGGGTATGTGAACTCCCAGAATGTGGTATATTAATTTTGGTATTTATGTAACTCAGAGACTCCTACCTAAGTCAAAAAGCAGGACTAGGGTTTATTATATTCAGGTCACCATGACTTTTTATTATCTCAATTCTGCCATTATCAATTATTTACTTGTTGCTCTAAGACACAGGGAAAATGCAATTATATTTCCTGATTAATCTAACCCCGAGTACTATTATATAATATAATATAAAAGAGAAACTATAGCTTGGGACAGGTTTAATTTATTTTTTCAGGCACCAGTGTTTAGTGGACCATGATAGTCAACACACCATAAGAAGTTTAATTAATAAAGATGGAATTTTGTCTCTCTTTTTTATAATTACCAGTTTTTGTTATCTGCTTTCTATTTATGGAGGTTTAACAAATTAGTTATGGGTATTATCATTCTTAGATGAAGGAATCTAGACAATGAAGATTGTTGAATTTAAATTACAATATAGATTTAGTAAACAAGAAAGTACACACTATAAATATAAAATTATTTATTAATACTATCCAACTGAATATTATTAAATATTAGCATATAGATATAACAGTACATAGAATAGCTACATAGCACATTCTTAATTACAAATTTAATTCAGTATTCTATTAGCAATAAAGTTTAGTTCATCTGATTTTTTAATTCATTAAAAGTTTATATTACTAGTTCAGATTAACATTAAAGTTAGATGTAGAGCTCTCATTAGTCTTACCTATTATTTCTTTGATTGAATTTAATGAGTGGTATAATAGGTGCTGTCCATGCCTATGGGTTTCTTATTTCTATGAACTATGACGTCCATTATCTCCATTTGAAGTGGTGTTTTTCTTATTAGCTTGCTAGAGTCTGGTTATTATGTAGGCACAACATTTTGAATCAAGATATCCTTGCAGCTATAGATTAGGAAGAAGGCATCAGCAACTGTATCCCTGCAGGTAAAAACAAATACTGTACACAGCAAAACATTTTTGTACAGCTTTCTGAATCTTTCTCTGCATAATACCACTCAATGAAGAATGCAGTACTCTAATTTTCAGAATTCATGAACCATATTAATGAAGCAAAGAAGGAATGAATGAATCAAAGTTCTCAGGGTTACCTTTTTGCATCACTGGTCTGATTCCATTGTGCAAATACCTATTCATGTTTTTTTTAACTCTTCAGAAATTTAATTTCCCTACAAAGCTTATTTTTATTATAATTAATTTACAATATTAATCATAACTTACATACAATATATGGTTTTATATTTAATTTTGCATTCATTTTTGTTTGTGGACTAACATAATTTCATCAACCAAAATAATGAACATTTTGCAAAATTTAAACAATGTTTAATTGCATACAATCTCTATTTTTTTTCTTTTTTCATTTACTAAGTTCATATTGGCAATCAACATTTCAGTTGGCCATATTTAATTAGGGAGAGACGAAATATCACATCTCCATTTCTTAAAAAAATCTTAAAAAAATCTACATGTACCTTTCTTCTTTGATTACAATAAAAATAATAAATCTTGTTTATTAAATTAAAAAAAAAACTACATTTTTTATATTTTATAAAATATACTTTTCTTTCAGCAATATTTTTTTCATGGCAGAATGCCAAACACATGTTGTACCAAAAATAATATTACAATATCTCCACAATCGAGGGAAAGAATCAAAATCGCAATAACCGTAGTCAATTTTATTCTCAATTTTCATTCTTAATAAAAACTCAAAATAAATTCTTTTATTTATCACTGTTAAGTTATGCTGGCCATGTTTCATGGACTTACTAGTGATAATAATTTACATCTTTTATATAAAACTGTTACATTATGCTGGGTATATTTAATGGACTTGCTTGCTAATACTTTATATCTTTTATATAAAACTGTTATTTTAGACTGGCCATGTTTAATGGACTTACTAGCTGCGATAATTTATATCTTATATAATACTATTAAGTTATGTTTGCCATATTTAATGGACTTAATAGCTGAGAGTATTCTATATGTTTTATTCAATCATAATTTATTGAAAATATGCATGCTACTCCAAAACAATAATGGCTGGAATACTTAGTTGTAAGTCATTGATATATTATGAAGCACAAACAAAGAGGAGAGCAGTCTCACTTTCTGCATTATAATGCACACAACAATCAGCTGTCTTCCAAGCAGCTGGCCTGGGTTTGCTTCCCATTCAATGCATTTGACATATGAAAAAAAAAACAACTTAGAAAGAATTAAGGAAACCCAGGCTTGTTACATCATAATGGAACCTTAACTCATTTGATTGTTAAGAATCTTATAGGCTTGTGATTCCTGGAACATTGTACTCACCATCAGTGATTTTATAATACCCTGCTTCTTTAAGACTTACTGGCAATCCTGGAAATTAATTTAAACCTGCAACTATGGATGTGGCAGCGTGAAGATATTAAACTTCCCCACATAGCACGGCAATGCTGCTCCAATAATACTAATGACCATACCACATCCATCACCTCCACTGAAGTACGTTCATCAGTGAAGAGAAAAAAGGATTTTTTAAAAAATAAGTTGCTTAATTTGTGAATTGGAATTATCTTTATTATATATAATATCTTTGTTAAAAGGAGGTTACCTTGACAACAATTTGAAATTGTTGATTGTTATCTATATTGAGATTATCTAAGTGTTGACTGGTTTCTAATGATTATATATATATTAAAAGATCATTATTAACCCTATACATCCCTTCTCAGGTTTTCAAAATATACATAAATACATATTATTATTTCATATATCCATGATTCTTTTCTGGTGTGCAGATCCACAGTCTTCAGGATACAGGCTGTCCTTTACCATCTACATTTTAATTTTTACTCCTTTCCAGATATTTTCTTACCAATAGTGACCTGAGAAATATCTGATTATTTTCTCTTCAGAATGGAGCATTTATATCATATCCAGCTCTAATTTTAAATGTGTTTTTTTTTTTGGGGGGAACTTTACAATATGAATTCCCTTTGGTTTTATGCTGTAATTTTTTACTTTTAAACTTCCTGTGGCAACATTTATTTTTGTAAGGAAATCATTTTTATTACTTTGCCACCATTGCTATAATTTTCTATAACTATTAGGTTAACACTTGCATTTGTAAAGTGTTCTTTCCATTCTTATTTATCACAATTTTTTTTCATCAATGTTCCTCTTGTGGATTTTGGTACTTGTTTTTTTCACTTAAATATTCATATGTAACATAAACACCACTTTCACTTTTATCATCCACCAAGGTCTTGATGTCCATACTACACTCGTTTATTATGTACTTATTTTTTCTATATATCTTCCCATACCTTGCATTTTCTCTTCATTCTCTTTCTCATGGTCATCCATCTCTGACTTCACTTGTTTGACTTTTCCCTCCAAATTGTTTACTTTACCATCCACCCTTTTTGCTATCCTCATCAATCTTCTTTAACATTCTCTCTTCAGAGGCCTTTTGATTATCTTTCATTTCAGCCTTGAATTCCACCATTTTGCTTTTGAATTCCTTCATTAACTCCTTAATCATTTCAAGTATTACTGACACATTACTCTCAAAAGTTTCATCCTGTCTCTAATTTTATATACATATATACTATTTTTATTTTATTTTCTGCTGATAACTCGTATATATATTGATTTTATTTTCTACTAAAAGTCAAAATAATTTCTTTTTTCTTTCTTTTATTTTTAAATTAATTCTCCAGCTCTATTTAAAACTGTTTAGTATTTCAATTAATATTATGCTCATTGATCCCCCTGCCTCCTACTATCACATTTGCTCTTTGATTCTTAATTTCACTATCTATTTGCCTACTTCAATCCCCTGCCAAAACACATTAACTGAATAAACACTCTAAAAACTGACAAACAAAAAAACCCCATTTGTGTCTTTTTTCTTTTTAAAACAATTGCATATTGTCTCAGGTTATGAGTTTTATTTTCATAGCCTTAATTTGGGCTATTGCACTAAGTCAAAGTCCCACATTGGAAGGTTATTGTACAGAACTGTAACCTTTTCATCAAGAAAAGGTTTTTCCTTATGAGATTCCATTTAAACAGGCAAAACTCTCCATACAGTTATGTGCTAACATGAGATGATGATCATGTGATGTTTAGAGATTCCGTTCAGTTTTAAACTATTTACACTATATATATATATAACAGTGTAATGTTTGTGACATGACCAAATTACTTCTTCCTTTTTAATTTAATAAATAAATATTAGGAAAAATGCAATTAAATTTCCTGGTCAATATAACTCCTAGTATTATTATATGGTACGATATAAAAGAGAAACTATAGCTTGGGATAGTTTTAATTTATTTGTTTCAGGTGCCAGTGTTAAGTGAACTGTATTAACTGATCACATTGTCACAAAATTAATTAATAAAGGCAGAGAATTTCTCTTTTATAATTACCAGTTTTTATTATCTAGTTTTTATTTATGGAGATTTAACAAATTGATTACATGTTGTGCCATTTATTTATATATATGGTACAAATTACTATTTAATATTGGGTATCATTTAAATAAAAAAAGAGAGAACCTGATCCTTAATTTTTTTTTGTAATATAATGTTTTAAGAAAAACGTACAGTGAAAGTTTAATTTTTCTTTTTTTTTAATATAAGTTAACTAAAGTAAATTCAATGTGGGAAAGTGCATACTGAATAATTGATTCAAGTAGTGAAAGAAAATTCCAAAGATAAAAGATTTCTATCAGAAAGTCCAACTTTCTGATAGTAATTAAAAATGGTAGAAATTATTAATGAGAAAACAGACTTTGTAATAATAAAAAAGGAGAATAATGTAGAAGTTTATAAAATAAAACAAAAGGTAAAAAGGAATATGCGCAGAACTTCTAAAAAGAATCTGGGAATATAAAAGGAGCTGACAGATTTGAAAAGTGTCTTTTGTCTTGTCGTTCCAGAGAGTGTTGAGCAATTTGAAGTGCCTCGTATTTTTTTTAAACAAAAAAAAAAATATTAATAAAATGTGTCCACTTAGATACGAACTGAAATCGCTCATCATGAGTGAGTAGAACTCTATCATTTGCCGACACTTTCTCTCGAGAAAAGTCACCTAGATCGTCATCTGACTCTACCTAAATTTGATCGGAGATTTGGAAGAAGTGCAATTAAAAAAAACAACTACTGCGGACTACCCACTGACTGAATTGGACGTTGGAGGATCAATGACCTATTTAAATATAAACTTACCGGTAAGTTAATGGCCATAACTTTATATAAAGCTTTATGAACTGAGATTTTAATGAAATGTTTATCCCATAATTTTGTGATCTAAAGATTTGCAAACGGAGTAGTAAATGAAACAGTACCACAGAAAAATAAGACACAAACTAACTATTGCTTCAATATTTGAATCAAATTATTAAATTCGTTATGCACAATACGTCCCAACATTATAATTTTTCATTTATCATAAATATTAAATCTTTGTTATTAACATACTTTCATTGTACGTGTATAAATTTAGAGTTATTATATTTAAGTTTTGATTATTTAGAATCAAATTAGTATACAAATTACCTTTGCTAAATAGATTTATTTTTCTTAATTAAGTCAAAGGGGAATATCTTCTACTTAACGGGAATTTTAACCCAGATCGTATAATTATTAGTTTACGAGTTACAATATGTTTGACGCCAACTCAGTGGGTCTAACGACTCTTGGGCCCTCATGTAGAAATTAAAAACTGAGTCAGCTCACAATTGTACTTTTGTAATAATTCTAGGCCGAGTTGATCAGGAAAGATAGTTATGTTTTGGAATAATAATGAAACGTTCTTCTTTTTTTTTATAAAATAAATGAACATTTATTTTTCTTTTGCATAACTTGATCAACTCATGCATTTATAATGCGTGTAGAGGCCTAGAAATACAGAAAACGTTGTAATGTATTAGCATTCTTATATGAATGAATCTAGGTAATGAAGATTGCTGAAATTAAATTATAATATAGATTTAATAAACAAGTAAATCCACACTATAAATACAAAATTATTTATTAACACTACCCTACTGAATATTATTAAACATTAACATATAGATATAACGGTATGTAGATTAGTTACATAACACATATTCTTAATTACAAATTTAATTCAGTATATTATTAGCAATGAAGTTTAGTTCATCTGACTTTTTAGTTCACTAAAAATTTATATTATTAGTTCAAATAAACATTAAAATTAGGTATAGAACTCTCATTAATCCTACCTATTATTTTTTTGATTGTATTAATGATTGGTATAATAGGTGCTTACCATGGCTATGTGTTTTTTATTTCTATGAACTATGAGATCCATTATGTCCATTTGAAGTGTCGTTTTTCTTATTAGCTTGCTAGGGTCTGGTTATTATGTAGGCACACATTTTGAATCTAGACAACCTCACAACTTTAGGTTAGAAAGATGGCATCGGTAACCATATCTGGTTAGCAGTGCATCTGGTTTGAATTATTTCTGCAGGTAAAAACAAACATGTTGCAAAACATTGTTATATGGATTTCTGAATCTTTCTCTGTGATACATCACTCAATGAAGAATACAGCATTCTAATTTGAAGAATTCATAAACAATATTAATGTAACAGAGAAGGAATAAGTGAAGCAAAGTTCTCAGGATTGCCTTTTTATATCATTGATTTTATTTTATTATGCAAGTACCTATTCACATTTTTTTTAACTCTTCAGAAATTTAATTCCATGTAAAGATTATTTTTGTTATAATTAATTTACAATATTAATCATAACTTACATACAATACATGGTTTTATATTATCTTTAATATAGCAATCATTTTTGTTTGTGGACATAATTTCATCAAACAAAATAAATGAACACTTTACAAAATTTAAACAACGTTTAATTCTATATAATCCCTAATTTTTTTAATTTTATTTACTAAGTTCATATTGGCTATCGGCATTCCAGTCGGCCATATTTAATTAGGGAGAGATGAAATATTATACCTCCCTTCTTCTCTAATTACAGTTAATTATATTTTTTTCTTATCTTAAAGGAAATTTACATGTGCATTTATTTTTCTTTGATTATCAGGGTAGTTATAGTAAAAAATAATACATCTTGTTTATTACAAAATAAAATAAATTATATTTTTTATATATTATTATATTTTATAAAATATATTTTTCTTTCAGCAATCTTCTTTCATAGTAGAATGTCAAATATACCTCCAAAAATACTGGTACAATATATAATTAGGTATCACATTCATCTACGAAGGATGACAATCTCAAATCATTCCAATCACTTTTACAGCATAAAATATCATCAGTTATTACTATTCATTATCCATTCAAATGTTTAATTGATTGGGAGTATAATATGCAGATGCAGTCATTTTATAATATCCTTTACATTAATCACATTTAAAGTATCTATACCTTTTATTAATCATAATAGTAATATTGCTAAACATATGCTATTTAATATTCTGAACTTAATAACAAACACCCCTCTATTCTTTTAAAACAATAATAAACTTATAATTGAAGACATGTTTGCATCCATCTTTATTGTTAAATGAAGGTTGTCTTGACAGCAGTTTGAAATTGTTGATTATTATTGATATTGGGATTGTCTAAGCGTTGACTGGTTTTTTAATGATATATATAAATACAGACATACTTTATATATATATTTGAAATGGAAGCATAATTCATATACTTGGAGTTTGATTGTAATGTAGCGGATTTGAACACGGTCTTTCAAGCTCCCTTCAGCCATCCACTCTCTCATATAACCGATACACATGTGTTTGGTCATGTGTATCGGTTATATGAGATAGAGTGGACGATTGAAGGGAGCTTGAAAGTCTGTGTTCAAATCCCTTATATATACACACATACACAGAATTTGTAATAATAGAAATAATAACCATGACTTATTTTTATTTTTAATACTACTTCCAGCAACAACTTTGTTGGCTGAATAATATTAAGTTGATTGTCTAATTATATTATACAAATGGTAAACATTTGCATTTTAGTATCAAACATTATTTGAAAATCATCAAAATGGATCTTTTTAAAATTGTGAATGCAGCGAAGAGCTTTTATTTACTTCACAATATTTAAATTTTAAGTAGCATTAAAAGAGCTGATTTTGCATTTCATTTTACCAAGGAGGAATTTTGAATGACTATTTGTTAAAATAAATATTCCATGAATGAGTAGAAGTTTACAAATAACATTTTTTTTTGTTAAATAAATAGCATTTTATTTTAGAATATTTTTTTCTTTTCTTGTAGGTGATTAAGTCTTTTATGCTATATTTTAATGTTTGTCAATATGTTTATCTGATAGAAACTTTTTTATATATTGGATTTATATCTTAATAAAATGCTCATATTTAATGAATAAATAACTGTCACATTTAAATGATTTTTCACAAAACTTTTGTATTGTTTAAATTTTACCTACAAGTTCGAGATTTTGAAAAATGAATGTACTTTAGCTGACTATAAAAACCGACATCCTTTTTTTAAAAGGCAAATTAGATCATGTGGCTACTTTTTTATTCCATTAAATTTTATTTATATATTGCTAACTTTCTGTTATATTATTATTATAAAAGTATATATATATTTTAAAAAGCAAACTTTTATCATTTTTACTTTTCTTCATATAACAATATCTCCTACTTTTCTGACTTTTCTGTTATAATTAATAGTTGGTTTAACAGTATCACATCGATTTTTTTCGTATAATACTGAATTAGGATATATTGCTTTAATGTAAAAATAAAATGTGTACTGTATAATTATTAAGTTGAATATTTGCATAAAAATCTGAACACAACAAGTCAGATGAAAAATAACTGCTCTATCATTTATAACTTTTTTGTTTATGTGGAAGTTAAAAATAAACATAATTCATATATTAAAATAAAAGAATTATAAATATAGGGGATTTGAATACAGACTTTCAAACACCCTTCAACTATCCATACTATCTCATACTACTGATACACATGACCACATACATGTAGAAAAGATAAATAATCACCAATAAATGGATTTCATTATGCCTCAGTATTCAAACTCAGGAGAAATTTGCCTCCAGTTCTCTTCAGGGGTGAATTTGCACTAGATAGAAATTACTGCAACTCTATACAGGTTCTAATTGATTTAAAGATCTATCCAAACATAATGATATATCATCATATAAGAATAAAATGTGTGTGTGGGTATATATATTCAGTTATAAGTTGATGAGTGAATGTATAAATGATTTTGATAAACTAAAAACCAGTGTAATTTAAATCAAGTTAACAATGTTTATTAAATAACAAAATAAAAATTCAAAACTCTTTAACATGATAAAAAGATTATAATTGTATGTGTCAAGAATGTATTTCTACCATATCAATGATTAATATATTCACTATTCCACATTGCAAGACACTAACTATTTATAAAACAGATAAAAAATCTTTTATTAAAATTGACCTCAAAGCTAGCTGATTTATAATATTATACAAGTATATCCATAATAACCTCATTATCCAATTCCAATTATTGCTGTTCCATCTTCTTTGGGACCCCTTTCCCTAAAGTTGATAGGAAAGAGCATCCATACAGGAAGATTAGTCATTTATACTGAAAAATAAACATAAATAATTTTTAGTTAACAATGAACAAATAAAACACAAA
This sequence comes from Epiperipatus broadwayi, assembly GCA_028023455.1. NCBI lineage: Eukaryota > Metazoa > Onychophora > Udeonychophora > Euonychophora > Peripatidae > Epiperipatus > Epiperipatus broadwayi. Next base: position 10,076,097 of record JAQFVV010012402.1, read on the forward strand.
CTCTCCTTTAGTAGTGTATGTGCTTAATATGGAATAGTATCAAAAATCTTACTTCATTCCATATCAGTGATGATGATCAAATGTTAAGTCACTACAGAGGGAAAACTGACCTAAATTTTATTTAACATAAATTTTTTTTTTCTCTAACTTAATAATGCCTCCCCTCACTTTCTTGCTTTCAATCAGACTTTTCCAAGTTCTAGGCATGTTTAAGCTTTTAAGTATGGAGAAAAAAAAACTAGAATTTTTACAAACAAATATATATTAAAAAGCATAATAAATCCAAACATTCATTAATTCATCTTGGTTAATGTCCATGAGTTTGGCAATAATATCATTTATGGATACAGTCTATCTCTCTTTGAATCATCCTTCCTCAGTAAGTCATTCATCACCTACTAGAATTCCTTGGTAACATGCTTGAAATGATGTAGCTTCCATTTTCTACAGTTGCTTTCCTTCTGGATCCATTTAGACATTTATGTAAGACTTTTGATGTTCTTTAGGCATTATGTAGGCAAGTAGGTTAAATCATTGCACTCCTATGATAGTGTAGCAATCCAGCCCTATGGCAATATTAATTTAGCTGGATTACATTGTGTAGCAATTCATAATAGATTTACTTTTTCTTAATTTATTATTTGGCTTTTAACGGCTTATATAAGAAAAAAGTTACTTCATCATTTATATATATATATGCTAGCAATGTTTTACTTCTCTTTTCTCTGTATTCAAATAATAGCACAGTTTTTATTTTTAAATTTCAATTTAAAATCAGTTCAGTTCTTTTGTTAAACCATACAAATTTATCAATTTTTTCTCTGTTTAAATGTTGGTTGTAATTTTTTATAATTTTGCACTAAGATTATACAAATAATTCGGAATGTTCGAATAAGTCATTCATCTTCTCTTGGATTCGAACATTCAATCTTTAAAAGTTGGCTTTGTACAGTTCTTGTATCATTTGAAAAATGACAAAAGATGATGGAAATGAACTAGATTTGCTTTTATACTCTGCTTAGTTTCTAGTGTTTAGTATATGAACATTTCCATTTTCTTTTCCATTGCTATAGCTGTCTATTGTTGCATATATTATATTGATTGTAATTAAAAAATAAAATTACATAATAGAATTCTACTCTTATTTTTCATACTTGATTGCCTAGTAATTGGCTTGACATTAGGTCATCACTATGTTTATTAAGTCCTAAGTCTTTATTCATGACATAACACATTTATAAATAACTCATTATTAGTCTATATATATACACCTGGGTCTCATTTTACATGATAGATAGGTTCCTCAGAAAACACACGCAAAGGAAATCGTGCAAAAATAGACATAACTTACATTGAAAAAGGGGGGATGCAGTCTGTGATTTTTCAAAATTCACTTAAAAGCAAAGCACCAATGTAAAATTACATTAAAATTCACGCACAAAAAAATAAGGAAATAAAATATGACTAATAAAAAATTTCAAATTTGAAAAAAATTGATACAAGACAAACTTTTTTTAACTATAATATTTAATTTTATTCAAAATAATATATTTTTATGCATAATTTACAGTACAGTAATTTACATTTTTTTTATACACGTTTTAATTATTATGATTTTCTGGTGAGAACGTAATTAGTAATTAATCTTTGAGACGATGATTTTATTAATTGTTTACGAAGCTCATGATATCCAGACATACAACCATTTAGTTCTCATTGGAATTTAAGAGCACATTAATGATTAGTGTCATTAATAAGAAAATAGTAATTGATTACGTTCTTTTTTAAAAAGCAAAAACATAATGTGATTTAAAATGCAAAATTAACACACACATTTGAACAAATTTATATCATAATCTTGTAAAATTTAATGTGTATATACATAAAATGTGGAAATCATGATTTTAATTTCATTGCATAAAATCTTACTATTATAAAGCACTGAAAATATAGAAATTACTAAGATGGAAGTTGAATTCCAATAATGTGCTGTCACTTTCAATATAATGTAAGTGCACGAAATTTATTATTTAATGTAATAGCGAATTATCGGAATCGACTTCCGGTGAAACACGAATCGCGTAACTTCAAAATCATGTTAAATAAGTCCACGTAAAAAGAGACCCAGGTGTATATAGGAAGGATTTCTTTAACTGGGTTTTTTTATTTCTCATTAAACAAGAGAAATTAGTTCATTGTGACATTTGTTTAATTTAGTATTTAATAAAGCAAACATTAATCACGTAATACAACAAACATTAATAACGTATATATATATATATGTTTACAAAAAAAGTAATAGTGTAAATTCAACTATCTGTTAGTTAAGCTTATGTTTTAACTGAGTTTGATCTGGTGGTGTGGATAAACAAAGGCTGGTTTCAATAAGATTGTAAGATACCTTTATAATATATATATATGTTAACAGATGGCATTCTACCAAAAACACCGTCAAGCGTATTTCGTTTACATAAACGTCAGAGAATGCATTCACTATCTCTAACTTTAATTCCACTTTCAGATCATGATTTCAAGCTATTTTCTATTGTCAGTGAAGGACAGGAATAAGAACTAGATCTAAACACAAACTCTGAGCGTTTATGAAACAGTTTCTATTCAGCTTGCAAGCATGAATTTTTTTAGACACGTTAATGTCTTCGAACTCAGCATAGCAAGCCAGATAGCTACATGGGTCTGATATCAGTTCAGCATCACCACATAGTAGAAGCCTCTGCAATATATATCATTGCAAGAAAGACCTCAAAGGTACATTTATGAAAAACAAAATCAAGTTAAAAACTTGTTAACGCTTGTATTTATGTCAACAGATGGCGTTCTACCAAAAACACCATCAAGCGTATTTCGTTTACATAAACATCAGAGAATGCATTCACTATCTCTAACTTTAATTCCACTTTCAGATCATGATTTCAAGCTATTTGCTATCGTCAGTGAAAGACAGGAATAAGAACTAGATCTAAACACAAACTCTGAGCATTTATGAAACAGTTTCTATTCAGCTTGATTTTGTTTTTCATAAATGTACCTTTGAGGTCTTTCTTGCAATGATATATATTGCAGAGGCTTCTACTATGTGGTGATGCTGAACTGATATCAGACCCATGTAGCTATCTGGCTTGCTATGCTGAGTTCGAAGATATTAACGTGTCTAAAAAATTCACGCTTGCAAGCTGAATAGAAACTGTTTCATAAATGCTCAGAGTTTGTGTTTAGATCTAGTTCTTATTCCTGTCTTTCACTGACGATAGCAAATAGCTTGAAATCATGATCTGAAAGTGGAATTAAAGTTAGAGATAGTGAATGCATTCTCTGACATTTATGTAAACGAAATACGCTTGACGGTGTTTTTGGTAGAACGCCATCTGTTGACATAAATACAAGCGTTAACAAGTTTTTAACTTGATTTTGTTTTTCATAAATGTACCTTTGAGGTCTTTCTTGCAGTGATATATATTGCAGAGGCTTCTACTATGTGGTGATGCTGAACTGATATCAGACCCATGTAGCTATCTGGCTTGCTATGCTGAGTTCGAAGACATTAACGTGTCTAAAAAATTCACGCTTGCAAGCTGAATAGAAACTGTTTCATAAACGCTCGGTTGTTTGGTTTTCGTTCGCTTGAAATCATGGGGGTTAAAGTTGGTAGTATTCTCTGACGTTATGAAAGAAATACGCTTGCAAGCTGAATAGAAACTGTTTCATAAACGCTCAGAGTTTGTGTTTAGATCTAGTTCTTATTCCTGTCCTTCACTGACGATAGCAAATAGCTTGAAATCATGATCTGAAAGTGGAATTAAAGTTAGAGATGGTGAATGCATTCTCTGACGTTTATGTAAACGAAATACGCTTGACGGTGTTTTTGATAGAATGCCATCTGTTGACATAAATACAAGCGTTAACAAGTTTTTAACTTGATTTTGTTTTTCATATATATATACTGAATATATGTGTGTCCTTTATTTTGTCTATGAATCTTCTGCTCATTTTTGACTCTTTAATTTTCCTATTTTACCTATATATTATGTTTCACTATACCACTATAAATTTATTTTTGCAATATATATCTTAAATCATATATTTTAAAAGAAAAACTAAATTATATAAATAAAAACACTTGTTTATTAGTTAGATTTTCACTACATTAAATTAAATCATCAAAATATCATTTTAAATTGAGTTAAACAAATATGTTCAGACTTTTTTTATTTATTTATTTCAACATATTATTTTTTAAAACAAAAATGAAGGATTAACATGTGATATGGATATATTTGTGATCCTTAATTAAATTATACAGTCATTATAAACCTTATCTTTAACTCTATTATTTCTTTCTCTCTCTTTTGAGTTAGAATAGTCATATACTTTTATAGTGGTTGCTAATGACGATGATGGTGATGATTATACAGTATATATTTTATGTGTAATTCAGTACTTCTAATTATTGCATTCGCAAAATTTTATTTTATTGTTCTTAAATAATTTTAAATAGGAATTAAAGAAACTTAAAAATGTCACTAACATTTTTCTTTTTTAAAAGTAGTGACATATTGTAAAAGATTTAGCCTTCTCACACATTTATTCAAGTATATAATTAATCTCTCTTCACGATCCCATTATTTTAACACCCATCCATCCCATATGAATTGTTTTAACGATATTTATTCTTAGAAATTTTGTGCATCAAATGTCTAATTAAACTCCAACTCTGTGTAAAAAAATATTTTTGTTAATCTATTGTTTTTATATTTGTTTTTTTTTCTTCAACAGCTACTTACATAATTAACCTTTTCCAGGTATTTTAAAAAAAGTTCATCATATTTGCTTTTAAATAGATTTAAAAATTTTCTATAATTCTTTTAAAAAAAAACACATCACTTTTTATCTAATGAAACATCAAGTCATTAAGTCAGACTTGCATTGTTTTACATTAGTATTGTATTTTGATGCTTTAACATAAGTATTAAGTTTCATATAAATGTAAAATTATAATGAAAAAGTAGCTAAAAATAATAAATACAAAGTATAACTGTCTCATTATATATATACTCCAAAGTTTATATTCTTACTCTGAATTTTTTTAAAGAGGATTTATATTTGTGAATCTTTTATATGTGTTAAAAAATAAAGAGCTCTGCTAATTTGCTCTAACAAGCTTTATTGATAAATGACAGTTAAACAAAACATTTAAGAATCTCTATCTTGAAAACCCCTCCCTAACCTCAGACCAATGGTTTCATGCTTTGGCACTCCTCAGTGAGATGCTAGGATAGTTACAGACACTAGATCTAAAAATAACAAGCCAAAGTCAGCATTTATCTAAAAGTTAACTATTAAGTAAAAAATGTGAAATTTTTAGATACCTAAATGTCTTCAAACCTAGCTATTTAACTTAAATAGCTATATGGGGCTGAGAGATCTTCAGCCAAACCATATATTAATAGCCATAGCAATATAGTCAATATATAGTCAAAGTCATATATCACATGACTCAATTTTTAAGCTTGTAAATAAAAATTGAATTATGTGATATATGTCTTTGGTTTTTTGTATGTATTCTCTTAATGCATTCAGAACATAACTAGATATATCTCGGTGTATCCCAGCAAATGTTCTAAACTAAACACCAATCTGTTCAAAAAATAATTTACTTACCAATATTTTTGTTTGTCAGCTTCCTTTTAACAAAATATCCAGATGTTTTTATATAAATATACCAAATTTTATATGACGATTTCAAGTAATAACTTTTTAAAAAAGAAGTCACATTTCATAATTCATTATCTTGCAGTTATTCTTCCTCTTTCCTCTTAGCAAAATCTTTTGTCAGAAAGTATTTATATTTGATATTAGGATTAGCTTTAAGTAATTTTGCATTCATATAATCACAGTTCAAATATCCACCTAAATTTATGATTTTTTTAAAAACAAATTTCATAAAATAAACAAAAAAGCAAAACAAGCTCATATATCTATATTGAATACTTTAATTTATTTAAGAATATAATGAGTATGGGAGAAGTATTTAAACTTAAGAGAAATTTGTGATAGAGATTAAATATGCATGTAAGTTATAGCATTATGTCAGGGGTCTCCAACCTTTTTGTACTTAAGAGCACATTCTATAATACCAGCCAGGTGGCGGAAACATTTATTTTTTTAATCAGGTGGTGGGCACCATTTATTTTTTCAATGTAAATTTATAGTTGGATATTGTTAATAATACACATAATGTACAAAAAAAATATTTATTTCAAAAATAAAATTTTAACATATAATTAACGTTTATATTTTTACGCTGTAAAAGTATACTATGCCCTACAATTTGATTACAATATAATACAATAATTTATAAAAAAATTTAAAAATTAAATTTATTTGTATCAGATAAATAATTTTTTATCGTGTTCGGATAGCGGCGGGCACACCTAAAATGGTCTGCGGGTGCCATGGTGCCTGCAGGCATAGGGTTGGGGATCCCTGCATTATGCCATATCCATAATCAAGTATTGTATTTGGTCAGTCATATATTGCTTGGTTATTTAATTAAACCATCTTTATGCAAAGAAGACATTTAATTAAAATTATTAACTGTACATTGGTATTACTTGTTTATTAATTAATGATAAATTTAAATAGAAAGAAGTGCAGAGAAATTGATCAATGAGAATTTTTAAGAATATAACGAGTTAATTTTATTTGCTTTGACGTTTATTTTTGTTATACTATAGTGAGTTCTATCTTAGAGCTATTTGACATTTATGGTTAAGACAATTATTTTCACTCTCAATGTTTATTTCCATTTTACTATAATTCTCTAAGTTAAGTTTTAACTTAGTTTGTTATTTAAGTGAATATAGAAAGGCACATTGTAATAAGTAAATATTACTTTAGTTTTGAATAAATTAATATTTACATATATATAGGCAATAAATTAATAAACTTAATTGACATGAGCACAACTTTCTTTTGCTTTTCTGTTTGACATTTTAGTGTTATTAACTTTTATTTCTAAATTTTTTAAATATTTTTCTACAATATGAAAAATGATATAAAGATAGATCTTTAATTTGAAAAAATAAAAATGAAAAATTTTAATGACTAAATTTATGTACATTAACTATGTAAATATTTAAATATTCATAAAAAAGTGCATAGTGAACTTATTTACACAGCACATATTGTAAATATACTTCCAATATTAAAATTATTAAGTATTTTAATTTATTGTTTTTTATTGACCATAGAATTAAGCTATATGTATAAAATGTATTTCTTACAATTACATAAATATAATTTAATAATAACAATCAATCACTCAATCCTTAGTTTACACAATATATGATAAAATAAACTATTCTAATCTCTAGTGTTGTTTATAGTAAGTTTGAGTAATCAGTGACTAGCAGATGGTAGAATACTATTTCATTGAATCATAAGTCTGATTCAGGCAAAAGCCAAAAACTATTTCAAGGATAAAGATTTAACTGCAACTGCCATTGGTAATCAGTGATTATTCAAGCTTGCTATAAATGACTTAGAATAGAAAATTGTTTATTTATCAGAAACATAATTTAATAAAAAGCATTGTTTACTTAATAAAGGTAATTGGAAAAAATATAATTATAAATAGAAGTATTGAAGTTTTATTGAGCAACACTAAAAAAAATTATATATATATTGGAATTTTATTCAATTTCTTTTATCACATCACTGATCAATATTTCTGTGATATTTGATGTTTTCATTTATTTGAATACCTATTGATTATATTTATCAGATAATCAAGACTTTACATTGTTCTTACATTTATAATTACATTTTTATATATAAAAAGCTATTATACTAAGTGATTTGTACATTATTATGATAGTAATATGCTTGTAAACACATATACAAGCATACAGTGTTTAGCAATTTTCATCTTTCCTATTGCAAGATTATAAATTTTGAATGTCTTTTTGGTTGTTTGAAATGAAATATTTAATTTTAATTTATGAAAAAAAATTATATAAATGCACAATATAAAAACTATTTGGCACTGTTTTATTAGCTGGTGTCAGCTGCTTGATGGTATTATTTATATGCAAAAACACATAAATATTCCATTTACATGGCTGCCACCAAAAACTCATCCAAACAGACACAACTTTTTTATTGTAACTAATGGCTTGCTTTGTCTTGCTCAGTTTGTGTGAGTGCACACAATTCTATCTTTTATCAATGTTAACAACACTTACACTACCATACCATTTCAGGGTGCATGGATTTAAAGTTTGTAGAACTCATGCAATCTGCATTCAAAAGTAATTATAGTACAACTTAAGTAACATACTATTAAAAAATAATAATTATAAGCCCATTACCCCTACTTCCCAACACAACATGTAAGGAGTAAATAATTAGAAAAGGTTACAGGAAACCACAATTTCACTGTTTTCCTGAAAAAAGTCACAATTCGCAAAAAAATCTATGAGAATTAAAATGTCAAACTGTAAAATTTTCTCGTAGTTATATAGAGACAATAAGAAATTATAAAAATGAATACATTTATTAATCTTCCAAAAAACACCCAATAAACAATCAAATTTGAAATTATTAATCATTATTAATAGGTGTGCAATTAACATACATACCTTAGTTACATATACTTTCAAATGTAGCTATTGTAAACAATAAATAAATAATTTTTTTTTTTTCCAAAAATGACACCAAAAAAAGTAAAATACAGTTCAGTAAATAAAGCATTATCATTTCTTCCACCATGATGTAGTTAGTTATCTCTGAAGAAATAATAATAGATTTTTTAAAGTTTGCAGGGGGGATTTTGCCAGTGCTGGAGTACATGGGGACCATTAATTCTACTCTAGAATATTTGCAATAACATATGTCAATTTATAAGTTTTAATTATTGCGAATGTGAAAAGGCATACTATCTGCCCTACATTGCAGGACTAAGATGAAATTTGTAAGCACTTATAAGTAAAGGTTTAAATTTTGTATTGTAAAATTGTTATCGAATAAATTACAATCATTGAATAAGGAAATCAATGAATTACATTAACCTGTAGGATAAATCGTCTGACTGTAAAATTTCTCACAGTTCTATCCAGAGACCCAAAGAAATTGTCAAAAGAATACATTTATTAATCTTAAAAAAACCCCAAAACAATAACTAATCGAATTGGAAATTATTAATTGTTATTAATAGATGTGCCATTAACATCCATACACATCTTCTTTCAAAGATAACTATTGTAATAAATAATTTTCCTTTTCAAAAATTAAAAAAAAAATACAGTTCAGTAATTAAAGCATTATCATTTCTTCCACCACGATGTAATTAGTTATCTCTCAAGCAATGATAGTAGACTTTATAAACTTTGCAGGGAGGGGGGATGATGGTTTTGCCAGTGCTGGTATACACAAGGAATTATACTATAATATAATATTTGCAAAAATGTATGTTAATGCAAAATTGTTATAAATTATAGTAATTTATTAAGGAAATAAATGAATTACATTAACCCGTATGATTATTATTATTTCATAAATAACAGGGTAGGCCCAGTAACATTATATTTCTGTGTTTTTACATAGTAACAACACCATAAGTGGCTGACACTGGCTAATGGAATAGTACCAACTATTTATATAGACATCATTAAATTCAAATTATTTTTAACACAATTATCAAAGGCATATGTGTGTGTTTATTATTTCTCTATATATAAATATACAAGGTGTTCCAAAATATGTGCACATTTTATGTGTCCATATTTTATTATATGTTTCTTTTTTAGGTAAAACTTTGTTTTTGAAATGGATAATTAGAGATCTTCTTTTGAATAATGAAAATTAATGCTGAAATGGTTTTGGAAAAGAGAAAATTTAAATGAAGTTCAGAGAAAGTGGATAAGACATTTTAGAACAGAACCTTCATTGAGAATCACCATTTCATATGCCCACATTAAATTTTAAAATTTTAGACTACACAAAGTGTTTATAATCATCTATGTGGACAACCATAAATATATGCAAACCCCAGAAATTTAGAAGATCTATTCGATCAATGCAATATGGAGCTTGAATAGACATTATATTTTAAAGCAAGCAAAATGACAAAAATACATCTTTAAAAATTAGTGCATATATAAATGAAGATAATCTTGGCTATAAAATTGAATTTTGTGAATAGTTTTGACTGAAAATAGCAGAATAAAGTTTCTTAATAAAATTGTTTGGTCTGATGAAATCAAATTTAAACCAAAGACTGTAGTCAACTGACACAATAGAAAATACTCATCCATTGAGAATTCCCATGCTGATATGGACAGGTATATGTATTAACCAAGATTGACAGTATTGTCTATTATTAAAAGGTTTGATGAAATTTTAACTGATTATAAAAAATTCATTATACAGGATTTAGTTGCACCATAAATTATGTAATTATATAAAAATGTAAAAGATATTATTTGAAATAAAATAGGAAATTTCATCTAAATCCAAGGGTTAACTTGATGTGATCTTTCCAACAGATACCTTAGATATAGGTGTTCTTTTGTAAAGTCAGCATATTTTCTGCAATTTGTTACTTGATTTTTATTTGACGAAGTTCTTAAAAGACAAAATCCATGACATGAAATTTGAAACTGTAGTTATGGCTCGAAATTGAAGAGAATTTTTATACAATTATTGCACAAGATTATTTGAGGTTTGTAGATTGATTTTTCTGTAACTTTGACGATACTCAAAGTATAATGAAAATATTTTGAACTATTGAGATAATATCTTAATCATTTTAATTTGAACAATTATCACAACATCTTGATTTGTTTTGGAATATTTTTGTATTTATTTTTCATTTGTACAAAATTATAAAAAAAAAAATCATTATTGAATTTAAATAAAAAAAATAAAGATTAAATTTATGTGTGTACATTTTTTGGGACTCTCTGACATTTATATTCTAACTATAACAATTACATAAATATATTTCACCTCATTTACTATTTTCAAATATAAAAGTTCATATTTATACTTTTCATATCTATCCATAAAATATGAAAATTAGTTTCTCAGTTTGCCTGTGTGTTTCAGTTATTACTCTCTCTTTGTAACTTTAACTAAGAAGTTCTGCTAAAAAAATTAGCATACATATCAAAATTTTAACACAATTAAAATAGTTGTCATGATAACTCCAGAATTAACTTTACAGAAATTAATTCCTGAACTGTAACAACCTCTTAATGATCATCACATGATCACCATTTTTTATGCTTGCTCATAACTGTTATTAAAACAGGAAAAACTCTCCATACAGTAATGCCACTCAGTGCAAGTCAGAGTTAATGGATTACAGAAGACTTGTGCATAAAATCCTTATCTAGGGTCTATTTGTCCAATATCTCCATACTAGTTTCTAGCTTGTGGCTTTCATCAGTGAGGAGCCTTGAATCTGAAAGCACTGCATCTAGAACTTAGGATCTAATGCAACCTTCCATAAGCCATCTTTTATCTCTATTCAACTACAAAACTATGAGAATAAAATTGAAAACAATAATGCTTTCAATCCAAGATCATTAGCTTATGTAGTCATATAGGTCTGAACTCATTTCAGTACCCATACATTTTGATGTCTTTAGTTCTTTAATAACCATAGCCACAACTATCCTATAAGGCAAGATAAACGTCATATGATCACCATTTCTTACGCTTGCATTAGATGCTAAGATCTAGGTGCAGTGCTCTCAGATCCAAGACTCCTCACTGACGAAAGCCACAATCTAGAAACTTGTCTGGGAATATTGAATGAGTAGGCACTAGATAGAGATTTTATGCACAAACCTTCTGACATCCATTCATTACTCTGGCTTGGACTGAGTGGCACTACTGTATGGATAATTTTGCCTGTTTAATAACAATTATGAGCAAGCATAAGAAATAGTGATCATGTGATGTCTATTGGTTTAATCTAATCCTACCTTATAAGATAGTGGTGGCTATGGTTATTAAAGAACCAAAGACACAAATGTTTGGGTACTGAACTGAGTTCAGACCTATATGACTATATAAGCTAGTGAGCTTGGATTGAAAATATTGTTTTCAATTTTATTCTCATAGTTGAGTAGAAATAAAAGGTGGCTGCTGAAGGGTTGCATTAGATCCTAAGACCTAAGTGCAGTGCTCTCAGATCTAAAGCTCCTTACTGATGAAAGCCACAGTGGGATATTGGATGAGTAGGCACTAGATAGGGATTTTATGCACAAGCCTTCTGACATCCTTTGATTACTCTGGCTTGCACTGAGTGGCACTACTATATGGAGAGTTTTGCCTGTTTTAATCTCCTAATAATAATGAAAAACTAATATGCTTATGATTAATCATCAAAAATATTCAAACTAGTTTTAAAAGTTATCTGTTTGAAATGACCATTTTTTAATGGGCCAAATAATCCTCAGATTTTTGTTTGCCAGTAATATCACTAAAAATTATGTCCTCAATTATATTATTATTATTATTGACATAAAGTCAATAATCATTTAGTAAGAGTTTTATGCTTCTTTTACTTACCTGAGGGAGACACTGAATCACACTGAAACACTACTTAAAATACTAATAAATGTTACATTTTCCCTGGACAATTACATATTTGATGCTAAAAAATTCATAGGAGGTTGTGATTTTTGGGGATATGTTTTCAAACAAAAATAAGAAAAAATAATGTGGATGTTATGTGGACTTTGATAGAAATGAATTTTATGAAATAAATATTCTATTTTTTTCCATTTTGTTGCTTTTTCTCTCCCTTCACCATTGTAAAAAATTTAACTTAATGACAATAGTCATCAAAGTGATCTTTAAGAATATAACAAAGTGATTGAGGATGTTTTTTGAAGGGGGAGGAGAAGAAAAAAATGCACTATTTAGATGAGAGAGAATAGGGTTTCTTTCCTCCTTTTGCAAAAAAATTTAACTAAACAATGATATTAATCAAATTCATAATCTCAACAATCATACAAATGTAACAAATTAATGAAGAGAGTTTTAAAAGCTTTTATTTAAGTTACAATCTCTGTTTGTTTATAAACACTTGATTAAATTAGAATAAAATTTTAAAATTGAGGTTCAATAGAATTTGTTGAAAATTGGTATATTTGATATAAATCACTGGAAAATACTGTATGACACTAAAATACTTTAGATAATTTACTTAGTTTTTTAAATCCAGAACACTGGGCAGATGAAATTTAAAATATGTTGATATCAAATTTAAAATAAGTTGTTAAAAAATTAAAAAAGTTTTCAGTAATACATACAAAAGGACATTATAAATATATTTTATCTGGTAGCTTGTTTCAATTAAGTGCTTTTATTGAAGTTAGAATAAAATTTTAAAATCACAGTTTAATATATTAATATTTAATATTTCAAATTTGATACATTTCTTATAAATCACTAGCAATGCAATATGGCACAAATCTTTTAGATAGGTTATATAATCTCTTAAACAATTAATAGATGAACAAAATTATATTGTAAACAATGTTGATTTAATGCTTATGATTTTATTTTCAATGTTAAAAGTATTTTAACATCACTTAAAATGGAAATAAAATAAAATCTTTGATTATAATCTTAATACTAAAAACTAAATAATAATAGCTATAAAAATATTTTATAATCAATGCTTTTATTGAATTTGCATTAAAGATTGTTTCTTCAACCATAATTGGGATTTAATATGGGGGGAGGGGGCACATCCAAAAATTAATTAAATTAATTTCTATTTTTTATTACAAAGAATTAACTTAATTAATTTCTGTATCTCCTTCCGTACTTTTATTTCAAGTTAAATATTAAAACTGCCAATTGTGCTTGAAGAAGTAATTATTTTTTTAGTACAAAGTAAACAAAAGCATTGATTATGAAATATTTTTTTATATCTATTAGTTAGCCAAACAAAAACAAGAAATGTAGGATAAAATTGGTTAAACTTTTTTTAAACTCTGCTGGTGGTGGCAAATGCCTAGCTGCTAGTTAAAAGACTTGCTTTTTTTAGTGAAAAGTAAATAAAGGCATTGATTATAGAATATCTTTTTATATTTATTATTTTATCTTGAAACAAAAAAACAAGATGTATAGAATAAAACTGACAAACTTTTTGTTTTACTTTATTGGTGGGGATGAATGTCTATTTATTTGTTGCTGGTAGTTAAAAGGCTTGCTTTTTTTGTAACATTTTTTTAAAATACTTTGTTACACTTGTACTGTCATAAACTTTATTTACATTGTTCTTGTTGTTTAAGAAAAAGGATCTATTACTTCATTAATTTTATTCATTAAAATTTCTAAATTATCTGTCAATTGTAATATGATTTCAGTAAAAATACACAGATATTGTTTTTATTTAATTTTGTTACAAAAAAAAGAGGTAGTGTTCTGTTCTATTGTGTCAGCTGCTTGATGAAGCACAAACACAGATATAATGTTCCGGGCCAGCGATTCTATAGAACTATTGACTTTATTTTTGGAATAGGAAATAAAGGTAAATTATATTACAATTTACACAAAATTAAAAAATTCAAACCAAATATAAAAATTCAAGCTGACTTTTTGGACAGTAATTAATCAGAGATTGGCTTTTTGTGCATGTGTGTGTCGATAAAAAAATACATTATTTCTAATAGCAAATAATAGTATATTAGAGATTTTTTAAACAGGAATTAATCAGAGATTGACTTTTTTGGGGGTGTGTGTGTGGATATAAAAATTTACGTTCCTTTTTTAATAGAAAATAAGAGTAAATTTTAACCTTTTTGGGACTTTAATTAATCAGATATTGTGTTTTGAAATCAAAGTCAATTATATTATAACTTCCACAAAATTTAAAAATTCAAACAAAATTTTCAAATGAAAGGTGACTTTGACTTTTTGGGACAGTAATTAATACCAGAAAATGGCATTTATTTTTTTATTTAGTGTATGGGTATATAAAAAGTTATATTACAAATAATAGTAAGTATCAGAGACTTTTTTGGACAGTAATTAGCTGTAGCCAGAAGCTGAGTAAATGGACTCTTTCTGTGTTTTATCATAGAAAGAAGTCTATTGGGCTGCAGAAACAGCATATTTCTAGAAATTTAGCTAGAAATTGCACCATCAAGCAGCTGACATGATAGAATAGAACACTACCAAAAAAAGAAAACTTAACACACATTATTTTTCTTTGTTTCTTGTTTGTAAATGGAAATACACGTACAAGAACATCATATTGCTAAATCCATTTACCATGCACTAGGACTTCTTATATGGAGTCAGGAATCTCTCAGCAACTATGTCCACAGAAATATGTTAGCCACTTACCCTCCTTTCCATTCCCCACCCTAAGTTTCTCCATGTCCTGCTCCAGCCCATTTCCACAACATAATCTTTGTCAACTATGTGATGTGATGTGATGTGATGCACTGTGACTTCTCCTTATATGGGGTCAGGAATCTCAGCAACTATACCCAGAGAAATCTGTTAATCACTTTATCTTCCCTTTCCATTCCCCACCCTAAGTTTTCCCATAATCTGCTCCATCCCATTTCCACAACATAATCTTTGTCAACTCAATCGCCTTCATATCTAAATCTTCCTTATCTTTTCCCAAATCCAGCATAAAACCAATAACCCACTTTCTGTATAATCACTGTTCATATTTATTCTTTCATAACTTCATTATTTGCATCCTTTCTGCTTTCAAATATTTCCATTGAATTAACAGATGCCTAATATTTTTCATGCCTTCCTTACACAACTTGCAGACTAAATCACCCATATTTTTTCATTTACATGTATATTCCCTTGTTGCTAAAGATCCCATTTGAGCCTTAAACAATAAACTACTTTCCTTGTTATTATTGTAAATTAACTCACACCCAATGTTCCATTTACTTCTATATATACTTAAACTCTTTTTACTCTCCATACTAGTTCTCCATCTCTCCAACTCCCTATTCTTTATTAATGCATCTATTCTTCTATCCCATTTCTTACCACTATAACACTCAACAATCCTCCTAACACAATCATCCAACCTTTTGTACAAGTATACTGATATAAATTCTTTATCCAAATCTTCTGCATATAGCATTACCTTTCTCACCCATCTTGTTGCCTGCCCTTTACTCATAACCCAATTAAATACTATTGTGGCTATTCTTTTATTATCCATAAACTGCAATCTACCAAACATTTTCATTTTTATTTTTGCATCTCTCATATAAAAAACTTGACCCTCCCATTTCCTCTTGAATTGCCTCCTTTGCTATCCACACATCTGCATCTAATGCATGTCTTCCTACTTTCCTTTGTACTTTTTATAAGTAATCTAATACCACTTTACTAACACATAACACATCATTGCCATATGTTAACCCTGCTACTGCAACTTCCTTCCATACAATTCTAGTTACACCATATTTATTATATGAAAACACTGTTAATTTCTTTATCAATCCCTTTCTTTTATTGGCTTCATTTATCTTTTTTTTTCACCATTCATCCAAGCAATTTTTCTGATTACTCAAGATGATTCCCAAATAACTATATCTATTCACCACACTTAACTTTATATCCCCCAATAAAAATTCTTCGTCTTCCCTTTCCCCAGTATTAACCATCATTATATTTGATTTTTTTTCACTAAATTTAATCCCCATCTCTTTACCCATCTTTGCACATGTCCTCAGCATAACTTTTATATCTTCTTTTCTTTCTGCACACAAAAAGACATCATCCACAAAAAAAAAAGACCCGACAAAGTATATACTCCCTTGCCACCTATTAAGGGTATCTCTATCCCTCTTCCTAGTCTTTCCTATTTCTCTCTCCATTTCACTTAAATACAACAAAAACAAAATAGGTCACATAGGACATCCTTGCCTTAGTCTTAACCATTTTTAATTTTAACTGATTCTATATCCTCTAATTGATATGTATAGTAATTATTTTCATATCGTCAATAGTGTTTAGAGGCTCCTTCAAGTATGTAAAAAAAGCATTAGAATGCTTATAAAGTATATTTAAATTTATATATTTTACATTGCAGAGAATCTTCTATCAACGATCATTTGTTTGCCAGATTGATAATATATATATAATTAAAAATTGGCCATAGATTATTATTAAGGGTGAGTGTGCACATGCAGGGCCTGATAACATGTTCTTGCAACAGCTTAATACATGTTAAAGAGAATCTAATTATGAAGAAAATCGAAACTGTGGAAGAAATAAAAAATGCCATGGATAAATCAAAGAAAAAATTATTGAAGGAAAAAAACAGCTACTATTGATCAGAACATGATTAATAGATTTTTTTTTTGTAATAAAAATCGAAAATGAAAGGAAGTGGGGAATTGTTTAAATAAAATATAAAAAAATAGAAGATAGAAGTGAAGCAGCAAAAACGTTAAACATTACTAGTGATTAATTTCTGTAGTAATTAGTCAAAATTTAATAATTACAGATTAATGTTAAATTTATTAATAATGAATCTAGAAAAAAATATAAATAAAGGCAAAATACAGTTTAATTCAATTTATTAGAAATGTTCAGATATATATAATAGATTCAATATATTTAGCGAACGATATGATACGTATTTTCAAAGTGAAGTTACTTCTAATTGTCAACTGCCCACGTCCCTTCCCGAATTAATCGCGTTTATTACCAACATGACTCATGAATGAAAAAATAGTTTTATTTACAGTGAGCCGAGATTAGACGATTGAATGATGATAAATGCTTTGAATTTGATTAAAAAATACAGATATCATATTGTCTGTATTATTATATTTATAAAATATATTATGTGTATTACATATATTATTTTACATTAAAATTTGTTAATTGAATGGACTTGCAGGTAATGAAGACTATCAGAATATTAATTTACATTTTTATGATTTAATCAGTTTTTGTTAATGATTAACTTTTGATTTAATTTTAAATATATAGTTGTCACATTGTTTTTTTTTTTATTTATTTATTAAGATACGATGAAACTTTCATATACCTCAATTAGGATCAGTCATGTGAAACTAAATTGTAGTGATTAGATAATCTTTTAGAATTCCAAGGCTAGCTCCTTAAGAGGGAAGTAAATATATGTTTTCATGACTATCACAGTGCTTGGAAAAAGAACAAATAGCCTTTTGGAAACTATGCAGACCCTCACACTGCATTATTGATTACATAGACGTTACTTCATTATTTTGTTTTACATTATCAGGCCAGACCTGAATGATTTAGAAAAAGCTCAATTTTTATGGGACTCAACAAAAAAAATTGGCCAATTACTACACATTATTTATTATTGTAAAATTTAAACATTCCATATTTATCATATGATTGATTTACAAGGTTATTAAAATGAATTTATAGTCATAATATATTTAATTTCCACTTTTTTAACAGCCTTTTAAACAATTGACAAAATATGTAAAGCTGAAATATTACAACATCAAATAAGTAATAATTAGGGAGATAGAATTCAAAGTACCCTATTATCAAAGCATTTCACAATGCAGATAAAAAATAAACCCACTTCCATTTGAGGTCTCTGATTAGGTACTAAATTAGGCAATGATGTCCATTAGGACAATGTAAAATCTATGAAAATATTCCTACCATCCTATTCTAATAAATTATAATTTACATTGACCAAGCTAAATTAATTTATAGCATTTTAACAATCTTGTGAATAGTTAACTAAATACCAAATAAATAATACAGTGCTAAATAATATTTAATAATGGGAATGATAAATTTTCAAGCATTATTAAAATGAAATTAAATTCACCTTGTGAATTTAAATTATAACCTGATTAGTGTAAGACTACATGGGTATCACTGCTGACTGAAGCTGGCTTTAATATACATGTATAGTACTTATATTTTAAGCTAGATATAATAAGAGGGAATTTGAAATCAGATTTTCAAACTCCTTTCAGTCATCCACTCCATCTTATAGAACCAATACATATGATCTTATATAACTGATACACATGACCACATACATGTGAAAAAGATAAGTGATCTTCAATATATGTATTTCATGCTAAACCAGCACTCATAAGTTGGTCCAGATCATTATCTCCCACACATATAAGTAATCAAGATAGGGAATCTGTAAACTTAAATGGTCAAGCTTCAATCTCTCCAACTCTTTTTCCATCTCCATCATTGAAAATCTGATGATAGTATGTTCAAAGCCCTTGTTTGCCAATTTTTGTTAGGCATACCCATGTTCAGAATAGGTCAATATGACCTCTCATATGAAGACCTTAAACCCACTTAAATATACAGAAGAGGGATGATTATATATATGTGAGAGATGATGATTCAGACCAATTGATGTGTGTTGGTTCATCATGAAATGTGTATATTGGAGATCATTTATATTTTTTGCATGTATGTTGTCATGTGTATCGACTATATAAGATGGAATGGATGACTGAAGGAAGCTTGATAGTCTGGGTTCAAATCCCCTCTATATATATATATATATTATTGTAATCTATTATTCAACTAAATTATTTCTATATAAGACTGTTATTTTACCCAATTTATTGAATGGGAATAAAACTTGAACATCAAAGGCTCATTTAAAGGTTTTCTATAAAATTTAAAAAAATATACTGGTATGCTCATAAATTCAATCAATATATTCCTCAACTTGCTGAATGTGATATTATAGAACCCATTACTATAAATTATATAGGGAAAATGAAATTAAATAGCAAATTATTGGAGAATATTAATAAAAGTGAAAGAGATGAGAGTAAACAAAGTTGGAAATATATTAAAAGAAGGAATATAGGGGAAAGAGAAATAGTATTACTAAATGATGAGGAAAAAGAGTGTAGCTCTAGAGAAGAATTGGAGGTAATCTTAAATAAGTATATAAATGGATATAGGGAAGATGTTAGATGTGAAGAACATAGTGATAACAAACATAAAAGCACATAGTAATGGAAATATTTGTTTTACAGAAAATGAATAGAACGAGGTAGGAAGAAGAGGTTTATATGAATACGCAGCAGAGATGGTGATGAATTTGGGAACTAGAGCAAAATTAAATCTATTATCATATTTTAATAAGATAGCACAAATGACAAAATTTCCAAATAGCTGGAATGACACATGAGTAAGGTTTATTATTTAAAGGAAAGGGTAAAAATCATAGAAAGATAAAGAATTATAGATAATTGCAGTAACATCAGTCTTATATAGTTTTTGCATATTTGATGGCTGAAAGGGGCAAAATGGATGGAAAAAAATAATTTAATGAAAAAAATACAAGGAGGTTTTAAAATCGATAGGCATATAGAAGAGTTTATTTGTAGTCACACAACTTATAGATATGAGTAGGAATACAGATAGACAATTATATATAAGTTTTATAGATATAAAATACATAGAAAATTATATATGGTTTAAGGCATATAATAGAGTAAATAGAAATATATTATGGGTAAGTTTAATAAATTTGGGAATGAATGGAGCTCTAGTGGATCTTATCAAGAGATTGTATAAAAATAATTACTATACGCATAAACTAGGAAATATAGAATCAATTCAAAACAAAACAACACTCTCCATATGATGTTTAGTGGTTTAAATATAGAATCAGTTAGAATTAAAAATAGAGTGGGACAAAGGCAAGAATGGCCTATGTTACCTTTTTTGTTTTTGTTATATTTGAGAGAAATAGAGAGAATAATAGAAATAATAAATGAGAAGGTAGGGTATACATTATCAGGTCTTTTATTTGCTGATTTATTTTTTTTGTGTGCACAGAAAATAGGGAAGATATGGAAGTTCTGCTGAAGATGTGTACAAGGGTGGGTAAAAAGATGGGAATTAAATTTAGTGAAGAAAAATAAAAAGTAATGATGATAAATGGTGGGGAAATAGAGGAAAGAATTTTTATTGGGGAATGTGGTAAATAGTTATAACTATTTGGAAATTGTCTTAAGTAATCACAGAACTTTCTTGAATGAATGGGAGAAAAAAATTGATAAAAGAAGGAAAGAAAAAAAAGGGACTGATAAAGAAATTGTTTTCATATAATGATGTAGCAAGAATTGTATGGAAGAAAATGGCAATAGCAGGGTTAACTTATGGTAATGATATGTTAGTAAAGGGGTGTTAGATTACTTTAGGAAAAGTACAAAGAGTGGATGACAAAGGAGGCAATTCAATGAGAAATAAGATGGTCAAATTTTTATATGAGAGATGCAAAATGAAAATGTTCAGTAGATTGCAATTTATGGATAGTAAGAGATATTCAAAATAGCATTTAATTGGGTTACATTGAAAGGACAGACAATAAGATGGGTGAGAAAATTAGTATGGTATACGGAAGATTTGTATAAAGACTTTATATTAATATACTTGTATAAAAGATGGGATAATTGTGTTAAGAGGATTGTTGTGGGTTATAGTGGCAAAGAATGGGATAGAAGAATAGATTTATTAATAAAAATAGGAAGCTGGTGAGATGGAGAACTAGTATGGAGAGTAAAAAGAGTTTAAATATATATAGAAATAAACAATATTGGCTGTGAGTTAATTTACAATAATAGTAATAGCTTACTGTTTAAGGCTCGAACAGAATGATTAGCAACAGGGGAATATACACATAAATAGAGAAATGTTGGTGATTTAATCAACAAGTTATATAAGGAAGGCATGAAAAATATCAGGCATCTGCTAATTGAATGTAAATGCTTACAAGCAGAAAGGGTAGAAATAATGAAGTTGTGGGAGAATAAATATAAACAAAGTGATTATGCAGAAAGTGGGTTCTTGTTTTTATGCAGGATTTAAAAAAAGATAAGAGGGATCTAGATATAAAGGTCATAGAGTGGACAAAGATGATGTTGTGGAAATGGGATGGAACAAGATAGAGAAGAATATGGGGGAAACTTAGTGTGGGAATGGAAAGGGAGAGTAAGGTGGCTAGCAGGTTTTAGGGCATAGTGGCTGAGAATAAAGGGAAAGCTATAGCACATTGCTTCACTTGAAAATTTATCGATACAATTAACACATATTGTTTAGTTCTATATAGTTTGGATTTTACGTGTATGATATTTGATTGTTATTAATTAAGGTCTTATGAATTTTATTTATAATTTATATGAATAAAGCTGACTGGACACCTGTGTTGACATGAAATTTATTTTAATATATATCATCATCTAAACTACTGACAACATAAGATCATGGGTAACAGCTATAAGTGGATTCATTTTTCATCTATAACCTGGATTACTTTAATACTGGAGGACATTGTATACAGAAGAATATTACCAATGCTTGGAAGTTTATCACTTCAGTTAATATGTTTTTGTATTGCACAATTTGATCTTTTATATATATAATGTGCTAAAATTTAGCATAATAGAAATGAAAGGTAAACTTTCCTGCATTGAAGGTCAATATGTTGTTTTTCTGTCAAATCTTATATGACCTTCTGAGTGACTAAATCATTTATTTATTTTGCCCTGAATGGTGTAGAAAATATTAGAATAATATCTTTCAGGTAGTTCTGTATCAAAATTCAATCTATTACCTCTGGTTCCCAAATGCCATATGGTCTCCTGAGAGATTAACTATGATCATTATATTGTTTTATTCATTACAATTGATATATTTGAATGTGCATTTTATTTACAAAAGAATCACTTGTAATAGCTGCTTATCAGTTAATGCTTGATGCTGTTAATTGATGATCTGAGAGATATATGTTAAGAAAAAAAATCACTCTATGGATATCTCTAACATAACATAATAGCCAACAAGTATTATATATATATATATTGTATAGATATATATATAATATATATATATATATATATATAGTTGTTTAGATGACTATGTAATATTTCAATGACCTTAATGACAGATTGAGCATTTAAAAGTTTTATTTATATTGCCAGAACCAATTTTTTTTACTTATTTATTATGTTACTTAGTAGTAAATCAATTCTGGAATTTTCAGCTCTCTATCACTATGCTTTACTGTTACAAATATAATAAAAAAATATTAAATCTTAAGTCTAATAATAACATAAACATTTAATGCATATATCCAGTAACCACATTTAACACATGCTATGTAAAAATTATCAGTACATAAATAGGAAAAATTCATAAATTTATCAGAACAAAATTTTTAAATATAAATTACCAAAAAAAAAAAAATTAAACCACTAGTCACTGATTTAAATAATAATAGCTTAATCTCAAATTACAATAAGTCTCAAAAAATACACTTTCATGATATTACCTAACATATAAATTAGATTTGTATATTAACACATCATGGGTTCTATATTTCGCATTTTTATTTTTTACAATTCAAATATGAACAATTTTTCATTTGACAATGAGATTATTTACAGTTTTAGATAGAATCCAATCACTTATTAACTTATATCCATCTAATATATGTAAGAACATCGTTATTCAAGCACTCTTCATTCAATCAATCATTACTATATTACTACATGATCATTATTATTAGTTTATTACATATATTGCCTTTTACATATGTAACTATGATGACATAGATCAAGAGTTTAGTAATATATAAAATGGTAACTCTAATTCTTGGGAATCACTATATAGCTTTATCACGTTTTCATAGATTATATAGAAAAGAATAAGTTCATGTGAAGGCCATAGAATAACTTTCCACTTCATTCACATTGCTACAAGCAAAAACAAAAAAGGTCTAGTCAAACTATTGTAAATCAACGAAGAAAATTTAGATCCTGTGTATTAGATTTTTTATGAGTGGATTTTTAGATAAAAATTTAACAACAAATAAACATATTCTTTATGTAATCCAAATGTTAAGTGATGATTGAAAAATCTTGATCATTAAGTTTAAAGATGCAGAATTATCATCATTTCTTTAAAAATAATACATAAATGATGTTCATTATTAATTTAAAAGTTGATAAATGTGAGCTCTTAAAATATTATTAGGAAACATTTTTTTTGTTAAAATTATACATTTAAATTTATTTTGATTGATCTAATCTTTTAATTATTATTCTATATTCCAATTATAGTTTTATTTAACTTTTAATTAACATTCCTCTTCAACATATAATAGGGAAAAAAAATATAAATTACACTTTTACTCATCGTTAAGCAAGAATATCGAATGCAGAATAAACATTTATAATAGTTGTCAATGGGGAAAAAAATTGGCCGATTACTCCAACTAAAAAATTACACTATAAATTGGGAATATTACGTTAAAAAATAACGAGTATATATAAAAATTTAAAACCGCCTTAAACGTACGTTATATGCTCGCAATATTTTAAATACAAGTATATTTTTTTATGCCTGAAGTTTAGATGTAATATAGAGCATTTGAACACAGACTTTAAGCTCCCTTTAGCCATTCACTCTGTCTCATTCAACCGATATACGTGACCACCCACACGTGAAAAAATGATTTCAAATATATGTTTTTCGTGCTGAACCAGCAGTCATCAGTTGGGCCTGATCATCATCTCCCACACACACATAATTAGTGCTCAGTTTATATTAAGATAGTAAATCTTCACACTTTAATGGACAGACTTCAGTCTTCTCTACTCTTCAACAATTCATCCATCTATACTATTGAAAATCTGATGATGGAATGCCTAAATCCCTTGTTAATGCCAATATTATTGTCATGCCCACATTGACCGTAAGTTCATTGTATTTAAAACATTACAAATTCATCCTGTATCCTGCCCACCCCTCTTCTGTGTATTTAAATGAACAAGGTTCTATACATGAGGGATCTGAGGGACTTAAGGTCAACATGAGTGTGACAATAATATTGGCATTAACAAGGATTTGGGCATTTCATCAGATTTTCAATGGTATGGATGGCTGAGGAGTTGGAGGGTAGAGTGTATTGAAGCCTGTCTATTAAAGTGTGATTTGCTATCTTAATATAAACCGAATACTGATTATATATATATGTGGGAGATGATGATCTGGACCAACTGATGAGTACTGGTTCAGCACAAAATACATATATTGGAGATTATTTATTTTTTTCACATGGGTGTAGTTATGTTTATCAGTTATATGAGATAGAGTGAATGGCTGAAGGGAGCTTGAAAGTCTGTATTATATTCTTGTGTAAACTGTGTTGTGTGTATTATGCATATATTCATTTAAAATATACATTTATATATGCATGATAATGTAATTTAAATCTATGTTAAAAAAACTGTGATCCATTCATCCACCAATCATCATTATACAGTTTGTTTCTAAGCTCAAAGATTTTTTTGTGGTTATATCAGTAAACAGAATCTCTAAAAACATGCTTTAATATTACTAGAAAAAAAATGCATGTTTTCACTGTTCAAAAAGTAAAGCAAATAGATTGAGAAAGTGAAACTAAAGTAGCATTTTTTTTTGTGTTCTTCTGCACAGCATTATGCTGGGGAAAAAATCCTTACCGAAGTTTCATTTTTTTAAAATTTGTATTACAGTATTATACTATATAACTTACATGAAATTATTAAAATTAAAAAAACAATGTTTAATAATAAATCATTTGATTTACCATAAAGACTTGTTATTTATCATTAGGATAAGAAGAGCCAAATAAACACATGACTCATTACAAAAACTTAATCACAGTAAACTTTAAAAGAAAATTTCAGTGTATTGAAATAAGAAAAAAAATCTAATGCATTTCGAGTTTGCATATTGTAATTAATACTTAAGGCTTTTGTTACAATGTGTACTGTGCTGATCTAAATAAACATACAATAACTATCGTTTTTTTGGACATGATATGTCTCTATTTTATCAAGTGCTGTAACCATGTTTTTGAAATGACTTAGCAATTTGTCAAATAGCGCCATTAGTTTTGAGGGTATTTAAGTAAAAATTAAAGGCATTAAACTTATTCACTTTATTTATATTGCATTTTCATCATACATAATTTATTATTAATTGCATACAATCATCCTCACATTTTTTCCCAAAAAGGCAATTTAAATATGATGGATAGCAGTTTCAATTTAATTGAAATTAGCATTCATAAAGATTTTAATCCAAACTTAATTGTCTGAAATCTTAGCTAATATTTATACTGTACACAATTCAAAATTTATATTGAAAGTAAACCAAAAATTATTTTTAGTTTTATGCTGAATGAAATTTATATTTTTTCCTCAGTATTGCATTTTTTTAAAGCATTGCTCTGGATATGTAAAAAAAATTACAAGATGATTTAAAATTGAAGAAGCAGAGTAAGTTATTTTTAAATTACATTTAGTAATTTTTGATATTAATTATATAAATTTGAAACAATTTTATCCACTTTTCTCCCTCCTTTTTTTATTGAAAATATTTTAGATAGTGATGGTAGCAGTTTCAATTTGACCAAAAAATTTCAATTCCAATTTCATTGATTGAATATTTTAGCTAATATATGTATTGTAATATTTAAACAGCATTAAATTGTTGCACATGCGCTTTGGATTTTAACTATAAAATGAATAAATAC
This sequence comes from Epiperipatus broadwayi, assembly GCA_028023455.1. Lineage (NCBI taxonomy): Eukaryota > Metazoa > Onychophora > Udeonychophora > Euonychophora > Peripatidae > Epiperipatus > Epiperipatus broadwayi. Next base: position 10,102,714 of record JAQFVV010012402.1, read on the forward strand.
AAACACTTCAAACACATGATAAAGTCTTTGGAAAAGATAGAATGGCCATCTATCTTTTCGAACCCAAACACTTTTGTATGGGCGAATCTTAAGTGTTTGAAAGTGAAAGCATGAAGATATTAAATAATCACTTTAAATTACTTTTACATGCCTGAATGAATGACGCTGGTGAAATTTACTAGAATTTTATAGTTAAAATCCAAAGCGCATATGCAACAGTTTAATGCTGCTTAAATATTACACTTTGTAGGACATCGCGCTATATAAAATAATTGACCTAATATATGTATTGTATATTTTTAATTTTATGCTGAATGAATTTGCTATTTTTAAAGTACTGTGTTGATTTACATTTGTGTACCGAATGAATCATTTTATTTTTTTGCTTTTGCAGTCATTAACAATGAAAATCATTACTTTGGATATGTTATTAATGAAATACTAAATACATTCATTAATCATATTTTAAATTTATAATCAAAATATTGAGTGCAGCACTATGGCAGATTTTATGAAAGCATGAAAGTCACTATTTTGCTCTTGGATAAGATGAGTTTAATAATTATTTTATGACATCATTAGTGTTACAAAATGGTTCCCAAAAATTAAAAAAAAATTATTTTACCATTGTTATAGTGAATATTCAATTGTAAATCAAAATAGTAGATACAAATTGATGATGATTGCTATTGTCAATCCTTGCATAAAGTTCAAGTACTAAGTGGAGTAAAAGTGTACTTCTAAAATGTTTTATATTTTAATTACTATTACAATTTTAAAATATGTTATTTTGCTTTTACTATTAAAATTTAAACAAAGAAAAAAATATTGTTTATTAATGATTTACTATTTTATTTTTTGTTAAAGTGTAGTGTATCTGTAGTAATCTGTACAATATGCAATGGCTATAACCAGTTTTGTAACATTATCACTACAACTAGTATCTCATACCACTCCTAAAAAATATATCTGTTTTATATTTATTATTTTAAACTTAATTTTTTATATTAAATTATTTGTATAAAAAATGTAGCAATAAAATCACAAAATAAAGAAATAAAATTTATTTAACTGGATTCAGTTGACAAGCTTTTCATGATCAATTGAATTGCTTTTTATAATAAACTATTATAGTGAAATAAATTTGCTTTTTATTATTGCTGCCATTAGTTACAATAAGTTTTATTATATTTGTCTTAAAAAGTAAAAACAAAAACAAAACTAGCCTTAAAATTTACAGCTATCTAAACATTGCACTTGTTATAAATATCACTAAAACAAAAAGTACAAAATTAAAACTACATAAGTTAAATTTAAACTAATTTGATTTTTGCAAAATAGAGATATATTTAGGTAAGTATTGAGATAAACACCTGCTCAGTTAAAAAATTATATGAAATTAAGGCATTTAAAAATTTATTGTAATATGATTGTAAGCTAAAACAATAATTCATAAAATTTCTTAATTCTAGAAACTTCTATTTTGAAAAAGATTTGCAATAAAACTCCATATCTGAATTTTTGATAATTCTCATTTTTAACAATTCCTCTTTCTTCAAAAGAGATAATCATTATGACCACTAATTTGAGGCTTTACTATTTCTCAATTCACTTCAAAATCTAAGAAACAAGAAGACTCTTTTCATTTAATATTCTGTTGATTTAAATTCAAAATAATACTATGTTACCTAGATATTTTTAATTATAAATTTATTTAAACGCTTATTGATTACGTAAATAATATTCATTAAGGCTGTAGCCTCAAGCACATGCGTATAAAATGCGATAGTAGGGACCTCTACAGGTCTTAAAACCACAAGCTTACTCATTCCAGTAAGCTTGTGGTTTTAAGACCTGTAGAGGTCTCTAGTATCGCATTTTATACGCATGTGCTTGAGGCTACAGCCTTAATGAATATTATCTAGATATTTTTAATAAAATCTTGTTAACAAAATTTAATTACAGTACATTATATGAAATTAATATTAATCTTTTAAATTTATTTAGTATGTTTGATGATTTTAATCCAACAATCTATCCAAGTCTTTAAAAATAATTAATGTGAGTTTTTAAAAAAAAAAAAAAAGAGATCGCCTTTGTATGAAGATTACAAAAAAAAAAAAAAAAAAGCAAAATTGTAAAATAAAAATAACATTCAAATATTTACATAAGTCCAACATGAAAATTATTAATTAAATGATTACTTAAGATAATCTCTCATGGAAATGTATAGATATTTTCAATAAAAGTAAATCTATACTATCTATAATTCATCAAATAAACCAAAAAAATAATTTTAAATAAATATATTTATCAATGATGAAAAGTTATAGATGTCTCCACACATATATCAATACATTTAATAAGTTTGAAACTGTTGCAATTTTAATATTAAGTTGAGGATATTGACAAAGACCTTTGACTTCTTGTTTTTAGTTTAAGAACAGTTAAAATAGTTTTAACAAGTTCACTATCTTCTAATGCTTAATATGAAGGAACTTTGTTTGGTGAAATGCATACATACACTGATTTAGCTACATTTAAATGACAATATTCATTGTCGACAAACATTACCAAATATCTTTTACAATAAATTATAATTATTTATTAAGCACACAGGAAGTATATGTAAATAATTTTAAGACAGGCTTTAACCTGTATCAAATGTGTCTTGAAATTTATAATAGTCAAGCAATATCTTTATTTTGCTGATAGAGGGACCACTCAAACCATGACACAAGATAATGACTTATATAAAGATAAGAACATCCGTCTTATCTTTAAGTAACTTTCCATTTATATAGGCCAATCTGAAGCATCTTGATTTGGGAGCTGAAGCTGTTGTTCTCTCCATTGTTTAAGTCCACTATTTCCTATACAAATTAACATTCACAAAATCTTGTGATTTACAATGAGCTAATATTACGTTTTTTGTGCTGAAAACATATAAAATATTATAGAATTTTATAACAATAAATACAAGTTTTTTATATTTTTTTTCAAAAAAAGTTATTTGTTGGTTTGTTACCAATGCAATGAATGCATTTTAAATTTCCTGATGAAAATATTTGGTATTAGTCTGATTTTTATCATGAAAAGTAGACTGCTTAACAGGAAAATTGAAAAGATTAATTGTTTTTTAATCAAATATTGGCTACAAGTGATTATTAAATTATGCTCTGCTTTAAGGAATAAAACACTTTCTTTTTTATTACTTTTTATATTTAATTAATATTTGTAGAGGTAAAATTTTCTTCATGAATCCATTTACATATTAATATAAATATACAGGATTTGAACACAGGCTTTCAAGCACCCTTCAACTATCCACACTATCTTATACCACTGATATACATGACCACACACATGTAGAAAAGATAGTGTGGATAGGTGAAGGGTGCTTGAAAGTCTGTGTTCAAATTCCATGTATTTACAATTAAGCTCCATGCATATGAAGAATGCCTGCATTTCAAATATTACATATTAATATAAATAAGGGGTTACTAAACACAACAAAATATAAACATATAATTATTAAACACAGGTGTTACTGAGCATGGCAATAATTAATGGTTGATTAGTATATGAATGATACAACTTGAAAATTATTAGTACAAAGTTTAATAATTTTTAACTTATTAGTATATAATAAAGTAATTTAATATTTTAATATTTATACTAAAAATATCTAAAGGAATTAGGTTTATTAAATCTTAATGAAAGTTTATTAGTGGCAAACATAGATTATTCAGTTTATCTAGAATTAGGGTTGGCAAACCATGACATATGGGTCAAATCTGCCCACAAGATATTTGGACCGCAGTATGCCATTATGCTCAGAATAAAAGTATTATAATCAACAAATGTAAAAAGTTATTTTTCAGTTATATAATGTTGACAATCAAAAAAAAAAAAAGAAGCTAATAAAATACTAGCATAAATGTGGTATATTCATTATTTTTGTATAAAAAAACATAAAAATCATGTTATTTTTTCTCAAAAAATCAATAACTTTATTTTTAAAATTTATTTCAAATTAAAAATCTATTCAATAAAATATTTTATGAAAGAAATAATAAAAATAAAATTATTTTTTACAAAAAAATTTAAAAGTTGTATGTACAGGTCAAGTGTTGGTGGTCGAGAGGTCAGCACAGCCGCCTTACAAGCAGTTGTCCTGGGTTAGCGGGTTCGCTTCCCGGTCGATGCTATGACGCATGAAAAAAAAGTTTTATGTACAGATAATAGAAAATATCAATATTGAGCATAATGAATTCAATTATTGGTACTTAAGGTTAAACTCGGATACCAAAGTTGATTACAGATAATTCTGGACACTGAGATTAGCAGTCATGTTTTTTTTTTAATTATATATTTTCAGAGGCATAGTTATTTTATAATCCTAACTAATATGTTTTACTTGTTAATATTAAAAAATATCAATAAATCGATTATGGTACTTATAACAATAGGGAAAAGGGTAAAAACCAATTTAATTAATTATTGCAACTACATTTTAGAAGTTAGCTTCTTAAGAGAAAATCTAGCATTATCTAATTCTATGTAATTTTATCAAGTTAATGGTCTTTGTCTCACACATAATTAATCTCATTTGCAGAATTTCTTTGACCCCTTTAAATAATTCAAAGTTTAAAGCATGCCTAGCCTTGCCTAAATGCGCTACTTGCAATATAAAACTACAGTATTTGGCGAACAGCAATGCAGGCTTGATATATCTCAACAAAATACCATTTTACAATCTTTATTATTTAATATAACACTGCCAGAAATTAAATGAATTAATTCTAAGCAGGGAGTTCGGTTGTTCCTCTGTGATAAATTAACAATAAATTTAAACAAAAAATATTTTTATTTTTAAAACTGAATTTGGGATTACAGGTTATCACCAACAATCATTTGAAAGAGAGCTGATGAATCATTTGATGCTCATCATCATACTTAATTTTGATAATTTATTATACACAGTGACAAGATATTAAACTCAGAAGTAAAAAGCCAATAAACTCACCACACTGGCTAATGTATATTAGTGAGCAGTCCAATCATGTTGGTATACCATATGAATAATCATATAATAATAATAGCGGCAATGACATGAATATATGGAGTGGACATTACAAATTTGCCCTGCTTGGTTCCATTAAGGCTTCCAAGAAGAATCAAAAAGTCTCCTTTCAGTTAATAGCCAATTCCTTTCTATGGATTAAGATCAAGAAACACCATGATCTTTCTTCTCAGTTGCCTAATAGCTTCTAAATGTTAGTTGAATTTTTGTGAAGGCAGAATGAATATATGTGTGAATGATTTTTTTCTCTTCTAATAGATATTTACAATCATGATAGACAAAAATAAATCATGGCTTTATTCCCAGAAGATTGTAAAGTTACCAGCCAAGAGAATGATTGATGGCCAAAGATGAATCATATTAAAAATTTTCTGATTGTGGACCCAGGATGCCATTTGATGATGGATCTTTTATTAGGTATTTACAACTTCAGATCACTTTCAAGTGAAGGAAGATTACAAGAATTGGAAGAAGAACTCCCCATATTCAATGGGACATTATTGGACTTTGTGAAGTTAGAAGTGAAGAGATAATTGATTTAAAAAAGGACATGTACGGTATTACAAAGAAAAAACACTGGAAGTGCAAGTAGAGTAGGATTCATTGTAAATAAAAAGTGGAAGAATAACATTGTGGATATTAATGGTGTTCAGACAGAGTGTCAAGATTAGTTATTCAACTTAATGACAGATATCAAATGCAGATAATTAAGGGTTATCCCCTAAAAAGTTCTCATTGTGATGAAGAAGTAGAGGATTTTTATATGGATGTATAAAAAGCTTTTGATCAGACCAAATAAGATTTTTAAGCCTGTCTTGGGAGACTTTAATGCTAGAATTGGTAAACAATTAAAAGATGAAAGTACTGTAGGTAAATTTGGCTATGATGATAGATATGAGAGGACATAGACTTGTCGAGTTTGCAGAAAAAGGGAAACTTTATATTATGAATTTTTTTTTTTTTAGAAAAAATGTTAAACACATATATATTTCAAGATTGTAATGATCTTAATTAATTGAACACAAGAAGTGATTATTGATTAGTAAGATGTAAAATACATTAAACAATTTAAAACAAAGCAAAACTCTCCATATAGTAGTGCCATGTGATGTTTAGTGATGTAAGATACATCTTAATGTAAAACTAGAGAAAAAAAAATTATTAAGAAAAATAATATTCACTGTTGATATTTTTAATCTTCAGAAAACATTTTAATGAATTTAAATTAGAACTTGCAAATTGTTTTCAAATATTAACAGATTTTGAACGTGATTCAAATTTAACAAATTCAACAAGAAAATAACTGATACACTTAATTAGCAACAAAATAACTGATACACTTTTAAAAACTACAACAAAGATATCTAGTACCAAAAAGCAACAATTGACCAATAAAATTTCTTCCAAGATGACAATTTATGAAGAAAAGAAAAAATATGAAAATATATAAAAATGATGCATTAAGAAGAATTGAATATCTCAAATTTTGTGAAGGGATATGGTATTGGTATGACACTTATTTCTGCAATAACAATAAAAGATGAAATTATTACTGAAAAGAGAGGTGACATCATAAAATGGGTAAAAGAGTTCTATCAAGAATTATATAGTAATAAAGAACAAGAATCTCCTACATATATTATATCATCTGAATTGCCCAGAATTTTAAATGAAGAAATGAGTTATACAATTAAATTTATGAAGAAGGGAAAAGTTCCAGGTAGTGATGGAATTAAAATTGATATATTAAAAGAAGCAGGTGAAGAAATAGAAAGAATTTTGGCAAAGTGATATAACAAATGTCTAAATGATAAAGATGTATCAGACAATTGGAAGAATGCAGTATTAATATTAATATTTAAAAAGATGATAAAGAAGATATTAGAAATTATAGAATTATCAGCCTTTTATCAGTTTTATACAAAATTTTTACCAAGATAATTACAACTCATCTACAAAGAACATTGGATTTTAACCAATCAAGAGAACAAGCTGGATTTAAAATTTGTTTTAGTACAGTGGAACACATCCAAGTATTCAAAGAAATTATAGAAAGGATCAATGAATATGAGTTGCCATTATGCTTTGAATTTGTAGATTATGAAAAAGCATTTGATTCTATAAGCATTACTTCCGTGATTAGATCATCAAGGTATAGACCCAGGATATTACTGTATTTTGAAAAATATTTTTAAAAATGCAACAGCAACAATTGGATTACATCGGGATACTAGGAAGATTAACATTAAAAAGGATGTACAACAGGCTGACTTCACATCTCCAAAACTTTTTACAGCAGTTTTGCAAGAAGTATTTTGTGGATTAAAGAGGGAAGCTATGGGAGCAAAAGAAAACAATATTATTTAAATCACCTAGATTTTGCAGATGATGTAATTGTTTTTGAAAATAATGATTCAAAGCTTCAAGAAATGTTTGTCAGATGAAAGTAATAAAGTAGGATTAAAAGTAAATAGTAAAAAGACTAAAAAATGTTCAATGCATTTTATCAAAAGATGGAAATAAAGATTCATAATGATAAGTTAGGAGAAGTTAACAACTACAAATACCTTGTGCAAATTATTATTATAAATGAAAACATAATGGATGAAATTAATCATAGAATTAAACTTGGTTGGAGCTTTTGGTAGAAAAACTTAATTTTAAAAGAAAATATGCCTATGTGTTTGGGAAGGAAGGTTTTTAATAAATGTGTTTTACCAGTTCTTACTTATGGATCTGAGACCTGGATGTTTAACAAAAGAGCAATACAGAGACTTCAGATCATTCAATGAAGTATGGAGAGATGCATGTTAAGAATAACAAGAAGAGATCAAAATAAAATACATGGATGAAAGAATAAATAGGTGTTACTGACCTCATTGAAAAAATTAAAAGACTGAAGTGGAATTGGGCTGGACATATTGCTGAGAGATTATAATATATGGACAGTTGAAATCTTAAATGGGATTCCAAGAATTTATAAAAGACCTAGAAAAAGACTACTTGTGAGATGGATGGATGAAATAAGGAAGTTTGTTAGAGTAATGTAGAGAAGAGAGGCTAGATATCAGAGGTGGATTGAACTTGGAGAGATCTTCATTCTGCAGTGAATTGACGATGGTTGAAAATTATGATTATACAGAAAATGGCAAAGACAGATTTAGTAATCAATCAATATTGTTAGCAGATATTATTATAATTATTGATGAGGATTGTTATTGAGAGCTTAATTATGATTATGTAAGTTATTTTTTTTAATTTGTCATAAAAAGATTGACCATTTTAAAACTAGAATATTTTCTTGTTTGTTTTATTTTAGCCACTAGAGAAAGTAATAAAATAAAAATTCTATTCACACAAATAACAAAAAATTACGATAATAAACTTTAAATAAAATAAATTTAATAACTTTAGTTATAGGGATTTTTTTTAAAAAAGCTAAAAAGTGATTAATGTGGGTTGTTCATGTTGGTGGCCTGAAGGTCAAGTACTCTGTATGTAAAAGCAAAATGAAAATGTTCAGTAGATGGAAATTTACCTCTAGTAAGAGAATATGCAGAAGATTTGGAGAAAGACTTTATGTGAGTATATTTGTACAAATGGTGGGATGATTATATTAGGAGGATTGTTGAGAATTATAGGGGCAAAGAATGTGATAGAAGAATAGATGCATTAATAAAAAATAGGAAGCTTGAGAGATGGAGAATTAAAGAGATTATATATATATATATATAGAGAGAGAGAGAAACTGAATATTAGGTGTGAATTAATTTACAATAATATCAATGAAAGTAGTTTACTGTTTAAGGCTTGAACAGGGTCATTAGGAACAAGGGAATATGCACATAAGTGGAGGAATGTGTGTAATTTATTCTGAAAGTTATGTAACGAAGGCATAGAAAATATTAGGCATCTGCTAATTGAATGTAAATGCTTACAAGGTACAAATAATGAAGTTGTGGGAGAATAAATATAAATAATGTGATGATACAAAAAGTGGGTTCTTGGTTTTTATGCTGGGTTTGAAAACAGATAAGGGGGAGCTAAATATAAAGACCACAGAATTGACAAAGGTGACGTTGTGGAAATGAGATGGAGCTAAATTTCAACATTTTAAGTTTATTGAGGAGTCTATTAGGTGATACTTTATTAAATAGTTGCATCATATTAAAATAGAGAAAGGCAAATTGTGGCTATGAGCATGTACAATATGACCCCAATATCATCATTAAATTAGTACTAACAGATTTAACTTGTAAAAGTCCATGCTGAAATTAGTCAATACTTTGTTTAGATCATAAATATTATTATTATTCAAAAATTCTAGAAAAAGATGACATATTAGAACTATAGTTTTTAGAATCACATCTTTTTTTTATACAGTTACAATCTCTGATATTTTAAAACTGTTTATAAAACCACATTCTTTAATTAATAAATTAATGATATAATGCAAACAAGCAACCAAACAATCAAGATAACCCTTAACAATGAAACTTCGAAATGTCATCATAATCATAGATTATTTTGTTTTAAGTCTTGTAATGACATTAGCCATTTCATCAATAATTAACACCTATTATCCAAATACTTTTATTATATAATTTAATATTATTAGAAATAATAACTATTTGAATAAACATTACAAAAATGCTTAGCTATTATATTCAAACAATGATAATGTGGATTATATGTACAATGTTTTTTTGTTTCCAGTTATTCTCACATTTTGACATATTTATCAACATTATTTAAATTATTATCATAATTTCTTTACTAAAATATTTAACAATGCAATGCACTGAATCCTCTACATGAATCATTAAACATTTTATATAATCTATGATAATTATGTTTTCTGATTACATTTCCTCATAATTCTTTAGAAAACTAATTTAAATTATTATTCTGATAATTTCTGATAGGAATTATTGCCCAAAATGATTTTGAAAAATAACAATAAATTTATTAACAACTATATTTGGATCAATCTCCATAAAATTATACTCCAGTCAAAATCCTTCAATGATTTATGTAATCCATAATTCTCATCACGCTTATAATTTCTAACATTAATTTGATAAAATTTTATATTTACATGAATACCATCAATAATAAACAACAAAGACAACAATACATAAATATAAAATTTACTATTTCATATTTCTCTGCAAAATAAATTTTAAAACTTATTAAAATATTTTTAGTTTTACAAGGAACTTTATTCAAATATATATATGCAGATACTTCAGTTTAAAGGAAATATATATATATATAAAGAGCTTGCAAATAAACTCTTAACAAGTTTTGCAGAATATCCCTTATTTGCGAGTTCATTATATAACATTTGTAAAACAAGCTTGTTTAAATTAGGTCATGTGATATCTGATTTGTAATATATATATATTTCAGTTTAAAGAATATATATATACACACTGATATTTCAGTTTAAAAGAAAAAAATAATACAAAACTAATCAAAAAATACAATAAGTATTTTCAATAGCATTCAGTGTCTTATATAATTATTAAGAACATTTACAATAAAATAGGAACAGAAAATCCATCTCATTAGAGGTTAGAGCACTGATAGACAAGTGACTAAGTGACTGTGAAAATGTCTGATAAGATGTTTTTTTTCTCTTTGTTTTATTGTCTCTAATTTGTTTTTAAAAGTATTAAAATTTCTTGCATTACTATTGTAAAGATAAGAGCACCTTGTATGCCATAATGCAATATGATATAAATGTTATACTTCTTATTTCTGTGAAGCAGGCATTTGGAAAAGATTATAATTGACCTTACAGTGGCATTCTTTTTCTGATAAATTTTTATAATATGATTGAGTGTATTGTAGCTACTATACTCAAAGAATACATGTTTATGGTTTTCTTCTGATCTGTGGCATATAGCATCAATGTTAAGTATGTTTTTCTTATATCTAATGGAATATAATGTTCATTTTGAGTAGAAAATTAAAAAAATTGGGCTCCAATGTCCAATATTTAAATCTAAATATTAACTGCTTTTTATTAATGCCTAGCATTGGCAAGTCTAAGTTATAATTTGTGTTTGTGTGCTTGTGTTTGTACATATGATCTTATGGAAAAGTTATGTTAGAGTTAGATATTGATTTAATAGGTTCTAATTTTGTAAGCTGATATTTTATTTTTAACATCATTGTTTCATAGAATTAGGGTATGAAAATAGGTGCTATTTTATGTATGTGATCTCTGCCATTTTGAATTAAAAAAATGATCAAAAACATCATCTGGCACATCTAAGTGATAAAAAAGTACACGATAACGCAAAACATTTAGAACTTGGGTCATGTGACTAATTTGAGAAAAAAAAGCCAAAATGTAAAATATTTACAACTCAGGTCACATGACTATAATATCAATTAAAAGCAACACACATAGAAATTATTAACATTTAAAAAGCATAGATATTTAAAATGTATAAAAAGTTAACATGCATTGTGTCAGATGTTTTTGAAGTTCAAAATAGCAGAGATCACGTACTAAAATAACACCAATAAATGTACCCATCATAAATATGGATTTACTCCTCTATAGCAATACAGTTCTTTAATAATAGAAAATAATCTATATAACAGTAATTCAGATGAAAATATTTTATTTCTATATATTATTTTACATCAAATGCAACTGCTTTACAATCTGTAATTCAAGTAGAACTAAATGTTTATATATTGTACCTAAGTGAAACTTTACTTAGCCCCAATAGCTGCTAGAACTTAGATTAGCTTAACCATTGTATATAATTATCTGTTTTTAAAAAAATAATGATAAAAAAACAAAGAAGAAATTAGTTAATTAATGAATAGGATATAATAATAATTGGTAATGTTGTGATATTTAGTAAATTTTATATAATTATGTGTGCAAAGTAAATTACATATTTGAAGTTAGTTTGTTTGAGATGTAAGATAGCATTTTTCTCATAATAAATATTTAAATTAATATTTAAAATAATAGATAATGCTAAATGTATCATAAAAAAACTTTTGTTATATTTATTTCTAGTTTATAGTTAATAATTGAGCTAATATTATAAATAGAATAAATAATGTTAAAATTGATTTAAAATTAATCTTTAGTTTTATTAAAACAGTCAAATAATAATTTAATCTTTAATGTAAATTAGCCATAACTTGTTAAAAGTTATTTCTAATATAATATTCTTCAATATTTTTTTTATTTGTAGTCATTAAAAAGTTATAATTAATTAGTGGAGGTCAGGTTAAAGGTCATCCCTGTGTGTGTGCATGCATAGAGATATAAGAAGTAAATAAATAAATAAATTGACTATAATATTATTTAAAGAAAAAAGAAAACAAATGAATGAATAAAGTCATTATAATTAAATATTTAAAAAAAAAGATCTTTGATAAATGAGATAAAGTTTTAATATTATATTAGTATTTCTATTTTTATTTTATGTAATACATTTTTTATTAAGGTTACATAAATATTAATTATTAACTTTTAATTTAGTCATTAAATCACATGATTTTCAAATATTTAGATCAAACTGACGTCATTTGTCAAATCGATCAGTTTTCCAGCTGATTTTAAAAAGAATTACAGTTAAAACAAAATAAATTATATTTATTGGTTGATTAAAATAAATTGACATTAAAACATTTTTGGGAGGGGATAGAAAGAATAAGGATATATAGGAAAGTTTGACTGTATTAGGTGGGTGTAATTATTTTTAAAGTTTATTTTCTACAAAGGTATTATAAATTATATATTTAATTATTTCAAGACTGCAATGAACAACTTCTAAAGGAATAGGTAACCCATTTTCATGTCATTGACTTTCAGTTAACTCTTTTTAAAGCTATTGTAAAAATGTTAAAAGGAAATTTTATTTATGCTATTGTCTCAACCAACTACAAAAATTATATCTTCTGTAAAATAAATTTAAGACATAGGCAATTATTATACTTATGGCTAAATGTCTGTTACTGCACTGAACTTTCTAGTGTAACTTTACTCAGTTATTATTTAAGTAGAATAAAATTTAAATGAGGAAAGTTTAAAAACAAAAAAAACCAAACATGTGTAGTAACTTAATTACATATTTTAAAAACTTCAATATCCTTGTTATAATTTTGTTTATAGATGATTCCAAGTTCCAATATTATATTAATAATGCCTAGTATTAATTAAAAGATATTATTCATTATATTAATTACTTGCTTCTAAAATAGCTTTATAAAAATGTTTTGAACTGCAATTATTTAAAGACAAACTTTTATCTGCTAAATGTTAAAGTATAGTTATGATGAACTGAAAAATATATGCTTATACCAATATGTAAAATTGTGATAGTTTATTCTAACTCACTGAACAGATGGAATTTTCTACTTATAAAATGCTCCCACTCTGAATTTAAGAAGAGTAAAGAAAAATTATTTAGAAGCATCTTAAAAATATTGTATGTAAGTAGATTTTTAAAAAAAAAAACTGCTTCGAAATGTGTTCTTCTAAAAAAAAATAAAATAAAAGAGAAATGGAATGAAATTGAAGCTGTATTATTGTCTAAGTAAACCCGGGATCCCATAGTGATATTATCAGCTGAATTATTTGTTTTACTTACCATTCTATCGCTGGCTCATTTTTATTATTTTTTTATTAGTATTAGTATCATGTTTTATTATAGTACTTATTTGAACTAAAAATGTCTTTAAATGAAGAAATTGCATTAACTTTAAAAAACTACTGAATATGGTTTGTTTGGAAATCTTTGCCATAATTAAATTAAAAGTTTTGACCTGAAGCTTCGCACCATCAGATAAATAGTATTCAATAAATTATATACATGTCTTGAACAGAAAAAACAGCATGGAGGAGGCTAGAGTTATGAACTAAAGTTATTGTATTTTTATTTTGCGTGTTTTATTGGTTTTTTTTTTTTTTTTTTTAAAAAAACCAGAAAAATATTTATGCTATATTACTTTATAAATATGTATGATACTGTTGGGTATAAATATGCCAGGTAAATTAATGTTATAATTTCAGTCTTAATGGGTTTATTAGAATGAGTAGACATTCTACCATTATCAGGTAATATTAGTATTATTATATTTGTTAAATGTCTCACAAGTTAACGTATGTTTTAATAATTTTTATCCCTGGAGATTTTAATATCTCACTCTTAGCTAATTTAAATGTGTGGTATTTCACTCAGTTTTATATAAATCAGCCAAAGAGGTTTATCAGAGGGGTTTCCATTCATTTTATAAATGCTATCTTAATAATAACCGTAAATATTTTTATATACGCATTGAGAATTAATTTTCTCACACTTAATTCACAGTCTTTTTAAAATGTCCACTAGCCACTATATTTTAATATTTAATATTTTATTATGTGTGCATTATACCTTTGCCTAGATTTTTTTATATGCATTTAATTTTTAAGTAATTCTTATATAGTCAGTTGACATAGTTTGCATTGTTGGTTCTAACATTGAGTATATGTGTTGTATTTTTAAAATTCTTATTGATGACTTAGTCAGTTAAAGTGATGTTTATATCTTGTTATTAGTTAAGTATTTGTTATCATCATAGAGCAAGGCTTTAGTGATTATTATTAGCATGCCTGATGGTATAGACAAAGTCCTCCATCCTTATTTTTATTGATTTTCCATGAGGTGATGATGCTCATTCCCATTGAGGATTGTTGTATATCAGATGCTTGTATTTCTAGTGATTGTAATCACATATTTTGAAAGTGTTTAGATCCCAATGGAAAGGATTCTACTTTTCTGGTGCATCTTCCCTGTTCCTGATGTGCTGAGACAAGATCCAGGCATCCTATTTTCTACCTCAAAGATAGGTATTTTTGGAAGCCACCACATTCTTAGGAATTTGTTCAGCTCTGCGAAGCATATGTGTATTTATTTTGGCCTATCACTCATGATGTATTAATGCTATTTCCACCACAGTAGGTGACGTTGCATTTGTTTTAAATAAGTAATGACAAGATATATTTGTTTGAGGAACTTTCTTTCTTCAGGTTATATTTAGCTATTTTTAATGCTTAAGGGTATATCAATGTCTGAATTGCGATGCTATGATAGTTTTATCATCCACAAAACAAACAACAATAATTTATATTTATTTTTAAGTATGTAGATTATGCATATGATTATAAGTGGCAATTCACACATACTAAGTAGTCAATATGTTCATCCAGAGTTTTCACCGCTGGAATTGTAAGTCTCTTAAATTTCAATTTTAAACATTTGGTTTTTAATAATTTTTATGTGGACAGACCTTTTGAAAATATATGTATAAATGACATCTGATGAGTGGTCTGTGCATCTAATTTAAATTAAAGTCAGCTTAGATTTACTTAAATACACAAATAGCTCTAATTTTAATAGTGTCAGTGTAACTTATATTTTAAAAATGCATGCCGTATATGCTAGTTCCAGCTGAGCCTTTGCTTAGCTTATAGTATTCAGTATAAACCTATTAGTGCATTATTCTGCTTGTTAAATGCTACCACAGTATTATGAAATATGCTAATTAAAATAGTTATGTTGATTAAGCTCACACCATTACAATTAAAGTAAAAAGATTTAGAATCCTTAATTATTTAAGGAGATTATTTAGATAGAATTTAATATCAAATAGTCTCTGTATTTATTTATTTTTTGTGTTTATTAAAATAAACAGTTGTAAAAAAAGAGTTTAAGAGGAGTAATCAGTAGCTTTAGTCAAATAAAATGTTGTAATTTCTGCAAGTCAAAACACAGATTGATAGTCAAAATGTTTAAAAGATAATATCTTGGCAATGTTTGTTCCAGTAATTTTTTTTTTGTAAATATTTATTCTTTATTGTTATTAATAAACCAAATTTATTATTATTTAAAAGTTTCGTTTCTGTTTGTTTTTCTTTTATATGAAATATTGTCTTGAGTTCCAAAGGTTTACAAAAATTTCACAAAGTATACAAAATATATTTTTATACAGGTTTTAAATTATATAAAGCCATGCCAATCTTTGTGATTCTCAGATAGAATCAAAATAACAAATAATCACATAATTACAGATAGTTAATTGAATGCTCATTTTAAAATTGGTTTTCAAGTCATTATTATTTCTTCTCAGACTGAAGATTATGCAATGTGGAATAAAGAATATTAGTGATTCAGAAGAGTATTTACTATTTATTTTTAGAGCTGCACATTGTCTTACATTATCTTGTATATTTTAAAAATTTTAAAATCCATCTACATTTAATGTTAGTAGTAGGTTGTCTGTATGTGTAAAGGCATAAAAAGTACCCTTGTCCTTTTCTTAGCTTGAGTTATGTCTTGGGTAATAGGCCATAACTGGTTTAAATTCAGATTAAATAATCAAATTTTTAAATTGATATATATATATTTATTATGCTATGTTTGTACATAAGATAGTTACCTTATGGTCAGCCAAGATATCACTCACTTGTTTATTAGTCCAAGCAATCATTTATTAGGCAACTTAAAGTTTTATCTTGCACAAGAGTTTAATTTTAAAACCCCCGAGATTGTTTACTCTTGTTGCCTTGTTAATAATAATTTATTGAGATAGTCCTTCCAACAAAGTATCATTTGCTTTATTCAGAGTGTATGATCTGATAGTAGGCCGATTCTAATAACTATTAGATAATGATTTAAATTGTCTTTTATATTATTTATGTTAAATTATGAAAATGCCTAATAGTTATTTGCAGTGATGTTAGATTTGGTCTCTGTCCGATTGTATATCGCTGGATCATTATTCATCCTTGATTTTATTGTAACCCCACTGAGCCAAATCGTTAGGAGTTTCTAATAGAATAGATTAGGATAATGAGTTCATTTCCATTCTCTAATAGATTAGGATATTTAGTTTATCATTATCTTCATCATTTATCATTCTTTCATTCCATCATTTTTATCTCTTATCACATCATCTTCCTCTTCATTCCATCATTTCATCCTATCATTATCTTCATCTCCATCTTATCTTATATCTTCACCATTTCATCTTTTTCCTCTTCTGCTTAGGATAGTTGGTCTCTAATAATCATTTAATCATCTTCATCTCATCTCTCTCTAATAGTTTATCTTTCATCTTATTATTTCCATCTTCTTCTTCATCATCATTTCTTTCTATCTCTTCTCATTTTCTCATTTCTTCATAATTTTTCATCTTTTTCGTTACCTACCCCCCTCTCCCCGTCATCGAAGGTCTCTAATGAAAGGTTACAATATTTAGTTAGCATGTTTGCCAAATATATTTAACCTAGCTAGAATAATAATTTATGCTTATTTATATAAATCTTCTTAACTTCTCTTTCATGCCACTGTAGGAGTATATCATCTTAGTCATTTCAAGAATATATCAGTCAAGTTCAATTAGAAAACATTTTATTAATTAAATATCTCCGTATTAATAATTTAGAGTAATAATTAATTAACTTTTATACATGTAATAATTTTTAACTTTCATAAATGCTATGACAGTTTTACTCTTTCATGAAAAAAACTCTTAATATTTCAACTGCACACGAATGCAGCATTAACCTTCTCAGGATAAAATGCGTTTCCAGAGATTTGATATTCTTAAGCAAAATCCATTAAGATCTCATTAAATACATATTTGCTTTTTTTTTACCCTCCTTTTTTTGTAAATAAGCAAAGTTTGTTTTATTCTTTCCAAAAAAAAAAAAATCAAAAAAAAAAAAATCGATTTACTAGAGGTTATTTAATACATTTAAAATTAATTGAAAGTATATAAATTTTCAAATTACTGTATATATAAAATAAGATTAATTGAAAACCAATAAAGGTAATGTTGTACATATGCATACAGCTTCATCCAGAATTTTTGTTTACATATATAAATTATTATATTAATGGTGACTCTGTTGACATTACATTAAATGAATTATAACCTCTACAATATAACATAAATGATATATGTATCATTATTACCAGTGGCATATGGTACATGTATGCTAGAGAAGCATTGGTTCTGTTTAATAATTACAACTTTTTAATATATTTTTATATTTATAATACAGAATGTTTTCTCAACTTTATATAAAAAAAACTAAAAAAATTATAAAATAAGAATCAAGTATTTATTCTTGCTAGTAATTGAATGTTATATAATTGCTGGTTCCAAAATGCTTTGCTCTGAATAACGTTTCCTCAGAACCATCACACCTTTGTCTCATAGACTAAATCCATACAGTATCAAGAAGTTATGTCATTGTTTGTAAACATCATAAAACACTAATTCAAAGATGTGATATGTTGGACTATTCCCATCATCTATGAGTGAATGTTGAATGTATAGAAAATTTTAAACTTTATTTAAACTTTCCAAATACAAACAACTTGTTAGTAATAATGCACAAATAGACAACACAGAACTCGCAACCTTTAGATTCTTGAATATCGAATTTAAGGTAAACACTCTATCAACTGAGCTATTTTGTCAAAGGCAACATATAGTAGAAATTTGATATACACCCGGGTCTCGTTTTACGCGGATTTATTTAATGCGATTTTGAAGTTATGTGATTCATGTTTCTTCTTAATATTTTTGTATGCGGTTTTCTTTTATGCGTTAACACTGTATTAGATAGGAAGTCAAACTCTGATAATGCGCTATTACTTTAAATAATAAATTTCGCACACTTACATCATATTTAAAGTAATAGCACATTATTGGAATTCGACTTTCATCTTAATAATTTCAATATTTTCAGTGCTTTATAATAGTAAGATTTTATGCAATAATGAAATTAAAATCATGATTTCCACATTTTATGTACACACATTAAATTTTACAAGATTATAATGTAAATTTGTTCAAACATTGTGTGTGTTAATTTTGCATTTTAAATCACATTCTGTTTTTGCTTTTTAAAAAAGAACATAATCAATTATTAATCATTTAGTGTTCGCAAGTTTATTTTTAAAAGGTGAGTAATAGCAGTGGGCACAATTAAATTTGACAATTAAAAATTAAAATCTGATTTTTAATTGTAATTAACAATTTAAAAATTACGTAAGGTGACCTGAAATTAATGTGATGTGAAACGAAATTTGATTTTTAAACGGAATTGAAAATTAAAAAATTAAAGACAAAAATAAGAATTTAATTTTTAGTTGTTAGATTAATTACTAATTATGTTGTCACCAGAAAATCATTAACACAACATGAGAATGAAGTTGGCGCTAGTTGTATTTCCTCTTGTGAAGAATCTGATTTTTTACCAGTTTGCAAACGAACCTGTTTATTGTAACAGTCAAAACACGTGTATCTCGTTAACATAGTGCAGAATTCGACCACCACACAGAACAGCAGCACCATCGAGTAGCGAAGCCACCTGTGGTACCGAGTTCGAACATAGTTTATCGGTTCCACAATACAATCTACGGAATAACGCCTCTGATGCGACATAAGTAAACACTTCTTTAGGCACGGTGGTCAGGGAGATGCACGAGATTCATGGTTTTGTTTCCGAGTTGGCCAACAATCAAACGAATATTAATTAACATATATAATCGAGGAAATATATATAATGGGCATCGAATAAATGAAAACTTAACTACAGACGTATAGTTAAAATTATTTATTTACGTATTTAATAAAAGAAACATTATTAATGTTATTAATCATATTTTATATTCAGAGTTTCAATAGCTAATTGACAATTTTATTATATATAAAATACATTTGCAAGAGTCATCAGTAGCGGCGGACATACATTTATTTAATAAAAATATTTATTTTACGACTAAGGGCAAACATTTATTTGAGAGTGGATGATGAAGATAATGCTGAGGCGGAGTGATATAGAGAATGATAAACTAAATAAAGGAACACGTGGTATGCTTTAGAAGGACGATATAAAATGGCAGCATTGAAACTGCAATGCCATGAATAAGTTTATAAGGGTTTCGGGTTGGTCTCTGCCTCGACCCGAAGAGGTAAGGTGTCACATGAGCATAACCAGGGACAAGCGGTCCGTGTCGCAATTTGCCAGCTGGCTGCGTGACGGTCGTCAAGCCCTACGGGAACATTATCATGTCCACTTGTGTAGGACGACTGGGGTTAATTCAACTCTATAGAATCCGAAGTATTCACGGCGTGGAATAAGTCATCGTGGCTTCAAAACATAACACGTGTACAAGATCTAAAAGATTATGGTAATATTTAACTAGATTTCAAACTCGGCCCCCCATTATCAACATTGACTAAAAGAAAATTGGTGACTCTCAAAGAAATGAAATTTCCGTAATTATTCATAAAAATTTAATAATAAAAAATATCTAAAAGGGGAATTATTACAGCGAGTATGCCAGCTATTACGAAGTAGTAGACCCTGCATTACAATAACTGATTCCTTGAATGCGTGTCGTATTTATATGAAATTTAAGTTATTTATAAAGCAAATATTAATGACAATTTGACATGCATTCAATGTTCAAGCGATTATAGATTTAGATATAAAACTAAGACAATTATGAGAAGGTAATATTTCAATAATAATTATAAATAAAGTGTAGATTTGAGAAATACACACCTAAGAAGGATAGAGGGAGGTAAGCTAGATTATGCGAGAAATTTACAGATTACATTAATTCTCAAATTTTAGTTTCACAAAATTACAATTTAAACATTTTAGAAGTTAGACAAATAGTAGGAGATGAGCTATAGCTTATTATTACTAGAGTACTCTATAATTTGGAATACACACACAGGTACCTGTTTTATAAGATGTTTTCGTCCATTTGTTTAATAGTAGATGGTTCGTGATTAGCAGTTTTCTTTCTTGTCTTTGGTATTTTATTGATTTTAACAGCAGCGGCTTTCTTGTTTATTTCAGGCAGCATATCATTATGGTGTTTTTACGATGGGCAAGGTGAAGTTCGGCATACGGTGGGCCATCTCCCGATGGAGAATAATCTCGGTGCTTACTCGGTCATACCTTGGCAATATCAATTTATTTTAAGATATTTTAGACTCTCCACTTGAGAGCAAAGCTAAAATTCAAGTGAAAGTCTCCAGCAAGTCTAAGATGGCTTCCTTTTTTTATCTTGATCTTTTAATTTTTTTGTTGAGATATTTTTAGGTTTTCTTTATCTTGCCCTCAGGATAATCAATGCTTTTGCTGGTTTTAATTAGAAAGAAATCTGCTGTGCTATTGTTTTTTTTTTTTTACATTCGTTAATTACATTTTTTTGGAATTTTTCTATAATTAATTTATTATCTATCACTGACCGATGCTTTTAAATTTTCAAAGACAAAAGGGAATAAAATTATTTTAACTTTAATTAATTATTGCATCAGATTTTGTTAGAATTATTATTTAATGAAATTTAAACTAAGCAATAAATACGAACTTTATAAATTCAAAATAAATGATTAATATTACACAAAATTTATTTAGCTAAAGAAATCTAAATTATATTACTTTATCCGTATTTATTGCCTTTAATTTGAGATCGAAATGTGTGCGTGTTTATGTTGAATTCTACATATTGTAACGATATATAAATATGTCGTTACATTAATTTAAAATAAAAACTTAAAAGTTCGCAAATAAAAGGAAAAAACTAAACGCTAAAATTAAAACATTGTTAAACGTGTATACATTCGCACAGATGTTAAACTTTAAAAATATTTTTTTTTTCATAAACAAAAAAAAAAAAAAAGTATTTGAATGTATTTTTTTAAATAAAAAAATACAAGATTGAAATATAAAAATATTTTAATAAAAAAATAACGTAAGTTAAAATAAAAACAGGTATTAATTAATTCCTGTAATCTATAAAGGGAAATGGTTGTTTATTAATTATCTAAAAGCTGTTTAATTAAAAAGTCAGATGGAAAGTTAGATAAGAGAAGAAAGAGATTTTAGCTTGACAAATGGAAGCACTAAGCCTTGGCCCGGACCATAACGAAAAAACAGATTAGTGACGTTTTGTTCAGTGAATCCTTGTGGATGATATAAAAAGAAAGAAATATTGAGTTCAAGGAGCTTTTTTCAACTTGGTTGGGGAGACGAGCGATAAAGACGCACTTTATCGTTCTCTCCCACTTATCTCTGAAATGAAATGACTGATACCATGAACCAGCAAATGCCACCTCCTGAACATTAGATCGATCTTTCAATTAAAGACTCCGTGGACATACACCAGGAACCGGGAGTTCTGCTACCGTAAGCTATAGGAAAGGAACAATTCTTAAAATCAATCAAGAACTTTCGTCAAGTTGAACAAATTAATAAACAAGCCGACTTATTTAAAATGGACTCTTATCTGACTTTTTGTAAGTTTTAAATGAAATTAATAATGGTTAATTTTATATCTTTCCCGATTGTTAAAAGAATCATTTCCCTTTTAATATTTTTTATGTGTAGTAATATTTTATTGTAGAAATTATTAAATGCATTACATTTAAGTTGTCTATAGACGCTTGCATGGATTCGTTTGCGGTTAATTAGATTTTGGTTTTCATATTTGATCAAAATATATAGACATTCGATAAATAATGATACCTTACGGTGAGTATCTAAAATGTATTTATTCGGATGTCTTTTAAGTTATTGGTGACAACGCAAGTATCTTATGGTGAATACTATTGGGTTACTTATAAGTTTCCCTCTGCGATTGTCGGTATCAATAATTTTGTATTTTGATCGTTTATGTTTATTTTGAAATGTTTTTGACCGTGGAATCTGTGTAATCGATCTATACCCAACATTTTTAAATAAATCTGTGCGAACGTATATAAATGTTAAAATTAAGTCGGGCGCGAATGGCTATATAGTTTTGTAAAGTTGTATTAAGGGAGGGTAATCTTAGGTTATTCATTTCGTAGTTGAATTGGTTCAATGGATTGGATATATTTGTGTAATTAGTAAATGTAGTATGAGATCCGCTACGGGCAGGATTATAGATATACGCCACACACCCTCTGTTTGCCTATGGATGGGTTTGTAAGTCGGCAGAAGACCGCAGTCCATTCCTATGGAGTTTTTAGTTTATTGATCTACTTGCCCACAGATGTCACATTCCTGTTGGTGGAGAGTCAATGTCTTCTCTATTTCTACTTATTGTTCAGATGTACATTCCTGACAATATAGTATTTTGTGTTGTCGTATCATGCTACATTGAATACATGAATGTATCAGATGGATTGGCGCCAGTTGATTGCGAAATTTGTTGCCTAAGGTTAAATCAGGGAAGAATATTTTCCTTTCAAATGCAGACCTATGTAGTCCATTCATACTCGACCCTCTAAATAAAATATTAAACATTATAGCAAGCTATTTTAAATGTAAAATTAAAAATTAAGATAAAAATCTAAATGTTAAACTTATTCCTCGGATTTAAATATTATTTTATATGTGCATAAATAAATATTTTTCTGTGTTAATTTCTGGCAGTGGCTTTTATTATTTTATTCTTTTATATTTAAGATATAAAATTTATAGATTTTTATCTCGGCGTCTCCGCTGAGCTAGTGACAATGGGCTAACGATCTAAATATGTAAATAAAGTGGAATCCTAACAGCGCGTATCTGCCTACTTTATAAATTTTTCTAGGCTCAAATGCCTAGATGGCGCCCTTTGGTAGTGCGGTGCGGTGCGATGCGATCTACCACTTCGTTTGGATCGTTATAATATATTTATACATTTTTAATATTGTTACACACACAACTCGATACCAAAAGTTTAAATTTGGGTGGGATAGACCGGTCAGTGAGAGACGACAGAAAAAGGTGAAACTTAAGATTCGAATACGAATCTTACTGTTTCATTATCGGCAAATAGTGATAATAATTAAAATGTGTATAAAAAATGTAAATTACTGTAAATTATGCATAAAAATATATTGTTTTGAATAAAATTAAATATTATAGTTAAAAAAAAGTTTGTCTTGTATCAATTTTTTTCAAATTTGAAATTTTTTATTAGTCATATTTTATTTCCTTATTTTTTTTTGAGCGAATTTTAAAGTAATTTTACATTGGTGCTTTGCTTTTATGCGATTTTTGAAAAATCACAGTCCTTATCCCCCATTTTCAAGGAAAGTTACATCTATTTTTGTGCAATTTCTTTTGTGTGTGTTTTCTGAGGAACCTATCTACCGCATAAAATGAGACCCAGGTGTATTTATATATGAGGGTTGGTTCAAATCCTCCTGAGTCCTTCAATTTTTTTAAGAGGAAGACTAATTAGTTTATTATTATTATTATTATTATTATTATTATTATTATTATTATTGTTATTATTATTATTGTTATTATTGTTATTGTGGTTGTTGTTGTTGTTTAACATTTTTCCTAAGAGCAAGATTAATTAGAGGTTTCCATAAATTGTGTATTGCCACACTGGGTTGACTTATTGGATTATTTACTATTGTCATATGAACAGCTTCTTTGAAGATCATATATGTACTAATGACTATATGTTCAATTGGGAAAAAACAATTAATAATTTGCATCAACAAAATAATACTCTAGTATAAAGTTATGCTTATGATGATATGATAGTACTTCAAAGCACTATAACAGGTTATATATCTTTTCATGAAGATGGATTGAAGTTAAAGAGACTTTCATCCTGCAGTGAATCAATAAGTATAAATTATCATTATAATTATAATGATTAAAAATGATGATGTAACTTTTTTCATATCCTGAATAATTAAATATTTTTATTAATGTTACCATTTATCAACAAGGTAAAAAATTTTCAGTTTGCTCTTTGCTGTCCTATTATATATATATATAATAATTCACATATTATGTAAAAACAATCTACCAATAAATGTTGCATAATTAATTCTTTATGTTTGGATCTCTGAATTTTATTAATAAAGAAAGAGAGAAATAAAATCAGGGAGACTAAAATAAAAAATGATAAATTTAAATACAAAAACTAAAAGCTGAATTCAGTATTTCAATACTACTACAATGATTAAATACCTCAAAGTTAACAAATTGTAAAGGAATAAAAAATTGTTGGTTTTGCCATATTCTTTAATGAACACAAAACTTTATGGAAATAATTTGGTTCTAATGATTTAAATAATTTGTTTAAGTCTAATTAAAAACACCATTAAATCATCTAAAAGTGTTATGTTCATTTAAAACCTTTGTTTAAATTTGTATTTTCATTTTTAATGAACAATTGAATTGCTTTCTTCTTTTCTAATCCTAGTGTATGCCAGTTATTACTATTCATGATTGGTTTTTTTTCCATGTGTCATAGCATCAGCTGGGAAGTGAACCCGCTAACCCAGAACAACTGCTTGTAAGGCAGCTGTGCTGATGACTCGACCACCAGCCACTAACAAACAATCAATCATCAAATGTATAGGTTTGTCTCAACATCAAAGATCTCAACTTCTGATGCTTCACTTTTTTAATCTAGTGAAATTAAAATTGTGCCCCAAAATTTTATTCAAATAAATTCAATCTTTTATCAAATTTCATTTAATTCCCCCATATTAATTTTACATTCTACATGTTCTTTTTCCACTCATTTTTTGAAAAGAAGCATTTTGGACATTTTTAAAAATTGTTTTTGTGTGTGTGATTTAATCATATATTATTAATACAATTCGTAATTATTCTTGTAATTATACTGTGATCCATAGTTATTTTTATGATCATACTATATATAATACTACTATATTTATAATTATTTTCGAAATTATAAAACATTCTAAATTGCGATTTTGCCTACCCTGAATGGAATGAAGATATTTATTCAATGAGAAAGAAAAGATAATCTCATCATTGTAAATATCCAATTTAATATGATGAAATAATCAACGATGAATATGACAAAACAGAATGCATGTTATTTCTGTCTGTTTGATTTTAAATATATGCAGAAAAATTGAAAAACAAAAATTCATTAATCAATTTTTTTAAATATTAGATGTATAAAACAATTTTTTGTATTAATCTTATCTATGGCTTTATGCTAGAATAACATGTTATTACAAATGTTTTTTCCCCTTGTTTTTGTATATCTATTTTCTATTGGATATTTAATTTTTATTTTATGGTAGTGATATATATATATTAGAAGTAATTATTTTGAAGAAAGTTTAGATAGAATATGGTATAAAAGCATTACTATAATAAATAAATTCTTAACTAATGTATTATATGGTAAAATATTCATTTATGTGATATTCAAAGCTCTTTTTATGTATATTATTATTTTCATTTATTAAAATATTTTTTATTTAAAATCTTTAGTCATATGTCTTCTCTTCTATATATCATTGATGTTATTATACTTATGTTCAACTTTATTATTTGATTTTTATGACCATTGTATGTCTATTTATTAATTCCATGTATTATGGTTAACTTCCACATGTGGAACCGCTAATGTTGTGGGACATAATGAATACCTAGTGGGGAAAAATGGGTTGGTTTTGTGATGATGTTGATATTATACTTTTAAAGTTATATCTGGTACTCATAATAAATTCAAATCATCATCATTATATTACTCTTAGACTGACTAGTGGAAAGATGATATATGATAAATTGGATATCAATAATTTTTTTTAAAAATTGATACATGATGGAGAAGTAGTTAATTTCATTACTTACATCTATAGATTTCTTATATAAATTATTATCATTAAGTTAAACATAATTGTTATCAATTATTGTGTTAAATGTTCTACTGATTAATCAATCTCTGTTTCATTTCAGTTGAAAATCGTGACAGTCTTAATATCATTTGGTACAAGCAATGTAAGGTTTAAATGTCTTCTTATGATTTTTCCATGATGTGTACTGAAGAGTAACTTTAAAAAAAGTATGTAAAAAATACAAACAAATTAAACATACAAATAAAAAAACATAATGAATATTTTAAACAATAGATACTTAAATGAAATTAAAAACAATATAAATGTAAAACATATAATAATGTTATAAAAAATAACATAAGAAAATTAAAAAATTCACATTAAAGATTAAAATAATATAAATATGACAATAAGACTCTCATTAATGTATATACAGAGATAAAACATATTTGAGAAAATAATATAAAAGTATATTTGAGTGAAATTAAAATAGAAAATAAAAAAGCTATGTTTTAAAAAAAAATAATCAAAAAAATATAATAATTTAGAATTAAAACTATTATTACTCAATTAATACACTTTAAATAATGTTTTTTTTTTTTAATAAAGTATATATATATTTGAAATGTACATTTAAGTAAAAAATATATAAATAATTAATTACAATATAATTCAATTTTTTTATATGTCTTAATAATTTCCAGATTAAATTAAAATTGAATTCAACATTTGTTTTAAAGGAAAGATTAATAAAAAAGGCAAAACTAAAATAAACAAAATTTCAATGATATTTATATTTTCATGTTGAAATCATAATAAGAATTCTGTGAATTAAAAAAATAAAAATGAATAACAATTTAAAAAATACCTGATATTAAACTAAAAAAAATAGATAATATTACCAATTAAAAATTTGTAAAACTGATTTAAAGTATTCTAGTTTTATTTATATGCAATTACGTATATTGTTGACTGAAAAATTTTAGTCTTTACATTATTAAAAACTATAAATAAATAATAAAAAAAAAAAATCAAAAGTAAAAAAATAAAGATGTATTTTTTTTGTAGTTAATGTCAAAAATAGTTTAACATACATAATTACAAATAAAACTGCCACTATCGTAAACTTTCAGATAATTATTTATGTATTTTATATATGTATAAGTACACATCCATATTACATGGTTTAGAAAATAAAAAAATAATTAAAAAAATATAACATAAATTATATTAATGTGTATATATATTGAGATGGATACAATCTTATAGTCCTATGTAAGACATAAAAACATGCTATGATTTAAAAGAAATCATATGCAGTAACACTTTATTGAAAATGAAATATTTATATCCAAATATATGTGATTGCAATTAGTAACAATATTTTTTAAATGAAGAAGTATTTAAACAATGAACCAAAAAAGTGAAGATAATCAGAAAAATATGAAAAAACTGAAGACAGAAATCAGTTAGAAACTATAAGAATGACACCTCAGAGAAAAAATATATATATATAACAACTATTAAAGTAGAATGAAGCCATTAAACGAGGTTCTAGAAAAAAATGCCCAAGAATTAAAAAAAATATTGAAGATGTAAAATGCAACCAATAAATAAGATCAAGAATATCTAACATTAATTGATTATTCAAATTTACAAAAGGTGCCTTTGGATTAGAATAAATGAAATTATTGTCATAAAAGAATATATTAAATGTAAGCAAAGAAGGTCATGTGACTACACAGTATGATATGTTGTACCTTTTCCCCCTGGAAGTTACGTATTATAAAAATCATCTGCAACAACAACTGATTTTCATTCAAATTAAAAAGAAAGCTTCAGTCAAATCTTTCATATTTCTAATTATACCAATTATTTCATTTTTAAACACACTAAATTTTCATAATAAATACTCAATGCCAACATATATCACATAATATATCCAATTTTTATTATGTTTTATGCATTTTTTTGTTCCCCAAACATTCTATTATTGCCTTAAATAGGAACAATTTATTCATTTACCGTTATCATATGTTAGATTGAAAAAATAATGAAGAACACCAGCATATTGTCTATAAAACATTAAGATATTTTTGTATTAGCAACATCTTAACCTTTCTGAGAAATACTTGGTATAGAAGACAGGTATTTATATTTAACCCAGCCTCTTGTTTTCCAAATTAATATTTGACTACATATATGAGAAATATAATATTGTCTGCAAATATTGTGATTTGGTTGCCCAAATCATGACAGTTTCATTTCCATATTTTATAGTTATGAAAATATAGCTAAATTAATTAGTTGAAAAAACTACAAATGTTTTATTTTTTATCATATCACTTGCTTTGAGTTATCTATTGGGGGAAAAAAAAATCAAATCAGCATAAATAAACCATACACAATTTAGTTGACTATTTTATAATAGTTGGTAAATAAGTGTCTAGCCATTTTTAGCAGAAAAGTATAGATCCAGAGTAATTTAAGCTGGTTGGACAAGGGTCAAGGTAGAGATAAAATACATTATTTGATGCTTTTGTTGATGGAAATAATCAATTTTTTTTTTACCAGTGCTGAGCATATGTATGTTCTTATTTTCATTAATTTAAGCATTTTCCACCATCAGCATACTTTTTTCTTGCATCACATCTATGCCACTTACTGTAAGAATTAGCAATTGAAGACACAAACGATAGGGCTTAATAAATTACTAAAGAAAAAAGGATGCTGCCATTTCTTATGCTTGCATAATCTGTTTACACAATAGCAAGATTTTCAATCAGACCACAGACTCCATTGTCTTCCCTACATTCCTCAAACTTACCAATGTTCAATTAATCTGCAAATTTAAAAGGTGGTCCCTTGAGGCAAAATTCCTCTTCAAAATCAACCATCACTCCCTTCCCATCAATCAATTTTTGGTCAAACGTAGAGATTTCACCAAGATCTCTCCACTATGCCAGCTCTGTAAAATCGACAATGAAACCCTCCAGAACTTCCTACTTAAATGTCCCTTTCTGCTTGGAGTGAAATGTGTCATCAACTCCTGCCTTTCCTTACACAGGAACACCATCTTAAATCTCCAAGAATGCATAGAAATGGGTCTTTACAACTATCAGACTATCAGTTTTTCTCATCTATGCACTCTGGTTGCTCTGACATGCTATTATTTTTGACCAGAGTGTACACTCAGTAAATCAAAAAACCATTGACCCTAATTCACTCTCTCAAAATCAGAGATACCAAACTAGCCTCAACTCCACTCCTCATAGACTTGGGCAATCTAGAAACTTCCATTCTCTTAGCTTCTGTCATAGGACTCAATCATTTAAATGTTTTTGACTCATGCAGTGCTTGCTCCATGAAGACATGCATCTCATACTGGCCTGGACTACACACCCTTTCCACTTCCCATTCCATTTTCACATGTATCCTTCCCCTCTTAACATGTTGCTTTTGAAATTTCAATTTACCATATATTCACTCCTTTGTAAACCTTTTTCTAACTGCATTTGTATCTGTTTTTTTTTTTTTTGATGAATAAATTTTCATCACTGAGAAAAAAATATTGCCAGTCAATGGATATTAGAAGATCAATGCATCAAAATCTGTATCTAGTTTATACTCACCCCCAACCTTCTCAGAATTGTTTCTAGCTTATGACTTTCATCACTGAAGAGCCTTGGATGTGAGAGCACTGCATCTAGATCTTTGGATCTAATGCATTCCTCCAGAAGCTACATTTTACATTTTTAGTTAATTATAAAGCTATGAACCCAAACTGAAAACATATTGTGTGAGCATAAGAAATAATGATCATTGTGGTTTAACATTAAGTAAACTGAAGTTATGTGATAGTCTTGTGACTCCCCCCCCCCTGATGTAACAAAAACATTTTAAAAAGTAAAACAGTTGTACAATATATTATCACTGTATCATTTTTTAAAAAATATTATTTCGTTTATCATTATCATTTTCTACCATAGAGTCTCTTTACATTTAATTCAATTTCTCTGATTCATAGCTTCTCTTTTCCACATCACACCAATATACTTCCTTCCTCCATCAATTTCTAATATAATCTTTTTCTATGTTTTTTTATAATCTCTTGAAATCCAATTTAAAATTTCAACCATCCACCTATATTATCATTTGTTCTAGCAATATATCTAGCCTAAATAATATTTAATTTATAAAGTGCAAACAGTATTTGAAATTAAACTGAGAGACTGCAAACCTCTTGCATTTATTAGCCAATCAGGTGTTATTAATTCTCTGTCTTGTATTTATGATTTGATTGCTATTAATAACACCTGATTGGCTAATAAATGCGAGAAGTTTGCAGTCTCTCAGTTTAATTTCATATCTAGCCTAACTAATTTAGTTATTTAATTCTTTCAATGAATTAGTGATACTTCTTTGTTTTTTCTCCCATGTATTTCACTTTTGATTTCTTCTTTCTACTTTTAACCTACATCTCTACATATTTTGTGAGCTTTTTGAAAGCTTTGTATTGCTCTTTTGTTAAGTGTCCAAGTCTTCAATCCATACAAAAAATACTGGTGAAGCACATCTATTAAAAATCTTCCTTTTCAAACACAGAGGCATATTTTCTTTTATTATGAAATTACTTTTACCAAAAGCATTCCACCCAAGTTTAATTCCATATTTAATTTTATCCATTATGTTTCAATCAATATTAATAATCTGACCAAATTTTTTATTGTTGCTAATTTGTTCCAAATGATGATTATTAATTTTTATTTTCCTCTTCTGACTAAATCCATTGAATATTACTTTAGTTTATTTAGTTCTTATCTTTATTCTTATTTTTTACTTTCATCTTATAACTCTTACAACATTTCCTGAAGTTTTGAAAGATTATTTGCAACCCAACTATAACATATGCAAAATCTAAATGATTGACAAATCTCCCATTTTTTTTTATTCTATTAGCTTCACATATTAATTCACAAAATACTTATTTTAAAACTGCTTTAAAAAGTTTTGGAGATATGGAATGTCTTCTATACCTTTCATAAAGTAATCACTGTTGTTGCATTTTAATATATATATTCTTTAATATATGATAATATCCTGGGTCTATATATTGATGATCCAAAGCTTTAATCATTATAAAAATGCTTACAGACTAAAATGCCTCTTCATAATCCAAAGCATAATGGTAACTCATATTCATTGGTCTTTTTAATAATTTCTCACAGTGTTTGGGTGTAATCCATATGTTAAAATCACTTTCATGTCAAGCTTGTTCTTTTCATTGGTTAGAATTCAAAATTGGCTGAAGATGAGTTTTAATTATCTTAGTAGAGATTTGCATAGAACTGATAGATTTATCATTTTTAACATATTCTTTAACATCTTTGTTAAATTTAAATATTATTATTTCATTCTTCTAATTATCTTCTATGTTTTTATCATTTAAATAACTGGAATACAGCTTTACCAACAATTTTTTTTTTTATTTCTTCATCTGCTTCTTTTATAAAATTATTGCTGAAGTTTTTCTATTCTCGGGATAGATTTAATTGCATATATCACCTCTTCATTTAAAATATTTGGCAATACAGTTGATATAGTAATTATATAAGATACTTTGTTCTGCATTACTATATAATTTTGTATAGACCTCTTTTACATACTTCATGATGTCATCTCTTTCTTAAATAAGAATTCCATTTTTTCTTAAAAATAATAAGATGTTGTTTTTTTATACTTTGGAGACTTTTATTCACTTCTACAGTTTTCTGTATCAAATCACAATTATATATTTTTTAATATCTTTAACTTTTTTGCATCATTTTCAAAACTATAGATATTCAATTTTTTTTGATGCATCATTTTAAAAATTTTTCATATTCCTTCTTTTTTTTATATATTGTGTTCTCTCTGTAAATAATAATTACTGGTAAATTGCTACTTTGTAGAACCAGCTATATTTCTTGCAGTACTTAATAGAATCTCAGTTTATCTTTTTATTGATTTCAGTCAAGTGTTTGATGTCTTTCTTTCTTAATAATTTCATCTCTTTAGTTTTGCATTAACCTATATTTTACATCTTACTAACCAATTATCACTTTTTGTGTTTAGTTTATTAAGAACATTTTAATCTTGGAGTTTACATATTTTGTTAGTCAAAATATAATCCAATTCTACTCAATCTTTATTTGAATTTTCTACATCCATTTTCATTTAGCATTTTTCTTAAAGAAACATATAGTTTTTTGTGTGAACTCCACAGATCCACGTCCTCTCTCATTTGTATTACTATAACCAAATTTATCCACAGTGCTTTCATCTTTCAATTATTTGCCAATTGTTGCATTAAGATATCCCATGACAATTTAAAAATGCTATTTGATTTTAATAAAAACATTTTGTACATTCATATAAAAATATTTTCCTTCTTCATTATAATGGAATATGTTGAGGCATAAATCTGAACTAGTTACATTTGATATCTTCTGATAATTTGAATAACTACTCTTTTCCAAAAAGTACATATCCACTTTTTAAATAGTCTTTTTCCTCTAACTTCGCAAAGTCTAACAATGTCCCATTTAAAAATAAACAATTTTTCTATAAATTTATCTATCTTTCTTCACTTAAAAGTGATCTGCAGTTGTAGGTGTTTAAATAAAGTCATCATTGAATGCCAGCCTACACCAGTAATTAGAGTTTTCTTAGCGCCCTCTATCTTTAGTCACCAACTACTGCCTTGACTGGGAATTTGCAGCCTTCACAGAGGCAAAACTCTCCTTGAAGTAGCCCACTCAGTGCAAGCCAAAATAATCAATGGATGCAAGAAGGTTTATGCATAAAATCCCTGGTGGTTTTCACCAGTGAGGAGTCTTGGATCTGAGAGTAATGCACCTAGAATAGTGATCATGTGATGTTTGATAGTTTACAGCCTTCTGTGAATACGGGCTATGAAAAGATTTTCACTCACACATTCACTGTGTCTTCAAGAAAGCTCGGTTGATGTTTCAGTTAAGAACTATCACATAATAAAAACAATCTTGATTTTAAATCCAGAAATAAAAAACCAGTAAACTCACCATGCTAGCTGATGTAAACAACCCATTCATATTGGTTTATTATATGAATAATCACGTAATAATAAACAGCTGTAACAAAAAGAACGAATGGAATGAACATTAGGAATTTGCTCTGCCTGAGAAATCAAAGTCTTATTTCAGTTAACAGCAAACTTGTTTCTGCAGCTATTATTACTTATTAACTTTTAATTTTTAAAAATGAATAGTTTCAAAAGAATTAAAAAATTAATATTGCGTACATTTTTTTTTTTTTTTGCTGTCGTATTTCACCGAGTAATTGATTTTTAAATGATTTATTATTAAAATTCATAGTTGATTAACATGATAATTATATTAAAATTCACCTTTTTTAATGTATTGAATTTTAAATTACATCAAAGTGGAGAATAAATGTTTTTCAAGCCGATTACCTATTTTATAAAACAAGAAAATACTGTTAAAATATAAGTTGAATCTTGAAAATTTTCTCTCTAATGTGCATGAAGTAACAAATAAATTGATTAATTAATAGATGAATACGGCTGAAAAAATTGTTGGTTTAAACTTGTTGCAATATAAATAAGATGACATTTAAAAAATGAAAATGGAATGGGGAAAGTATTAAAAAGAGTGAGTAAATCTATGTCATTATAAGGATTTCTGTAATTATTATATTTAAAAATTAAATAAACGTGTTTTACACAAAAACAGCAGTTTCACTAGCTATTTGAAAGTAATATGTTTATCTATTCTGCTTTCTTTTCAGAGCGAATACATTTTTATTGTTTTCATTTAGGACGCGCAATAAAATAGTTTTTTTCTTGCAATTAACCCCCCCCCCCCCCCCGGTTTTACAAATTGACACTTTACCGCCTTCTGTTAGCGAGTGATTTTACACGTTATTGCGGGCAAGATAATAAACCAATACCAAATTTGGGGAGAAAATGCGATTTAAATGATAAACTAATAAGAGACTTCTAATAATTGAATGTATTTAATATTTTCTGACATTATCAATTCATCTATACATAGATATAGCACAATAATTATTCTTCTTTCTTTTACCTAAATCGGACACCATTTACTTATATAAAATAATTATTGCGGTCTTACACTTTGATGTTGCCGCAAGGTATATTTAAACGTATAATAAAAGCCGGGGCGGCTGTGTTATACCCTAGGCTGCCTTATGCATATTCAGAGGCAAAAAACATCCGAACCTTAGGCTCCCACGATGATTGTTCACTATCTCCAGTTTTTAAAGGAATATTGTTCGAACAAGTCCAAGAAAAAAAGAGAGTTCTATTGCGGTTCATAAATTTTATCCTAATTAATTAGTGCAAGACAGGCGGAGGGGAATACGAAGGTTATAAAAAATTGAAAACCATCGTCTTATCCTGACTTAATCAAAGAATAATTCTAATTTTAATTAATCTTCTTATTCTATTAAATTAGCTCTTATATACATTAAATAGATTATTTAATATTCACTTTCTAAAATCATTTACGCTTTATAATTTACTCTAGCGTAAAGTATATTTAGTATTCTCTCTAACTCTGTCTCTCATCCACACACATCATAAAGTCTTTTTTTTATTACTAAATTTTAGAGCTATTTAACCCTGTACAGAGTATATAAGCAAATTGATAACTATCTATGGTAGACAGCTACTAAAATTTGACACTCGGCTATAACAATTTATTTTAGCACCTCATGAATTTAATGAACTCCTTACATCATTACAAGGTGCTCTGCATATTTTAAGGTAATGTTAGAACGGTAGATCTTTATGGATTTTGCCTCAATTCTGTAACTTCCTGTGGTCGAATTTCATGTGAATTTCCAATTCAGAAACCACACAATTATTTATCATTATAAAGTAAAGATAAATAATCTGTTCATGATGTAGGTATGAAATGTCTTATATTAGAGTTGTAGTGTCATTTTATAGTCACTATATTAACATTAAAACACAATTTCTATTTAAAAATAAAAAAACATCCTGTAGGAATAAGGGAGAGTTTTATTTTAACTTTTTTTTTTTTTTCATATGTCATAGCATCGGCCGGGACGCGAACCCACAACCGTCTGCAACCAACTACTTGCTTGCATGGCGGCTGCGATACCTCTCGGCTAACAACGCAAGACAAGTTTTATTTTAACTTCACATATTTTAACTTCACATATCATTAATACTTGAATGCATTTAAAAAATATAAATAAAGTGGGAATTGTTCTGAAAACATTTAAACAATTCAATCAGATGATAAAAATAGTCCAATATACAATTACAAAAGCAGCAAAAAAGTTGATTCATATTTTCAATTTAAAATACATTTGTTCAAACATATAAAAATTCTGATTGTAATAATAACAATAATAAACTTATTGGGCAATAATTTATATGTGAATTATAATAATTAGACATATAAATATATATGTTTATAGTAATGTAACTATAAAATATTAAAACAATTACATTTGTTAAAAATTATTACTTTATAACATCTAACTGATTGGTGAGAATGTGTGGAAGATTATGAGCTTTCTTTTCTTAAACTGTAAATAAATACTGTAGTGCTTTATAAGTCACTGCATAACACCAAGAGATTGCATTTAGAAGAGGCACTTTTTTGAGTGCAAAAAATATTTACAGTTTATTATTTTTATTGATTACTATCTATTAACATCTGATGATAATTTTTCTAATATAAAAATATAATAGATATTTCCACACATTAAAATATTTAAACAATTACATCTGTTAAAAGTTATGATATTATATATTGAGATTAATAGTCACATTGCTAGCAATATTGTTTAATGTGTATAACTAATTTTACTTTCAAGTGAAGAAAGATTGCATGAAGTGGAATAGATGTTTAATATTAAATGGAATATGATTGAACTTTATAAATACAGAGAAAAAGTTGAAAAGACTATTGATTTAAAAATGGTTATCTATTTTACTACAAAGGCACACATATTGAAAGCACAAGTGGAATGGGATATATTATATAAATAAAAAGTGAAAGACAACATTGTTGAAATTGATGGTCAAATTAATAGAAGATGTCAAATGCTGGTAATTCAGATTTATGTGCCAATAAATTGTCATTGTGATGAAGAATTAGGGATTTTTATATGGATGTACAAAATGCTTTTGAATAAAACAATATTTTAAAATTGGGAGATCATAATGCTAGAATTGGCAAATGTTTGAAAGATGTAAAAGTGGTGAATACATTTGATATGATGATTGAAATGAGAGAGAATACAGATTTGTGAAGTTTGCATTGGGAAAAAAATTCTGTAAATTATGAATTCTTCTTTTAAGCAAAATTCTAATTGGAAATGAACAAAAAAGCATCTGAATAAAGCTATGGCAGAATTGGATTGTATTTTGACTAACAGAAAATATGCACTTCTAGATTTAATGTTCTTTAACAGATTGAACACAGAACATGGTAATCAATTAGATGTAAGATGCATGTTAATGCAAAACTAGAAAGAAAAAAACTGCTAAAAAGACAGTATTAATAAATAATAGTTCTAATCTTCAAAAACACTCTGATGAATTTAAAGCAGAATTTGCAAATCATTTAAAAATATTAATAGATTTTGAAGATGGTTCACACTTGACTGTAATCAATAAGAAAATAACTGATACTCTATTAAGAGCTTCAGCATGGCTGGTTCAAAATTCAGCAATTTATCAGTAAATTTCCTACTGAGACAAGAGAACGAATGAAGAAAAGAAGGAAAATAAATTTTTTTTAAACTGATTCATTAAGAAGCATTAAATACTTAGAGTTTTGTAAAATGGTATGAGAAGGAATTAATAATGATATAAGAAAATATAATTATGAATTGGCAAGGAACATTATAAAAGAAATGTCTCTAAAATTAAAACACCATCTTGATACTGGAAAGAAAATTGTTTCTACAATAAGAATAAAAGTTGGAACTATTATTAAAAAGAGAGGTGATGTCAGGAAGTGCATGGAAGATTTTATAAAGAATTACAAAGGATAAGAATCAAAGTCTCCTCTACATTTTCACACTTTCTAAATTGCCTAACATTTTACAAGTAGAAGTGAATCATAGAATTAAATCTATGAATAAAAAAAAAATTCCAGAAAATGATGGAAAAGAGTAGATGAAAAAACAGAAAATTTGTTCGCACAAATGTTTAAATGATAGAATATATCAACTGATTGGACAAGTGTAATAGTATTATTGATATTTAAGAAAAATAGTAGAATATAACAATTACAGACCTATTAGTCTTCTCTCAATATTTATACAAAATCCTTATCAAGATGATTACAACTCATCTACAATCAACTTTGGATTCTTATCAATCAAAAACGTAAACAAAATAAACAATAAGTATGAGTTGCCCTTCTATTTTGGATTCATAGATTATGATTGATATTTGATTTTATAAACATTTTTACAGCAAATAATCCCTTTAGTCATCAAGATATAAAACTAAGATATTACAATAAGTACAACAGCAATAGGATTCTAAGAAGATTAACATCAAAATGAGTAAACAACAAGATGATTTAATATTTTCAAACATTTTTTACAGCAATTTACAATAGTACTTTGTGGATTAAAATGGGAAACTAAGGGAGTAAAAGTGAATAGGGATTATTTGAGTGATTGTTTTTGAAAATAACATTTTAGAGTTTTTGGAAATGTTGCAAGATTTATACGAAATAAGGCTAAAGATAAATACTAAAAAGACTTGTCGAATGAATATTTTCAAAGTAAAATAAATATTGATAAACATGAATTAGAAGAAGTCAACAATTACAAATACCTCAGTCAGATTCCTTGTTCAGGTGTTCATAGGAAGTTTGAATGCAAGACTTACAAACACCAGAATCGATCCTGGGGCCTCCTGATTCCAAGTTGGATGCCCTACCAACTATTTCAAATCCCACAGGACATTAATAGAGATAAAAAAACATAATGAAAGAAATTAATCACAAAACTAAACATGAATGGAGTGCTTTTGATAGAAATAATTTAATATTAAAAAGAAACATGCCTATGAGTTTAAAAAGGAAAGTCTTTGATAGTTGTGTTTTATCACTTTTTAACATATGAATCCCAATCTTGGACACCTAACAGAAGAGTAATATAGAGACTTCACATTACTAAATGAAGTGTGGAGAGATGTTTTGTTTAGTAATAACATGAGATCAAAAATGAAATACATGAGTAAGAAAACAAGCATCATTGAAAAAATTAAGAGGCTGAAATAGACCTGGATCATGCATATTTCTAGAAAAAATGGTAATAAATGGACAGTTGAAATTTTAAGAATACATGTCAGATATATGGATGAAATAAAGAAATTTGTTGGTATGTTGTGGAGAAGAGGGCTAGAGGTCAGAGAATCTGTATTAAATTTGGAGATGCCTTCATTTTGCAGTGGATCAGTAATGTTTGAAAATGATGGTAATGAAGAACTACTTTCATTATCTTTTTCATATTATCATAGATTTAAGCAAAAATAATGCACTCATGTGTACAATATATTTATCCATTGTGAAAAAGAAAAAAAAAGAATTATGTGATGCATGTTGGGAGTAACAAGAAGAGATCGAAAACATAATATATGGGTAAGAGAACAAACAGGTGTTACTGACCTTATTGAAAAAAATTAAAAGACAAGTGGAGTTGAGCTGGACATATTTCTAGAAGAGATGATAATAGATGGATAATTGAAATCTTAAACTGGATTCCAAGAGATTATAAAAGACCCAGAAAGAGACTACATGTGAGATGGATGAATGAAATAAGAAAGTGTGCAGGGGTGATATGGAGAAGAGAAGCTAATGATCGGAGTAGATGTATTGAACTTGGAGAGACCATCCTGAAGTGGATTAATAATGGTTGTTGATGATGATGATTAAACTTTGCAAATTTAAGTAATTAAAACGTTTTTGAGACTGATTGCATATTTATTATATTTATTTTGATTATGTTGAATTTGTAAAGTTAATTTAAATTATGTTCAGAATTTTCATTTATTTTAAAATAATTAAATTCCTGGAATTAGTGGCAAAGACAAGCAATTATCAGCTTAAATGGATTAGTGTTAATCTTCTTGTTTTTCTATTAACATAGACAAGTGGTATGTAATTAGTGATGCAAAGCTAATTTTTTTAAAGTGATTTTTAATTTATTCTCTTCAGTCAGTTGAGAGCAACTTAGATAGCAACAATGAAAAAAAATTAAAACTGAAGAAAAGCATTATTTAAGATGGAGCCTCAATCAAAAATTTAGCGAAGAGGATTAGTGTTCGAAGCAACTAGCCAGTATTCATAATCTATTAGCTATAATGATTTTTTTTTATTTCGTACAGCTGTTTCTAATATCATATCTATATAACTCTGTCCTTCAAATAATTTATTTTTATGTTTGATTTGATTAATAAGTAGTCATAAGATATTGAAAATCATTACGGCTCAGTTGGTTAGAGTGTATCTTAAAATTCAATATTCAAAAATCTAAAGATCCCAGATTCAGTTTCCATTCTAGTGTTGGCATCGATCAGGCCACAATACCTGAAAAAGAGAGGAGGATAATACCACGTGAAACATTATGTATATACTAACTAACCGGTGTTTTATTACTAACAATTGAATGTAATTGGACAATTTAAATAAAGTTAAAATTTTCTAAATATAATGAATATTTAACATATAAATACAACTAAAATGCCACTATCACAAATAATATTGACAAAGTTTATTGAATTTACATTGATTGCAGATAAAACTAACCAAAACCTACTTTTCTAAGTTATTCAGAAATTAGGAGAAGACTATTTATGTTAGTAACACCATAACCAGAAAAAATAACTCTACAAAGGATTCTAGTAAAATTTAATTATAATGAAAAGATCACAAACAGAACTCTACTTAAGGTAAAAAAACTTATATTAAACATGTCCATAGAAATTAAATGTACAGTTAAACATTGAACTATATTTAATATTTAAATATAAGTATATTGTCTATAAACAAGACAAA
This sequence comes from Epiperipatus broadwayi, assembly GCA_028023455.1. Classification (NCBI taxonomy): domain Eukaryota; kingdom Metazoa; phylum Onychophora; class Udeonychophora; order Euonychophora; family Peripatidae; genus Epiperipatus; species Epiperipatus broadwayi. The sequence goes on from JAQFVV010012402.1 coordinate 10,143,571, forward strand.
ACTCTCCATACAGAAGTGCCACCCTGTGCCAACCAGAGTAATCAATGGATGCCAGAAGGCTTGTGCATAAAATCCCTATCTAATGCCTATCTAATGGCACTACTGTATGGAGAGTTTCACCTTGTTTATAAACAATTATGTGCTAGTATAAGAGATGATGATCATGTGATGCTTAATGGTTATATTGTCTATACTGAACTTAATGTAATTTAGAAGGATTTGAACTCAGATGTTGAAGCTTTCTACAGTCATCCACTCCACCTTATACAACTGATACACATGACCACATATATGTAAAAAAGATGATGCATGTGGTCATGTGCATCAATTGCATAAGTTGGAGTAAATAGCTGTAGGAATCTTGAACACCTAAGTTCAAATCCTTTCTAAATTAAATTATAATTAATAAAGTTTAGGTAAGAAAGAGCTATACATGATTTGTTTATAATATTTTAGTTTATGTTATAACATACTACTTATCTATCATAATCTTTACAAAATCATTCATTTCAAATGTTTGTTCAGTGATCTGACAACTGTTGTGGGGAAAGAAAATAGTTGCAATTTCAAATAGATTAGGATTACATTCAATTTATGTATGTAGGATTCAAAAGTTGATTAACCTTATGTCAGCCATGATAAGATTATTTTCACTTCTGGAGACAACCTACAATAAGCCGCCTCCATCTACAAAACATCTCAAACAATGTAGTAACAATTAACTTAATATAAAATATTAAAATAACTTTTCCACAAGTGAAATGGAATTTTGGAAAATTCACATTCTTTTATATTCAAATATGAATGAAGATACTCTTAAAAATAGGCAACTGATAAGAAGATTTAAGTATTGGATTCTTGAGCCAAAATATGAGGTCATTGCCTACATTATAGTTTTTTTTAGTATAAGACAAATCTTGTCAACACAGAAACTATATGTTGATTATGTCTTAAAGGAAGATCAAAAATCCTTTTTTAAAGGTATAGTAGACTATAAGATGCCTGGTCATACATCACAAAAATAGCTTGAAAAAATGATAGTACAACTCAATCTATCATTACTGCTTTTCCAAAAGCTTGTTTTGCAGAAATAAAAACTACCATATTCATGATTTATGCTCTGTTGTGCACAAAATGCTTATTTCTTTATAACAAGAATACAAGAAGATACCTGAACACATTTAAAAACAAACTAGACACAATTAAACAGACAAAAAAATTTACTCTTCCAGATATATTTGCAGCTGTAGTGAGATGTTTCAATTATAATTTTTCAACTTTTGTCTATGATATATTACCAGCAATATTGTATGTTTAACAATATGTAGTGTTTTTTAAATTATAACCAAATTGTAAATATGTCAACTTTTATGTATTGTTTTTAAATTATAACCAAATTGCAAATATGTCAACTTTTATGTATTGTTTTTTTTATTGTTTTTGTAATATACTAAAGTTTTATCAATAAAATTCCTTTTAAAACATAAATTCTTAAAAATGATATAATAATTTCCAGCCCAATTCATGATTAATAATCATTAAGGTCAATATGGATAGTATTGTAGTTGTGAGTGCAGGATGTTTGGTCCCAACAGATTAAACTGTAATTATTTGACATCTATAGACACTATCAGGGATAATAAAAGCATATACTATAGTGTGACATAGGAAAACAGAATATTGTTGTTTCAGCATGAAATATTTCATGAAGACCATTTACTTTTTTCAGAAGTCCTTATTCATGTGATTTAAAATATGTGATGATAAGTTATAGTCTATAAATAATATTAAGAATAGAAGAAATATAAATGCAGGGATAAAAAAATCAAGTAAAATAAATATTAAATGCAAAGATAAAAAATCAAATCAAATAAATATTAATGACCTCACAGTTAGGTGAAGGAAAAATTTACAAAGAGTACATAAACAATTATGCTGTCAAATATTTATAAACAACAGTATAAAATAGTAAAAGATGTTTCAGAAACAAAAAAACAGCTCACCTGAAAAACGATTTGGTATATTATATGGCAGTAAAAAAAATAAAGAACCAATTTAAAGGAGAAAAAGGACCCATACAATTAAACTGCATAAATCATTTATAAAAAACAGATTTAAGCCAAATTAAAAAATGTTTTTGCACACACAAAAAAATTATTATAGAAAATGGTCAGTAATGATGGTTGATCATTGAACATAAGATTGCAAAACTACTATCTAAAGTAACAGAGATTATGGCAAAAGAAAAAAAATGGCAAGTGTAGATAAATAGAATGAAAATCTCACTTAAGTTCAATCTGATCCCTGGCTTCCTTATTTCATCTATCCATTTCATATATAGCTTCTTTCTAGATCTTTTTCAACTTTTTGAAATCCAGTTTAAGCTTTAGATATCCATATATTTTCATATTTTTTGTAATATGACCAACCTAAACCTATTACTCTTTTTTATTTTTTTAATGAGGGCATAAACACCTGTTTATTTTTTCATCCATGTATTTTTTCTAACATACATCTCTATATACTTCATTATATGTTTTGAAAGTTTTGTACTACTCTCCTATTAAGAGTCCATATTTAAAATTTATAAGTGATTTTAGTACAACATCTCATTAAAAGTCTTTTCCAAGAACATATACATATTTCCTTTTAACATGAAATTAATGTAGCATCTTGCTTTTCCAAATTCATAATCTGGGAAGTCAAAGATTCATATAGAAATAGTTATAATGGATATGGAATTAACAATATGTATAATTTAAAGTTGTAATTATAAATTTATTTAAATGCACATTGATTACGTAAATAATATTCATTAAGGCTGTAGCCTCAAGCACATTGTATAAAATGCGATAGTAGGGACCTCTACAGGTCTTAAAACCACAAGCTTACTCATTGGAAGAAAAGAGGGGAACCCTTCTTTACTTCAACCTACTTTCTATCTATGCTTGCAATTTTTTTACATGATCTCTAGCTTTGTAAGCATTTGAAAAATGAAGCTACCTACAAGTTCCCAAATAATAATCTGGTTTTCACATATTTAATAAAAGTAAATAAGGTATGCATTTTATATCTCCCTAAATTATAATGATTAGAAATTGATATCAACAATCATGGATAATGACAACTTTAGCAGTATGTTCTCATATTTCTACTTTTCTCCAAGATACATTTCATTATTATTAGCCCATTCAACTGTATGGAGTTCTAACATGAAAACTGTCCATGAAAACTGTTCTATCTACTCTGAATATGCTAAAAATTTCATGTAATTATTTGGTTATAGATGATTTATTCCAGAAAAAGATATGGGATATATTTGAGTCTATATTCACGAATATTCGCCCCCTTTAACTAACTAACAAAATTTAAAACTAAATAATAGATAAAACTTGTATTATATTTTTAATAACATAGGGAACATTTAATTATTAAAGTTTTTGTACAGAAATTAACACACACACACACACACATATATATATATATATATAACAAGTATATATATATAACAAATATATATATATAAAATTTGATAATTTTTAATATATAAATTGAAACTTTGTTTTTCTTTTGAACTAATCATTCTATTAAAGGAAAATAAAAAATATTTGGTATATAATGATGGTGATTCTATAATAGAGATAATATTTATTTTACTATATAAAATCTGCTTTCACAAATATGTCATGAATAAAGTTAATAATAAATATAGTATTCAAAAATGTCTCCATGACTCTTCATACATAGTGTAACCGGAACACCTACCAACCTATTGTAACTATTTCCTGATGAGCATATTGCAGGACAGAAACAAAGATTGACCTTACCCAATGTTTATCTTACCACCCTACAACAATATTTCCTGCTCATCAGAGGATGTATCATTAAAGAGACTGGAAGCATCTAGAAAATTTGTTTGTTTGGTTTCTCAAACGGCACCACTAGAGTTCTAGCTTACCACAACCTTATTTACTTATTCAGATCTGGTTATGCCAAACATAGCTCAGGAGACATGAGATTAAAAAATGCAATAAATGATGAGTGATGTGAAATGAAACTGACTAAATAGATTAGTTTTAGATAACAATGATTTATTTATTTAACAACAAAAGTTATTGATAGTTCATCTTTGGATTGATATTTTCCTATATGCGCATATATTCCTAGGCCAGTTTGATTTACACTTAATCATTCTTTTATTAACCATTGATGATTGGTGCAATAAATCCTTCAACTATAAATTCTGTGCAAAATATTTGTCCTTGATTTTGGTTTCCTAAATGGTTACCACTAGAGTTCTAGCTTACCACAACCTTACTTACTTATTCAGATCTGGTTATGCCAAACATAGCTCAGGAGACATGAGATTAAAAAATGCAATAAATGATGAGTGATGTGAAATGAAACTGACTAAATAGATTAGTTTTAGATAACAATGATTTATTTATTTAACAACAAAAGTTATTGATAGTTCATCTTTGGATTGATATTTTCCTATATGCGCATATATTCCTAGGCCAGTTTGATTTACACTTAATCATTCTTTTATTAACCATTGATGATTGGTGCAATAAATCCTTCAACTATAAATTCTGTGCAAAATATTTGTCCTTGATTTTCGTATATGTATGTAGATCTCGGTCATTCCTTTATTTAGTGCATTTTTGATCCAGGTATCTGGATGTAGGTTCAAGTCATTCATTTATTCAAAATATAAATTATTTAATTCAGATTTATAGATTTAAGTCATTCATTTATTTAACTCATCTTTAATCCAAGTGTATGGATGTATATTTATGTTATATTAAAATATTAATTCTCTAATTCAGATTTGTAGATTTAAGTCATTCATTAATTTAACTCATCTTTAATCCAGGTGTATGGATGTAGATTTATGTCATTCACTTATATCAACATATTAATTATCTAATTCAGATTTGTAGATTTAAGTCATTCATTTATTTAACTCCTTTTTAATCCAGTCATATGGATGTAGACTCTTAAATTCATTCATGTATTCAAAATATTAATTATCTAATTCATGTTTGTAGATTTGAGTCATTCATTTGTTTAATTCATCATTTATACAGGTGTATATTTGAAGTAGAAACACATTCAATTTAATTTTTCTATAGAAGCATTACAAATTCTGTATTCACATATATATAAATACATCTTTGATTTAACTCACATATTATTATATTTTTTATTTATTTTTAAATCAATATTCTTAAGTTCTTAAAATCAGTATAATTATTATTCGTTAAAAACATTCTTTAAAAACATTATTTTCTTACGTTTTATTTGATAAATCAATAATTTGAATAATTGCATTTTATTTTATATGTTAATTATTTCATTTAATGCATTTTCAAAAGTATATTTGAATATTATAAATGTATGTAAATTTTCCTTACCTTGACATTTAAATCTTCACATCAAGAACTTGGGCTGAATAGCACACTGAGTTACTGCTGCTGTTAATTAGACATGTTTTCTGATTTTCCAGGGCTTTTCACATGGTTGGAGAGAGGAAGAACTGCTTTCTACTCAGTCATACTGAAGTTTTCCAAATTAATAATGCGCTTTTCCATGATTCAGTTATCCAGTAGCTAAAAGTTTTTCTTCTGTTGATGATAACTGTGGTTTCCAATTGGTTATTTTAGAATTCCAAAAAGTAATAACTTGTGGGGCAATGACTACAATTTTCCATAGGTCTCACTCTTGACTATCCTAATAACTGATTGTACTGTAACTTATCTAATTGTCACTGTAACTTATCTAACTGCAACTGTCACTTATTTAACTGTAACTGTCCCTTATCTAATTAAGCTGCTCTTTTTATTTCTTCTGCTTCTCACATTTTTTATCTACTAACATGTTTTTAAAAACACCTGATTAAGAGCCCAAAGCAAAAAGGTGATGCTATCTTTAAATGTTTTTACATTTAAATCTAAAAACATGTAGCTCTAAAATAAATCGTGTCTGTAATATTTAAATTGAAGATTTACCAATTAATGATAAAGATTTATTAATTAAATGCATCTTTTATATTGTCTTTATTTTACTTTTTTTATTATTTGTTTTTATAACACAGTTGGAAAAGTGACTTATTCACAGTCACTTGCTTCTTTATTTAAATTTTTATTTACTGAACCATGTCAGTTTTATTTTTAATTTAACTACTTTAACTGGGAGGGAAATAAATCTTTAAAATATATATATATGTAAAACAACATATCTGGAAAAGTGACTTTAATTCACAGTCATTTGCTTCTTTATTTAAATTTTTATTTACTGAACCAAATCAGTTTTATTTTTAATTTAAACTACTTTAACTGGGAGGGAAAGAAAACTTTAAAACATATATATGTGAAACAATGTGTCTGTTTCATTACCCCCACTAAATTTTGTGATGAAATTGCCTGGAAATACAATTTTATTCCACACAGTATAAATGCCATTACTCATTATTGTGTCTCTATTGGAATTGGATAGGCTGATGAAATAGGTAAGAAGAGATGAGAAAAGTGAATATGTGAACTGTAGCCTCCAGTGTCAGGATAGGCAGATGGCCAAACATGGATTACCAGTACACAATATCCCATGACATCATGAGAAAATACCTCATTTTAAGCACTATCTCTCCTGGTATCTAGAGAGATCCAAATAAGAGTAGTATCCAGAAAACATATTTGGCACTGAGCCAGCCCTGCTCATTTCTTGTGAGTCTTAATGGCTTATCCATCAATCACTGCTGGACTACCCTAGGAGCCCAACATCTAGATCTGGATAGTACTGAGCATATACTTTGGAGCATCATGAACACAATGCATCCAAACAGCCCTACTCAATCATCCACCCAACTCAACATGAAAAACAAATTCACACATCACTGCATCTTAAAAACTTTTATCAGCTTTATTGTTCAGGATGGTAGCTTTTTTCTGGCATAGGAGACTGAGGATCATGGTCAGTTCTCCTATAATGCTATTCTGTGTTGTGTGGTGATATACTTCTATTTCATCCTATTTTTGGGTGTTTCTCAGGCCATACATCATGCTGGTGGCTTGTGTCTATACCCACACTTCTTCACAGGTCATCATTACTATTTGATCTTTTTATAACCTGGGTCTGGTATGGGCTATGTATACTGCCTGTTGAATATCTTCTCTGCCTCCTCTTTCATGGTGGTACCCCATTTTTTGGTGATGATACCATGGTGGTGAGGCATAGTTGCTATAGTTTCTTGGAGGCAATTTCCTCTCATAACTGATAACTTCTACCCTTGGCTCATTGTCTCTTTTATAGGGAGATTTATTTGGCAGCTTGGATCCTTTGTCTTTATTTATTGATGTACCACAGTTATTGTATATGGTGAACAGTTCAGAAACCTGGTCAATAGATTGACAATCTGTTCCAATCAGCGTCCTCTTTACATAACTTGGAAAGCTATGGTGGATCAACCTGATAATCTGGAGTTCTGATAGAGGATCAGAGCTCAGGACCCTTAACTTGGCCATCTGTCTTCTAAAGAAGGGTGTATAAGGCTCTCCAGGTGGACATTTTTCCTGGGACACCTTGTATTTAATACCCTCTTCACAATCGTCACTCCAGTAACAGCTTGTTAGTGCCGCTTTAAAATCCTGAAACTTTATAGGCTGACTGAACAGGGAGTTCTACCATGCCTGTGCCACACCCTAAAGATGGCTACAAGCTATTGCCAGTTTTGCCTCTTCCATAAAGGCATTTATGCTAAAGTACTTCTCCATACTTGAGGTACTCAATAGGTATTTCATTATAGCTCCTTGAAAAATTTTATATTTTGAGGAATTGATTCACTATTCCTGGCATATGGTTGGTTATAGAGAATTTATGAGTAACTTTATAACTTTCTTCTTGAATTTCTTTTGGGACTGTTTCTGTCCTACTTTTCATCTCTTTCATTTAGGTGGTCAATCTATCCACCTGATCCTGCATGGATTCTTGAATTTTTATGATTTTTGTACCCATGACTTTGAAAATTTCTGTCATCTTGACTTCTTGTTCAACCAGTGACCCTTTTACTTCATCCATCACTTCCTCCTTAATATTCTGTCTGTCATTTCTTGATTGATCTTTTCATTTTGGCATTCAGTTGCTTCTCTGATCTGTTTTTCTATCCTTTGGTTAGCTTCTACTATCTGTTTTTTGCTTTTTTCTCTTTGACCCTTATCGTTGTCTCTTTGTTTTTCTCTTTTTCTATTATTTTCATTTCTTTGTTCATCTCTTCTTCTATTCTCTTCTTCAATTATGGAACTCTCCTCTGTTTTCTGTGATTCTTCTACTTGTTTACCAACTTCTTTTGGATTATTATTTTCTTGTTTCTTTTCTTCACTAGAAAGATTGTTCTCAGCTTCTGTGTTCATCATCTTTTTTCTTTTTGCTCTGGTTATCATCTAATTTTTAAACTTGTATTTTGTTTCTTTTTTTTTGATATTCTACTATTGTATTTCAACTTTGGTAACAATTCATGATTTAGCCCCAACTTTTATTTTCCTGCATGTTTATTCATTATGTACCATTCATTTTTACTTGGCTCTCTTAGTTTCCCCTTTTTTAGTCCATTTTACATCCCCACACCATGTACACTGTTCACATCTACAGAATCGCAATTTGCTTTTGCCTTTTCCATTTTTCTACATTTTTTCTTCTAGCTTTTTACACATATGGGCAGGCTAGCTAGATCAGGTCTCATGATAGGGTGACAAATATAACTGGACCACCTACCAACCTATATAATTGGTGCATATTGCAGAATGGAAACAAAGATTGACATTACCCAATGTTTATTTTACCACACTACAACAATATTTCCTGCTCATCAGAGAATGTAGCATTAAAGAGACTGGAAACATTTAGAAAATTTGTTTGTTTAGTTTCCCAAATGGTGCCACTAGAGTTCCAGCTTACCACAACATTACTTACTTATTCAGATCTGGTTATGCTGAACATAGCTCAGGAGGCATAAGATTAACAAATGCAATAATTGATGAGTGATGTGAAATGAAACTGACTAAATAGATTAGTTTTAGATAATAATGATTTATTTATTTAATAACAAAAATTATTGACAGTTCATCTTTGGATTGATATTTTCCTATATGCGCATATATTTCTAGGCCAGTTTGATTTACACTTAATCATTCTTTTACTAACCATCGATGATTGGTGCAATAAATTCTTGAACTATAAGTTCTGCACAAAATATTCATCCTTGATTTGGGTATATGAATGTAGATCTCAGTCATTTCTTTATTTAGTGCATTTTTGATCCAGGTATCTGGATGTAGGTTCAAGTCATTCATTTATTCAAAATATTAATTATCTAATTCAGGTTTGTAGATTTAAGTCACTCATTTACTTAATTCATCTTTCATTCAGGTGTATGGATATAGGTTCATGTCATTCACTTATATTAAAATATTAATTCTCTAATTTAGATTTGTAGATTTAAGTCATTCATTTATTTAACTCATCTTTAATCCAGGCATGTGGATGTAAATTTATGATATATTAAAGTATTAATTATCTAATTCAGATTTGTAGATTTAAATCATTCATTTATTTAACTCCTCTTTAATCCAGGCATATGGACATAGACCTAAGTCACTCGTGTATTCAAAATAATTCATATTTGTAGATTTGAGTCATTTATTTGTTTAATTCATTGTTGATACACATTCAATCTAATTTTTCTATAGAAGCATTACAAATTCTGTTTTCACGTATATATAAATACATCTTTGATTTAACTCACATATTATTATATTTTTCATTTATTTAATATTTTTCATTTATTTTTAAATCTATATTCTTAAGTTCTTAAAATCAATATAATTATTATTTGTTAAAAATATTTTTCTTTAAAAACATTATTTTCTTATTAGAATAATTGCATTTTATTTATACATTAATTATTTCAAAATGTGTTTTCAAAAGTATATTTGAATATTATAAATGAATCTAAATTTTATTTACCTTGACATTTAAATTTTCACATCAAGAAGGGTTTTACCTGGGCTGAATGGCACACTGAGTTACTGCTGCTGTTAATTAGGCATGTTTTCTGATTTTTCTGGGTTTTTCACATGGTTGGAGAGAGGAAGAGCTGCTTTCTACCTCAGTTATACTGGAGTTTTCCAAATTAATAATGCGCTTTTTCATTATTCCATTATCCAGTAACTAAAAGTTTTTCTTCTGTTGATGATAACTGCGATTTCCAACTTGGTTATTTTAAAATTCCAAAAAGTAATAATTTGCAGGGCAATGACTACAATTTTCCATATGTCTCACTCACTCTTGACTATTCTAATAACTGATTGTACTGTAACTTCTCTAATTGTCACTGTAACTTATCTACTTGTAACTGTTCCTTATCTAATTAAGCTGCTCCTTTTATTTCTTCTGCTTCCCACATTTTTTATCTACTAACATGTTTTTAAAAACTCCTGATTAAGAGCCCAAGGCAAAAAGGTGATGCTATCTTTAAGTGTTTTTACATTTAAATCTAAAAACATGTAGCTCTAAAATAAATCGTGTCTGTAATATTTAAATTGAAGATTTACCAATTAATGATAAAGATTTATTAATTAAATGCATCTTTTATATTGTCTTTATTTTACTTTTTTTATTATTTGTTTTTATAACACAGTTGGAAAAGTGACTTATTCACAGTCACTTGCTTCTTTATTTAAATTTTTATTTACTGAACCTTCTCAGGTTTATTTTTGATTTAAACTGCTTTAACTGAGAGGAAAAAAAATCTTTATTCATGTCTGTTTCAATAGTTCCATTCATTCCTCATAGCATAGTATGTATATTAAGGGAGATATGTTGGTTTGTCAATGTTGTGTCACTTCCTGTAGTAATATTTGCATAACAATTCAATAATTTTTTTATTTTTTATTTTTTCATATTACTTTTAAAATCATTCTGCCAATTTGAATATAATAAAATTATATTTAAAAAATTTAAATAAGGATCACCATGATTCACTCTATTCATTCTGAATTTTGAACATGGTGTAATAGATTTGCTAATACTAAAATACTATCCAGAGAACAAAGAAAGAGGCCATTGAAGTGCTAAAAGTCCTGACTGAATTTGTTTTATACAAAACAAAACAATCAAAACAAAAACTGTTAAATTAATTATCCGTTAGTTTTATCTTATCTACTTTTAAATTTCATATTAAATAAAATAAGTCATGTAATTTATTTTATATTATTCAACAGTCTTTAAAGATAGTTCTTGATTTAGTCTTGACACTCAGACAATTGCAAGCAAGGTTAACTCAAAATGTTAGTCCTATAATAATAATCACTAGCAACAACATATATGGATGAATGTGAAATCTATGTTTACACCCTTTTTTTCTCTATAAGACTTCATTTTAACATTTATATATATTTAATAGAATACTTTTACAGATAAAAGATGCTTATATGTGCCTTATGAATAGGAAAGGTTTTTGCATACTTTTTTCCACTGTACATTTTGAAGTTCACAGGGCATTTTTCAATCAAAGTGCATCTATATATATTGTGCCCTTGTCTGTAGGTCATAGGTAGGGTAGAAAGGTCAATTATTAAAAAAAATTTTAAATTTTAAGTTATATTTGTAAGAGATATAAATAATAATAAGAGAATGAGATTTTATAGTACAATTTAAAGCTAAAAATACCTGGTAGGTAACAGTGTAATAAATTATTTAAAAGAAAACAGTTAAATAAAGCTTAATCATATCATTGCTTATGGTTGTGAAAGCTGGCCATATAAAATAATACAGCTATAGATAGTTAAAAGTATATCAATTATTTAGTATAATATTTAAAAAACTAATAAATTAAATAAATGAAATGTAATGTTATAATTGTATTTAATAATCAAATTTAATAGAGTATAATTTATTAATAAACTGTGGGATGGTGAGAATTATATTTAGTTCTACATTTTAAAATTATTTTCTAAATTTTTTATAAAATATATCAGTTTTGGTAATTTAAACCAAGACGTAAATAAAAATCATTTGATAAAAGTTAGTAAACACGTGACCGTATATTGTATGCCTTCACACACACTCTTGTTAAAATAATAATAAACTGTGTGAATTTAAAACTAGATATAATTGCCATCGATCATTAAAATGAAAGTTAAAAATATTAAATATTGTTTTAATAATTATTTTAAAACTTAGATGATTTTTTTATATAAAACTATAATTGAATTTAAAAATATTGGTATAAATATTCCAGACATTACGTCATCAATTCTTAATTTTAAAACATACATTCTGTTATCAAAATAAAATGAATAAATTGTTTGCGCTAAAATAAATATTAACCAATCAAAGGATGTAAAATTAACAGACAAAAATCTAAGAATTATACAGAGCGGGAGAAGTAATGTGTAAGTGAAAGAGAAAGTAACACATTGGATAGCTGATAACATCGTAGCGGAAAAGTAATATAGATTTATAATTTCATATTTATTCTAAAAGTTATTCTGTAACATATAATATATTTTTGACTACAGAGATATGTATTGCTAATTTTAAGTTTGTCTTACCAGGAAATTTTATTCAAATTTAACCAGAAAGCCTACAGTAACATGGAAGTACAAGAAAAAATATTTAAAGTGATTGCTGAAAGAAAAATAATTGGAAATCATCTTAATGCCACCTTAGTTGTGCTCAACCAGAAATTTAATCTTATAACTGAAAGGAATACAATTGGGACGATATGTGAAAATCTGAAAAAGAAGCTGCTGGTCGTCAAGAACAATTTATGACGATAAATTTACAGAGCTATCTTAAAACTAAATTATTCTTCTCTATGAACAAAATTTTAATATGCGTTCTAGTATCAAGAAAAATAACGGTGGAGAAAGAATGTTTATTTTGTAAAGAAAACATTATTAAAAGATATAGTTCCAGAATTGTGAGATAAAGGAAAGTAAAAAGATTAAAGTGCTATAAGTATTTTATTGAGAGGAGCCGAAAAACTTTATATAAGAGAAATGAGAAAATATTACAAAGAATTTAATGGAAAAAAATGTTTGATCAAAGAAATCTAAGATTAAATGACTAAATAAAAATGGATCCATGGAAATAGAAAATTATTGAAGATTTAAATAAAACATCTACAAGATGCATCGGGGGAAACCAGACGCGCGGGAAAAAGCTAGCAGACTATGTTAAAGGAGATATTAAGAATTAATAAGTGTATAAAATATTGAGAAAACTAAGGATCATCGTCGATGAAGATTATTAAACAGAGTTATTTTTTTTATAGAACATTAAGTGACTGAAGAAAAAATAAAGTATATATATTTTTTTTTAGCTTTACGATGAACAATTTTCAAGCAAGTTCGACAAAGCAGTATCGTAAATATAATTTAAATATTTTATTTGATTGTATTTAAAATATAAAAATTCTATATTAGTTTAGGGAAACATATAAACATGAATTTGAGAATAAGGAGATTTAAATATAATAGCTTAATAGAATGATAGAAATATTATTATAAAAATAAAATGTATGTATGGAAGTTTTAAATATCTACAAGAAGTAATGGAATGGTGAAGCCTTCAGAATACGATCAAGAAGATAGAGATCGTTTTGGTAATTGTGATATTATTGATAATGCATAATGTATTTTTTTTAGGTCATCTATTAATGAAGAATGATGTATGAAAGTTTTAAAATTATAAGTACACATTTTATCCAACATTAAAACATATATTTGAGATAGTAGTAATTTTAAATGTGCATGCAATAAATTGTTTTAAAAATATAATTAATAATAAGTATCATAATAATTATGTGATTCTTTTGAACTTTTATGTTGCAAAATATTCATGATGATTTTAAAATAGTTGGTATATTATAAATATACGAGATAAGTAGTAAAAGATTTTCTTAAGAATAGCTGTATAGTTTGAACTAAAAATGAATTTTATTATTGTTAGAAATGTAGACAGAAATTTGTCGATGTACTGCATAGATAAATCTAGAGAAATAAAATCGGATAGTGACTTGGTAGTACTGGTGTAGAGGAAACCAAGATGATGTTTTTGCCAAGAAATAAGAAAAATCAAATATTTGGATCATAGTATTTTGTGTGATTTCAGTATAGCTAACTAAGTCCTATCACTGAACACATATATTTTGGACAGTGTTTTTTTGCGTATTTGTAAACTTTTTGATGTTTTATAAAGCTGAAAAAATAGCTTTAGCATCACTCCTATAGTAGAGGTGGATAGACAGATAAAGGTCACTCCTCTATGGTATTCTTTAAATTCACTGTGCCATTATTGTCAAGTTTTATGACGGATAATATTCTAGTTATTTTGAGCCTGCGCATCTATTTTCGCTATCCTTGTTTCATGAATATACATCGTCAGAAAGATATTTTTATAGAAATGATACATAAAATAGAAATGAGGCTAGGTTGTCGTTATGTAAGAATAGTTTATTTACTAGAATGAGTTAGAATGGTTATTTTAAAAGTGAAAGTATAAATGTCATAAAGAGATGAAGAATCATATGATATAGTTTTAAAAAGTAATTCTGAAATGAATATAAGATTTTAAAGGAAAAATCTAAACAAAGTTTTTAAAGTAATAATATAATTTTAATATTTTATATGATATTTAAAAATAGAGATTGCATGTTGGTTGAAAAATGATTCAATAATGTGTAACAGATATATGTATTTGTGCATGGTTTGTTAATGATTGTAATTGCCATACGAAGCAAAGGCTTGGATAAGTATTGGATTAATAATTATTGTATAGTCAATAATAAAACGGAACATGAAAATGTAAAAGAAGGTTTTGAATCTATAGAATTCCATACGAATAATAGAAAAATAGAATTTTATGATTTTGTATAGTTTTTACTACGAAGGTAAAAATTTTTGTAAAAATATAATTTTAAAATAATAGAGATATAAAGTATTAATGATAATTATTGATAGATACATTTTTGTAACAAGCTAAACTAAAAAAAACAGATATCTAATAATAATAATACTGTATAAGAGTTAAAAAATAAAATAAGTAGAAATTTAATGTTAAGAGATAAACTAGTAAAGTAATTTTGTAACAGGAAAGTAGGGATATCCGATGTACATAATGTAAATATTGTTATTTGTATAATTATTAATAAACTATGTTGTAAATTTATTTGTAAGCTTCGTGTCTTAGTTATATTTCTCCACATAGAATGCATGATATCGCAATACACATTTATAATTGCAATAGACATATAATTTTGCACAAAGTAGATAAACATAAAAGTGTTATAATAATTTATAAAAATTTATTTGTATGATAAAATTAAAGGATTATAATTATATCGTTTATTGGTCATAAGTTGGTTGCCACAATATTAAAATAAATTATATGCTAATATTACAACACGTATTTTGATTGTCAGATTATTAAATACTACCACGAACGTAATATTTATTTATTTATTTCATTTAAGAAGAAATAGGATTACATTATACTATTATTATCATTATTCTTATTTATTATTGTTAGTTGTTACGTAGTGAATTTATGACATAAAATTCCCTTCTCATAGTTTACTACCGTAATTTAAATAAGTTTAAATGCAATTTATGAACCTGAGATTTATTTGATTTGATTTTATTTCATTTATTTACTTAAATTATTTAATTGAGTTAGATTATTATTACCAAGAATAATAAGATATGATTATTATCTTAATCGTAATGAAAGAGCTTGGAAAGTCATAAGAATACCATAAGTTGATTATTTAGTATAGTGTTCTTATGCCATTGGGATAGTATCATGTGGATATATCTCAATGTAGTCTGTCTCGCTCCCCGTGTCGTCGCTCCATGTCTCATGAAAATAATAAATTTTTAATAATATAACTGTATTTATATTTTAAAGTTTAGAGCTAGTAGTAATCATTTTAATAAATTAATTTCATTCATTTTGTTAAGACTGAGCTAGAGAGAGAACCCGGAATATATTTTAAACCCTATTATAGATTATTTTCTTTGGAGTGCACGCGCGCGAGAGAGGCGACGGGGGAGGAGGGTACAATATATACAGTCAACTTCTATTGCTTCAACAGCATTAACTGTTTTTAGAAATACAAGTCTGAATCAAGCATTTTAGATAAAAGGAAATACTCATATCTAATAGATTGCACATTAAATTTTTTGATTTTATAATCATTCTAAACACAAGTGTGAATTTAAATAAGCTAAGTTCTTTAAAGCTATTAAACAAACAACATGTTTCAAATACAAAACATGATTAATAAATAATCAATTTATACTATGAAAAACTCCAAACATAACTGTATAAGAATAAAGTAAAGAATGTATAAAATTAGATGAAAGTCTAATAAACTGTTACTTTATCAATAGTGCTACCTGATAGGTTGAATCAAGCATCTTAGATAAAATAAAATCCTCTTATCTAATGAGATGCCAGTTGTTGAATATTATGATTTCACAATTATTTTAAATATAAGCATAAATTTAAATATGCTAAGATCTTCAAAGCTATTAACCAAACATATTACATTTTCCCAAATACAAAGTGCAATTAATAAATAATCATTTTATAGTTTGAAAAAACTTTAAATATAACTGCATAAGAATAAATTAAAAAGTGTATAAAGCTAGGTGAAACTCATATAATAATAAAATACAACCAATTGCTACTATTTTTATAGCACTATCCATGTTTACAAACATAAATCTGAACAAGCACCTTCAACAAAAGAAAATTCTCTTATCTTATAGGGAGAAAGTTGTATTTTGATTTCATGATTATACTAAAGACAAAGATGAATTTAAATAAGCTAAAATCTTAAGAGCTATTAAACTATCACATTTTATGTTCTGAATACAGAGCATGATTAATAAATAATCAATTTACATTTTGAAAAAACTTCAAACACTACTATATAAGAATAATTTAATATATAAGTTGATTATTTATAAATTGTGCTTTGTATTTAAACATGTAATATATTTGTTTAATAGCTTTTAAAATCTTATGTTATTTAAATATCACATTTATGTTTAGAATATTTATGAAATTAAAGTACTTAACAACTTGCACCCTAGAAGATAAGATGATTTTCTTTTATTGTAGCCATTTGACTACATTGCTGTAGTAAACATTAAAAATAATAAAGAATCTTTATTTAATTTAAATATTTTATGCACGAAATGATAATATGAAGATTCTGGACAATTTTCTTTAAATAATTGTCAAATATTTTTTTAAACACAATATGCATATTTTAGTATGTAATCTAATTTGTAAATATTGGTAAAAGAGAGAGAAAATTTTAAATCAGATAAATAATTTCTTTTGTTTTCTCTTTTCAATTATTTTTTATTTACCAATATTAATTTAATTTTGGTTTTAAAAATACTAAGAGAAAATATTTTTCTTGTTTTAATAAATTATTTAATAATATTTAATTTTAACCTTTTATGAGAGATAAAAATGTGTGTGTGAGGAATATTTTGAAAAGAAAAAAAATAAGATTTTAAAACTTTTTGTTAAATTTATTTTAATTAGTCAGAGTTGTTTTTTTTCTTTTTTCTTTATCTCTTTCAATATAAAAGTCAAGTCAGTGCCATTAACCGATTATCTTGTGTTTTTTTTTTGCAAGAAAATTTTAATTAAAAATAAATGTCAAAAATTTTATTATTCTAGTTTAAGTTTTTGATTTGTTTTCCAATGTCAATGGTAAAGGAGAAAAATAGCTGAACAATTGTAGTTGTAAAAAATGACTTAATTAGTTATTACTAATTGGTTTGTAGACAGAGTTGTTCTAAAAAAATAGGGATGTGGGTTTATCAATTCATCTAAGTGTCTTGTGAGAAATATTCAGTCTTGATTCAGCTGCTGAAAAAGACAGTAAGAAAAAAAGTTCCTGACTTAGTTGTTAAAGAAGAAAAACAGAAGTCTTAATCAAGCTGCTGCATAGAACAGCAGAAGTTTTAAACAAGCTGTTAACACATTATAATTGGTGCTAAGTTAACTAAAAGCTAAACATCATTCTTTCACCATGTAACCTGCCTCTCTAGAAAATAAAAAAAGTTACCTCTGAAGTAACGTGAAAACCTGTCTGCAGCCAAGAATATGAGTGTCTCTATGGATTAGTCCCAACTGTAAATTTTATTAGAAATAAAGTAAATAAATTGTTGCTGTTTGTTAGCCTGAAAATACTGCATACCAAGAAAAGAACAAATTAATCATGTATATGGTATAGAAGCCTTCACAAAGAAAACCAACAAGGAAACTGGAAAATTATAATTGCAAAGAAATATTTCAAAGAAATTTAAAACCATGGTTAAATATTTTTTATATGTGCACATTGTACTTTCAATTATAGTTTTAAATTTTTTTTATAAAAGTAATAATTTTATAAAAGTAAGATTGATAATTTTGAATAATTTTATATTTTCTTGTGAAACATTTTTTTAAACCATTGAATTTTTCTTTTCAAAATTATAAATTAATTTTATTAAATTTTATTTATTTTTTCTTTTCATTAATTTATGCCCCTCCCAAACTTAACAAAGGGGTTCATTCAACTAAGTTAAAGATTGTTATTTTTGGTTAGAGAAAAGTTTCTTTCCTCATTTGTTATTTAAATAAATAATTCAATGAAAACAAAGTTAATTAATTTAATGAATAGAAATCTATTGGTTAATTATAATTCTTATGAAAGTACATTTTATTTGATAAAATTAATGTTTAAATTTTTATAGTATTGTTATTTTTTCTAAATTTTTGTTTATTGTTAATCAATTAATTGATTAAATAATTGTTCTCAAAAATATTTTGTATTAATGTCTATTCCTCCAACTATCTGTTTGATAAATTGACAATGTGCATGTTATTATTTCAATACAGCTTAGTGCTCTAGGGATTTTTAAACTATCCCAGTAAACCTATTTAATTATAATAGAGTAAATCTAGAAATTATTTAAAATGATTTAGAATAAGCTGTTATATTATTTATTTATCTCTTGCTCACAGTAGTACTTCACAGAGTTATTTTCTGAGCTATATTAAACCGAGCAGGGAAAATTCCTAATGTCCACTCCATATGTTCTTGTCATTGCAGCTGTTATTACTATGTGATTATTCATATAGTATACGAACATGGATGGGCTGCTCACCAACACGCATTAGCCAGCATGGTGAGTTTATTGGCTTTTTACCTCTGAGTTTAAGATCAAGAAACACCATGGTCTTTCTTCTCAGTGCCTGATAAGGCAGAATGAATGTTTGTGTAAATGATAAATATTTTTCCAATACATATATACAATTATGACAGACAAAAATAAAGCATGGCCCTTATTCCCAGGAGGCTGTAAAGTCACCAACCAAGGCAGCGGTTGGTGGCCGAAGGTGGAGGGTGCTAAGAATCCCCTGATTGTGGACACAGGCTGCCATTTGATGACGACTTTTTATTTAGGTACTTACAACTGCAGATCACTTTCAAGTGAAGGAAGATTGCAAGAATTAGAAGAAGAACTGTCTTATATTAAATGGGATATTATTGGACTTTGTGAAGTTAGAAGAAAAGGAGAAGAAACAATTGATTTAAAAAGTGGACATATACTCTATTATAAAGGCACACATTTTGGAAATACAAGTGGAGTAGGATTCATTATAAATAAAAAGTGGAAGAACAATATTGTGGAGATTGATGTTGTATCGGACAGAGTGGCAAGATTAGTTATACAACTTAATAGCAGATACCAAATGCAGATAATTCAGGTTTATGCCCCAACAAGTTCTCATAGTGATGAAGTAGTAGAAGATTTTTATATGGATGTACAAAAGGCTTTTGATCAGAGTAAACAACATTTTAAAATTGTTATGGGAGCCTTTAATGCTAGAATTGGTAGACAAATGAAAGATGAAATTGCTGTAGGTAATTTTGGTTATGGTAATAGAAATGAGAGAGGACATAGACTTGTGGAGTTTGCAGAAAAAGAAAAACTTCATATTATGAATTCATTTTTGAGAAAAATGTTAAAAGGAAATGGACATGGAAGCATCCAAATGAAGGTACAGCAGAATTGGATTATATTTTGACTAACAGAAAATACATATTTCAAGATTGTAATGTTCTTAATAAATTTAACACAGGAAGTGATCATCGATTAGTAAGGTGTAAGTTACGTGTTAATGTAAAACTAGAGAGACAAAAATTATTAAGAAAAACAATATTTACAGTTGATATTTCTAATCTTCAGAAACATTCTAATGAATTTAAATTAGAACTTACAAATAGGTTTCAAGTGTTAGGAGATTTTGAACATGATTCAGATTTGAATGAAATTAATATGAAAATAACTGATACACTTTTAAAAACTGCAACAAACATAGCTGGTAGAAAAAAGCAGCAATTGACTAATAAAATTTCTACTGAGACTAGAGAATTTATGAAGAAAAGAAGGAATATGAAGATATACAAAAATGATGTATTAAAAAGAATTGAATATCTCGAATTTTGTAAAATGGTACGGAAAAGAGTTGAAAATGATATAAGAAAGTATAACTGTGAAATAGCAAGGAAAGCTGTAGAAGAAAATAAAAGTCTCAAAAATGTTAAACAACATTTTGGTATTGGTAGGAAATTTATATCTGCAATAAGAAAAAAAGATGGAATTATTACTAAAAAGAGAGATGACATCATGAAATTGGTAGAAGATTTTTATCAAGAATTATATAGTAATAAAGAACAAGTACCTCCTATATCTATTACATCTTCCGAATTGCCCAGAATTTTAAATGAAGAAGTGAGACATGCAATTAAGTGTATGAAGAAAGGAAAGGCTCCAGGAAATGATGGAATTATAATTGATATATTAAAAGAAGCAGGTGAAGAAATAGAAACAATTTTAGCAAAGTTATATACCAAATGTCTAAATGATAAAGATGTACCGGAAGATTGGAAGAATGCAGTAATAATATTAATATTTAAAAAAGGTGATAAAGAAGATATTAGAAATTACAGACCTATCAGCCTTTTATCAGTTTTATATAAAATTTTTACCAAGATAATTACAACTCGTCTACAGAGAACTTTGGATTTCCACCAACCAAGAGAACAAGCTGGATTTAAAAGTGGTTTTAGTACAATAGATCATATCCAGGTATTGAGAGAAGTCATAGAAAGGACAAACGAATATGAGTTGTCATTATGTTTTGGATTTGTAGATTATGAAAAGGCATTCGATTCTATACACATTTCTTCAGTGATTAAAGCATTGGATCATCAAGGTATAGATCCAGGATATTGTCATATTTTAAAGAATATTTATAAAAATGCAACAGCAACAATTAGATTACATAATGATACTGGAAAAATCAACATTGAGAAAGGTGTAAGACAAGGTGACTCCATATCTCCAAAACTCTTTACAGCAGTGCTGCAAGAAGTATTTTGTGGATTAAAATGGGAAACTAAAGGAGTGAAAGTAAATGGAGAGTATTTAAGTCATTTCAGATTTTGCAGATGATGTAGTTGTTTTTGAAAATAATGCTTCAGAGCTGCAGGAAATGTTGCAGGAGTTAGCAGATGAAAGTAGAAAAGTAGGACTAAAGATAAATGTTAAAAAGACTAAAGTAATGTTTAATCGATTTGCTCAAAATATGAAAATAAAGATTGATTATGAAGAATTAGAAGAAGTTAACAGCTACAAATACCTTGGTCAGATTATTAATACAGATGGAAACATAATGGAGGAAATTAATCATAGAATTAAACTTGGTTGGAGTGCTTTTGGTAGAAATAACTTGATACTAAAAGGAAATATGCCTATGTGTTTGAAAAGGATGGTTTTTAACAAATGTGTTTTACCAGTTCTTACTTATGGATCTGAGACTTGGACACTTAATAGAAGAGCAATACAGAGACTTCAGACCACTCAAAGGAGTATGGAGAGATGTATGTTGGGAGTAACAAGAAGAGATCGAAAACGCAATGTATGGGTAAGACAACAAACAGGTGTTACTGACCTTATTGAAAAAATTAAAAGATTGAAATGGAGTTGGGCTGGACATATTGCTAGAAGAGATGATAATAGATGGACAATTGAAATTTTAAACTGGATTCCAAGAGATTGTAAAAGACCCAGAAAGAGACCACATGTGAGATGGATGGATGAAATAAGAAAATGTGCAGGGGTGTTGTGGTGAAGAGAAGCTAAAGATCGAAGAAGATGGATTAAACTTGGAGAGACCTTCATCCTGCAGTGGATTGATAATGGTTGATGATGAAGATGATGATGATTAAAGCATAACTGTTAGTTATGTAGATGTTGGAGTTATGTTGGTGCTTTGGACATGCAGATGGTAATCCTGGATAATGCAAATGTATCACATTTAAATTTAACTATTTTTAAATGAGAGTAATTTTGAAATTTTACTCTTTTTATATATATATATATATATATATAATTAATAAAACAAGTCATAAATTTCATAACTTGCTTTTAAGCTTGCATTTAAATGATCACTAGATGGAGCTTACCAATAACTCTAATCAAGCTTTATTTTATAAATACCAAAAGAGAAAGAATTCAAAATTTCTATAGGGAAGTCCCTATTTCCAGTCCAATTGGTTTCAAGCTTTTGGTTTACCTCAGTGAAGCGCTGGGGCTCTAAAAACTAGATCTAAAATACTTACTCAAAAGTCATCACCTATAAAACACATTACTATCAATTTGAAACCCTGTACTTTTCAGACATGTAAATGTCTTCAAATCCAGCCTTACAAACCATATAGCTATATGGGTCTGAATTCATCTGTTTCACCATATAGTAATAGCCTCTGCAATATAGCATTGCAACAGCCTTCAAAGGTACACTTATAATAATTAATAAAACAAATTATAAATTTCATAACTTGCTTTTAAGCTTGCATTTAAATTATCATTAGATGGAGCCTACCAATAGCTCTAATCAAACTTTATTTTATGAGTGTCGAAAGAGAAAAAATTCAAAATCTCTATTGGAAAGTCCCTATCTTCAGACCAATTGGTTTTGAGCTTATGGCTCACCTCAGTGGAGTGCTGGGACCCTAGAAACTATATCTAAAATACTAACTCAAAAGTCAGCAGCTATGAAACACATTACTATCAATTTGAAAGCCTGAATTTTTCAGACATGTAAATGTCTTCAAATCCAGCCTTACAAACCAGATAGCTATATGGGTTTTTAGAGTCTAGTTTCTAAAGTCCCAGTACTTCACTGAGATGAGCCATAAGCTTGAAAACAATTGGTCTGAAAATAGGGACTTTCCGATAGAGATTCTGAATTTTTTCTCTTTTGGCACTTATTAAATAAAGCTTGATTAAAGCTATTGGTAAACTCCATCTAGTGATCACTTATATATATATATATAAGTTTTTTTATTTCTTTATTATTTTTATATTCAAATCAGCTCTGAATTTATCACTATAATTTGTCAATGTTCATGTCAGCTTTGCAGTTGACTTCCAGAGACCTTATAGTTCACTGTTTAACTGCAGTCAATGTTTTGGCCACAATTATAAAGATACATTTCAAAATCTTTTTTCTTTATTTTATTATTAGCAATTAAATCAGTGCTGGAATCAATATAATTTTTTTTTCTTCTTGTCCTAATGTATCTTAAGAATTTCAAAATGTATTTCAACAAGAATAAGATAAAAAAAAAAAAAAAACAAATTATAGAAACATAAATTATATATAAAAATACATTTAAAAAAATCAAATAAAGTAGGAGAGATAAAATAACTTACATCTGAAATCTATTGTTTAAGTCTTTTAATGATAGATTTCTTTTTTCTTCTAAACTTTAAATATGAAATCTTGTATATATATATATATATATGCAAATAATTTACAGTTTGGATACATAGTTTGGATTTGTAGCTAATCAAATCAACTCTGAATTTTACAGTATTTAAGCTTCTGTATCTACAAGAAGTATACAATACCACTATCAATATTTAAATGGTTTAATTTTGTATTATTTTTTTAAATCAACAGATGTCCATCTCATTACCTTCCTAAGTATGACTCTACTTTTCAAAATTCAAATTGAGTTTAGCTTATGTAATATAAATTTTATGCCCCCATCCTCATTTCTGATATAGTGGTATCTCGTACAACTTGTAGTCTTAACAGCTGCAATTTTTTTACATTTTTCAAATGATTACTTTTTCCCTACTTTTTAAGATAGATATTGTAAAACTTATTGTAACTAATGTCTACAATAATAAAAATCAAATATATTTCATCATAACAACTGATTGTAAAAAAAATCAGTCAACTAAATTCAGTTGAACAAAAACAGTTTCCTTTCTCCATTTTCATAATTTTATGGCTATATTTTTTAAATTTTTTAAACAAATATTTTAATGTTTATTATAATGATAAATAAGTTTTATTAACATAAGTGGGAAAAAATCTTCTAAATAGAATTTTAATGTTTATTGTAAATAATGCTTATAATTAAAAAAATAAAATTTGAAATATTTATATAAAACAAATACTCTTCTTAGAAGTGATATATCATTTGTAGTCTAAATGTTGCTACATCACATTGTAGCCATTGCAGGTTAAATATTATCAACAATTTTATTATTATTGTAAGGTAATATATTTGATAAATGTTCCAATCTTATAAAAAATTTTGTACTGACTAATTCCCGCAATTAATTTGGAGATAATTAAACATTAGCCAAGCATGAAAGGTATTATGGCACCATGTTGGCTCAGGCAGATAATTCAAAATAAAAAGATCTTATGGGCTTTTTTATTTACTTGTTCATGGCTTTTTCTATTTAGTAAATGATATAGTTAGCATTGAAGTTTTCCTGGTGCTGCCCAGTGGTTTGTTTCCAAGATATCTCTGTTATAAAAAAATCTAGGAAAAAATAATAGCCTAACTATCTTTTAGAGCTGGTAACAATATGAATAACACAATCCATTTGTGTTTTTTATGTAACTTTAAGAATAATTATTCTATTTTTCCTATTTTGTATGAAATTTGATAAAAAAAGTATAAATTAAATGACTGACATACCAACTAGTCTTAAATATATTTCACTAAATTCCACAATTAAAACTTTTATCTGCAATCTTTGATAATAATCTTTAATTAAATCTGTTTGATTAAAAAAACATACTTAATTATAAAAAAAAATCTATTTGGAATTTCTTTAAAATTTAGAATTGAAGGAAGACTTTTCTCTTATTTAAACCAATGCTGAAATTTAATTTTCACATACATAAACTCATGCACATATAATTAAGCTTTAAATTGTTATAGTTAAGATTAATTAAAACTATCTTAATCACTCCCCCCCCCAAAAAAAAAACCCATGCTATTGATCTCTCTTTTTCTGACTAACCTTAAATTGCTCTCAACTCAGTCATCTGCCTGATTTTGTCAATGGGTTATGACTGTTAATAAAATATTCATTTCAATGTAATATGTATATTTTACTCACTCAAATTAACAATTTATAATGAGATTTTGTTTTAAGTTACATGATGGTGATCCAAAAAAGTGATAATTTTATTCCTTTCATTAATAATTTTGAGATGAAAGGAGAATATATTGAAATAATTCAGATGTAAATTTAAACATGAACCCAATATGTTTTTTATCTTTGATTTCCTCATCGATGGATTCTTTCACATATGTTTTTCCTCCAAGATATTTGTATGTAATCATTATATTGATAAATGTTTCTACAGGTTATATGAATAACGGAAATTAGTTCAAATGGCAGGCTATCATTCATTAATTATTGAATTACTGTGTATTTGAAGCAACATAGATTGCTTTTTAGCAAATCATTTGATACACACATAATTTTTATATTTATATAGAAACTCTTAATAAATGCTCACCAAAGATTTATGTGAATTTATATTTCATTTTTACATCTTATCCTATTATATCTGTAGAACAATTTTACTTAATGCTTTTTAAGGATCACATCTTAGATGGTATGAGATACATGTGGAATTTATACTTTTGTGTATTTTTTTTTTTGTAATGCAGCCGAGTTCTTATTATATTCTAATTTATATTCTAACTGAAATAATAACGTTTAATTGACCATGTATTTTCAAATCTGCTTTTCGGCACTTTCCAGTTTTATTTTTGAATGCATTTCAAAAATCAATAGAGAATTTATCATAGATTATTAATGTTTTTTATTTTATTGTGTGTGTTAGAAACTGGTGTATATAAGACTGCCAAGTTAAAACAGTTTAAGATACACTAAATGTAAATCGTTTGTAAGTTTTATATGCTTCAATAAACTTTTACCTTAAAAATATGTAGGGTTTTTTGAGCTCAGACTTTCACACGACCCTCAACTCTTCTCATTATTTCGTACCACTGATACAGTTGATCACATATATGTCTAAAAGATAAATAATCACCAATATACATATTTCGTGCGATAGTGTGGAGAGTTGAGAGTCGTGTGGTATATTAAATCTTAAAAATATGATTATTATTTGACAAAATCAGTTATATTTTATGCCTTATATACACAAAGCATAAAAAGGATATTTTTGACTCCACTTTCTTTTTGTTTCCACTCAGCAATAACTAATTAGTTTTATCAATCTTTAATAACTATTGGTAAAATAAATTTCATATAAATTCAAAATGTTTGAAATTAATTTTTTATCAACATAATGTGGTGCTTGTGGAACCATTGTCCTGTCCTTTTCCATCAAATGGCTTCTTACATCTTTATCTGCTTATTTACCATATCGCTATGACACACATACTATACTATTATTAATTTAATAGTGCGATGCCATATATAGTTTAGTATTGAAATTATTAACACAAATTAATACTTTGTTATTCTGATGTTATATGACCTTCAGGAACAACTAATCAAATCTCCAATTATTATATTGTACAATAAATCACTTTAGTAATTTCATTAATTTTTTTATTTTGATTGTTTATTTTATTCTCAAATAAACATTGATACGATCTCTCTTTTTTACTTGCATCTATAAAATTTAATTTATGCGGCCATTGATATTAGATGTTTTACGAGTTAAGATTTTTTTTTTATAATTCTCTCGATTTTTAAGATTAGTTGTTTATTTATTTAAAAATCGTTTTATTTTTTTAAAAAGTATTTTGAACAGAATGTACTGTTACAACACTATATCCTAAAGCAAAATTTTTACTTAACTTTTTTTATAAATTTTCAAATTTTTTTCATTTGTGTGTATACATATTATTTTTAATTGAAAATATTAATACATCATTTATTTATTTTTTAGGATAATTCTTTAGTTGTCTGGAAAGAAATCAGCCTTTGTAAATTATCAGAACGAGCTAGACAGCATACTCAGAACGAAATTGATATATTAGCAATGCTGAATCACCCAAATATTATAGGTTACTACAACCATTTTGTCACAGAGGACATGCTTTATATTGAAATGGAATATGCAAATGGTACTTTTAAGTTATTAATTTATATTTTAGTAATTTAAATTTTTACACATTATTACTTTAACACATTTGAGATGATTTGTATCATTTTTGTATTTAAAATTTATTTGTTATAAAAATACACAAAACTTATTTTATGACTGATAATTCAATAAAAATTAAAGATTACATACACTCATATATATACACAATATGTTTCAGTGAAAAGGTGCTTATAATGTTATCACTGAAACAATGCATGTTTAGTGATGCTTAGTATGTTTGGATCACATGTTTTGAGAATAAATTTGACATAGTGCTTTATATCTTATTAGATAATCTTCAATGCTTTTTTAGCCATCATGAAATCTTGCAAAATGCTTAAAAACATTCTAGAAACTTATGGCTTTACTATCATACACAATTTGAATTATTTCAAATATTTCAGTAGCAATATTACCTTAATTAAAAACAAAATTAATGTTAGCATGTTATTCCATTAAACACACTCACATTTCATGCAGTAATTAATGATCCAGATATATTAGCATCTTAAAATTTTCATGGTGAATAACTAAACTATGTGATTATATGACATATACATTAATTCAAAGATAGGCTGAAGGCAGCTTGAACAGTGATCAGACATTAGTCACTCTTTTGCTGGAACACACACACACACTATATATATATACATACACACATAAAGTATATTTATAGTGTATGTGTGTTTTCAAAGGATTGCTTATTTGTCACACAACTGGTAGAATAAATTACAAATCTGATGAAAATAATGGTTATAGTGTTTAGTGTATGACTACAAAAAATGGTAAAGTTATACATACTTTCAGTATAAAGGAGAAAAAAAAATCAATGATTGTAAAGGATGTAAATGATAATATTACAGAAATTAATGAATTCAATAATAAAAATGGTCAGTTGTTCAAATCCTTTTATCAGAAAGTAAAATTGAATAATTGTAAATTCTCACATGTCTATCATGAATAGAATATCTGATTCAAAAAATAATTAGAGTTTAACAATATGTTATATATCAATAGATAATGAAAAAATAAATAAGTTTTCTCACATTAAAAGCATATGTATGGTTGTTATATAATTGGACTACATGAAGCTGAATACAAGAAAAAGAGATGTACATTAAACTAGTTTAAATGTTTTGTCTAATTCTAGATAAAATTTAGTAGAATTATGAAGTTTTTTATAGAACAATAATAACTAATGATGAATCACTATTTCATCATTAAAAAATATTCAAAATATTCTAAATTTGATTTTATATTTGGAACATGTGATTTCCAAGAAATAAGTAATTTCATTTATCTAATAATTAACGTATTATTAATTAAAGGGATTCCACTGACATGTCTCAATTTATTTTCCAAGCTAATCACATTGGCAATATGCCAAATTATTGTGCATAATGGTGAAGAATGCATTTCAAAGATTATATACTCAGAATTATGAGTGTTGAATTATGGCCTCAGAGAATAGTCATGCCAATGTATTCCCTTTAATTATATAATTAATTAATCCTTAGATAAATAAAAGTATTTGTTTCATCATTATTGTTACATGTATATTCTGCCAAATGATTCAAATTTTCAATCATTATAAAAAGTTGCTATAGGAAAAGAATCATAAATAAATTAATCTTTGAAATGCTTGAGTGACTGTAATTCCTGAAGCTAATAATGCATCAGTATTTAATAATGGAAGTTGAAATAGATTTAAAATAACTTTTCATGGAGACCAAAAACAACGTAAGAGTTAATCTTCTATGTCCAAAAAAAATCAAGCTGTCAAACATTATGAAAAACTACAGTAGGAAAAGAATCATAAATGAATTTCTATTTTAATAAAAAAAGTTATAGAAAAACATATTTATAATCACTTTAGATTGCTTTATGATTCATATTTGTGTTTCATCTCATGTTTTTATATATGAATTTTAAATTATAAATACCTAACAGAACAATCACATCTGAACTGTTACTAGGACATGATTGTTCAGAGAAGTATTTATATTCCTAAATGTTACATATTTGATCAACCGTATTTAAGTGATATAGCATATATGGTTATGACAATCATTTCATCAGTAATGTCAGCATATATCATTACCCATTTAATGAGTAAAAATATTTTGGTAGCATGGACAATATCTGAATAAAAAATATTTTGTGATATTTATATTAAATTCAAAGCTTTTATATATTTGCATGACTAATCTTGTATTGATATTCTGAACAAAATAGACTTAGCATATATAATTTCAAAATCATTCACATTGAGAGATTTTCTTGGAATTCTAAAATGAAGAAAATTGATTTGTCTTTTCCAGAGATATGTCAATATCACTTTATTTATTTCTATAATTGTATGATATATAATAAACATTATAAAGATTGAGATTCCAGTACATCTTATATGAATTAATGAATGTTATCTTTGTAATAAAGTGAGGGAGATTTGAATGAGTTCAATGATATAATTTTATGTTTTATTATTACTATTTATTTTGGAGTTTGACTTTGTGAAGAACGTATATATAACACTTTTGCAGATAAATAAGAAAAGTATTAAAAAAATTATTAAATGACAATTAGTAAGTCAGAAGTCTTGTTAATAAAAATTACATGAACTAAAATTGACATTCATTCTTTAAAATAATCTACTTATAACTTCTAAATTTCAACAGATCTTCAGGACAGTCATATTACAAAAGCATGGAATTCAGTTAAGAGAATTTTTTAAGCCTTTTTAATAACTATATCATTATAAATATATATCAAAGTTAATTCTGGTTTTTCTAATAAAGTAATATTAACTTTATAGAATAATTCCTGGAATTTTATAACCAAGGATTAATATAGGTTCCAAATAAAAATAATAAAAATGCATTTTACATAAGTCTGATAGTAATTTGAAATACATCACATGATCACAATTTCTTATGCTTGCTTATAACTGTTATTAAAACAGGCTCTATATGTATTGCCACCCATTGCAAGCTAGAGTAATCAATGGAGGCCAGAAGGCTTGTGCATAAAATTCCCATCTAGTGCCTACTCATCCAATATCCCAAAACTAATTTTTGGCTTGTGGCCTTCATCAGTGAAGGCCCTTAGATCTCAGAGCACTGCATCTAGATTTTAGGACCTAATGCAACCCTCCAGCAGCCACCTTTATCTTTACTTAACTACAAAACTATGAGTCTTATATTGAAATACTATAATATTCTCAATCCAAGCCTGTTTTAATAAGTTATAAATAAGCATAAGAAATCCATCCATTAATCCATCCATGTATTTATTTTATATTTCTCTGCCAGCCATCTATCTATTTACCCATCTGTCACATACCTATCATTCTATCTGTTTGAATATCTGCTTACCCATTTAGTTATCTATTTACCTAGTTATCTGACCAATAATTCACTTGTCCATATACCTATTTATCTATCTCCTTATATAACTACTTATCTACCTATGCATTCATTTGTCTGTTTGCCTTCCTTTCTATAAAATCCACAGACTACCAGTAATGATAGAATACGGATTTTATTCTACAAAACTAGATATTTCAGTTTGTTTTGGAATTTGATATGAGAAACTCTACAAAATATTTTTCTTTAATCATCTCTATACAACTTATTGTAAGTTATAGTAACCGACAGCTGCCATATGATAGTGCTTAATAACTATGTGCCTTGTGTTAGGAGATTTATTAAGCTCTACCATTAATTAATTACCAACGCTTACTGCGATTGATATACAAATAGTCAAAAAATATGCAGTTAAGACAGCAACGTTTAAGTTGGAATCATATAATAGAGCTTTATAATATTATTGGTTTAAACCCTACAAATGCTCAGAAGAAATTAACTAATATTATTTTACTCAAAATTTTTATTTTTTCAAACGTACAGATTTTTATAAATTATAAAGGAAGACCAACATAGTGAAAACATTATCCATTTATTAGAATTAAAAAAAAGTTGATATTTAATTATACAGAACATTTTAAGATGTTTGTGTTTGTTCGAATTATAAATATTCACACTCTTGATTGCTGCTTATTTTAAATATGCATTTCAATTCTGTGTATTTATTGAATTTCTGATGCTATCCTTCAGGATAACTGTGAAACAAAGAAACCGCTGATGACTAGAAGGCTTTTTGAATGACTGCTATTTGTGTGATTTAAATTGCAAGTTTATTTTTACATTAAGCTTCGTGAATAGAATGATTAAGTGTTAATTTGCTTTGAATATATTGTAAATTTTATTGTGATAGTAATTAAAATTACGAAGAGACGAAGAAAACTGAAGAGGAAAATTTAAAATAAACGACAATAATCAATTCTTTTGTTGTTTTTTTGATTAAGACTTATAAGTAAAATAATTACGTAATACAATTTCATAATATTGCAAATGTATTTGGGAAATATTAATACAATAAAAAAAGGTTCACTTTGTTATTTAAATAAAAAATATAATTTACTACATATTAAAATAGAATCTGAAGAGGAAAACTTTATCTTTTCAAATAAATAAATAATGTCAATCACAATTTATCCTTGGTGAAATTATCATAAAATAATTGATATTCGAAGTTATTTATTAACATTCAAATTTATTTTATCATATAAAATGATTTTTTTAAAAATGTGTTTATCTTTATTACTAATTTTGTGTTATGGAAATATATATATAATTTATAGTATGCCTTCTTCTAAGTAAAATAAAATATATGGTCTTTCTTAAACCTATTCATTGAACAATCTACTTTGAAAACATTACTATGATAATTTACAAATTAGATTTCCAAATAAATCATTTAAATGACCTTGCAACTAGTACCTCTTTCTTTATATCAGGAGTAGGAAACCCCCAGCCTGTAACCTTTGAATGCCATCAAGATAATCTGTGGACATTTTCAAGAACATATATAAAATTCCACCACATAAAACCTCTATTTAAACATGCACATAGTACAAATATTGAATTAAGAGTTAAGTAAAATAGTATATTTTTTCAACTACGCCTTTTTCTCTTTCTAATTTTCACTTCATTCTATACAAGATGTAATATCCTAACAAATTACCTTTACTGTGTGGTCTAGCTGAATACATATTTAAATTATAACACTGAGGGAGTTTTGTTTGCTTTTGTAGTGATTTTTGCAGATGAACATATACTAGCAGCAATAAAACTCATTTTTTGTTTTGTTTTCTTATTATTATTTTGGTATTATTTTTTTTATTGGGATAGTCACACCAAGTAAGAGAGAAAAAAATTGACACAGAAAACCATCCATTTCAAAAGAAATGGATCAATCCATATTTTTTTTTTATAGAAGAAATAATAAATCAATGTACCTGATAAGTCTGGAAAGTATTTCAGTTAATAAAGAACACTACTTATCAAAACATTCTGATTACAACAAAATTGTTGAGGAATAAAGAAATATTAAAATAAAAAACTTAAAAAGGAACTTCATCAAGTTACTGACAAGTTTCATAAAAAGTACAAGTCAGAAAATTTGAAACCATTTTTTGAAGGGGAGTTTATAAAAGACTGCATCTTAGCTACTGTATAATTAATCTGTCCTGAACATAAAAAGAAATTTGAAAATATAAATATGTCACAAAAAATAGTTACAAGGCATTGTCAGTTAAATATAAAACAGTCATTAATAATAATGAGGTCATTTTATTTTTAATTTACAAAAAAATGTGACAATTATTTAAGAACAAAAAGTTGAAATTGTCTGCCAGTTAAAGACTGCCCACCCATAATGATTAGGGTAAATAAATTGAATTTTTGATCAAGATTAATTTTAAATTGATAATTTTATATGAACCAAAATGATCCTACAAATAACCCAATGGCCCTTGGCAGAAAAAAGGTTCCCCACCCTGATTTTATGTCAATGCCATGGTTAGCACTGATGTAAAAATAGAACATTATTTGCAAGTTCATTTAAATGATTCTTTGGTAATCTGGTTTATGAATTACCATAGTAGTATTTTTACATAGGTTTTTCTTCCATAAATATATTAATATCAGAATTGCATATATATATTATGTCATAATTTATTTGCAGGTTGTTAAAATTATTAAAATATGCTTTCTTATATATATATATAAATAAAAACAATATTCACTAGAATAAAAAAATTTAAAAAAAAAAAAACCTACGTAATGTTCCCATGTGAATTACCTACTTTCCATAAATTGTGAATATTAACACAATGACACTGTTTATTCAACACATTATCCATACTATTTATAAAATAGGACTCCTTAATTCTTCTTTTCCTCAAATCATTTTCCATATGCAAAATAAAAACTCTATCAAAGCAGAATTCTCCATTACAACTCACAGCATGTTCTGCAAAAACAGATTTATACCTATCTGCAGAACAATACAACTTATTATATAATAATTCATGCTCCCTAATCCTCTTTTTCAATGCACATTTGGTCTCCCCGATGTAACTATAACCACAATCAATGACATACCACTTTATATATAATATTACATTTGTTGCTTTTATCAATAGAATCTTTGCCATTAATAACCAATCTTCCAGTATTTGCACCCACTTTAAATGCAACATTAAAATCAGCAGATACCAATGATGTAATCTTATTACAAACAATATCCTTTACATAAGGCAATGCTATCCATTTTTTCTTTTTCATATTATCTCTTCTCCATCTGTTTCTATACCTATATAGTGCACATAAAATATTTGTCCTACTATATCCCACACCCAATAAATCTTTCACATATCTTTTAATATTAATCATTTTATCACTCTGAAATTTACATAAAACATCATTTCTAAAAAGAAATGTTCTAAAACCAGTCAATTTATAGGTAAGTGGAACATTTGAATTTGGAAGAACAACTCCTCTAATTGATAATGGTTTCAACACCATTTTATTATTAATTTTATTCCCTTCTCTCCATAAAATCAAATCAAGATATTTTACACTCTTCTCACTATCTTCAGAAGTAATAGTCCACATTAATCCAGCAATATCATTTAATTTAATAAACAGTTTATGCACTATCATGTTTGATCCTATAATAAGCACATCATCCACATACCTAAAATAACTTTTAACACCGGTCATAAAATGTTTTTTTAAAATCATCCCTTCATAATATGACAACACATAACTACATATAATTGCTGAAACAGGCAAACCCATAGGCCAACCTTCATCCATCATATACAACCGATCTTCAAATGTAGCTATCAAATTCTGATCAATAAATAATAACAAATCCTTTACAAACATACGATAAAACTTGCACACTCCTTTTTCATATAAAACTTGATCAATAATGTTAATAGATTCCTTTCTTTTTATTGAACCATATAACTCTGCAACATCCAATGCAAATAATTTATCACCATTATCCAAAACAATATTATCAATCTTTTTAATTAAATCAAATGAAGATCCAATTGTATAATCACCAAAACCCAATTCATCCTGCAAAAACTTTCCCACAAAAACTGCTGCATGATATTAATACATACATCCTCCAAAATCCAACATCAGTCTAATAGGTAATCCTTCCTTATGCACTTTTAAATTTCCAAAAATCCTTGGCATAATTGCAGCTTATGGATAAAGAGATAGATATAACTTTCTATCAAACACTTTCTTTAAATATAGCTTAAGTATAGTATTAATAAATTTCAATCTCACTTATCAATAGAATAAGCATTTATCAATTTAAATTTTAATTTTTGAATTTGTTGATGAACCTTTTCTCTATATAAACTTTTAGACATCAAACATAATCTTCCACCTTTATCTTCTTTAATACATGTAACATTATTATCTGATAAATATCTTCTTATTAAATTAATTTGTTTGCACCACAAATCATCACATTTTACATTAGAAATATTAAACAAAGATATTTTAGAAATCACCTCATCTCAAGCATGATGGTGTGAGAGTTTGATAATATTTAAATATTAACGTATTGCTACTTAAGATGGTGGAATATGACGAAGCTAGCTATAGCAAAGAATTTTAATCTTTAATTTTATACAGGCATTTTTTAAAATTTTGTAGTTTTTATTCTAGTGAATATTGTTATTATACTTATATTATTTGATATATATATTACAAATAAAACGTCTATTAATTAAAAAACTAATTGTAATAATATTCATTAAAAAAGAAGAGCCAATGAGAATCCACAGTAAGGAGTTGGACTGAAAAATCCATACTTCACTTAAAATTAACCATTCATAGAATATCAGCTATATATATATAATAAAATTTATATTCTTCATTAGTATATCTGCAAGTGTATATCAAGAAGATTAGTAAACAATATGGTGATAATTAATTATATTATTACCACAAACATGTACAGACTTCCTTTGCTAATAGCTTGTTATTAATTTTCAGTTTAAAGCCATTTTGATATTTCCATATTATTTTCAAAACTACATGTCATAGAAATGGCAAAAAAGCCATTTATTGAATATTAAACATTTATTAAGAAAAACAACAATTCTTAACCACATATTACTAAAAGAAGCCTGCTCTTTTTTGCAATTATAGTTAATTATATCCATTGTGTGTTTGATGTGTATATATATTCTAACCCAGTAAACATATATCCTCTGTTTTTTTTTTCTGTATTTATTTATTAGTCTAGTTTGCACTTAGACACTAATCATACTCTGAGCTGTATTAGGTTATTTTGTCTGCACTTGTTGACACCAATTTTTCAGGTTGTTGTTAAGGCAACCCAAAATAAAGCAACATATCCATTAATTTGCCAATATGATCTAAAATACTTTTCATATAATACAATTGTACATTCAATTCTCTTAAGCCATGCCACGATTGTAATAACAACAATAATTGATCACTTATTAATTTAAAGAATAATTATAATAATATTAATCTCAGGGTTCTTTGTTTCATGTAAGGAAATGCTCGGCGGTATTGTGTTGTCGCATATGACTGGCATTCTGGTCGGCTATAGGAAACATTTATTTTACTTAAATTCAATGTGTCTTCATCTCTCATATCAACTGCTATATTATTTAAAGAGATGATAATTCTATTCAATAATGACGTATAATTTTGAATAACACAGCTTTTTTTTTTTTTTTTTTCAGAATCTCAGTCAGAATAATAAAAAGACAAGGGTGCTTTTTGTGTCCTTCCATCATCCATGACAACACAATAATATAACTAAGATTTATTACTTAGACAATTTAACTAAATGAGAATGGAATAATGTGCAACCAAAGTTAATGGTTTGGGAATAAATTCATTTTTACACACACAAAAAAAAATGTTTAGTCTGAAGTTTGCAACTCCATAAATAATTATCATTAAACTAAAATATAATGACATATTCCGATCTGCTTAACTTTATTTATCTGGTATATTAAGTTTTTAAGAATTTGGAATGATTTCGGACTCAAGAAAAGGTTTTGCAAATATTGTGCAAACACTTATATTTAGCATATAAAAACAAAAAAAATGAATCTACAACAAATTTTAACAAGACTATAATTTATTATTATCACAAAAAAAATATATGAACATTTATTCAATAATCCCATAGTAATACAAAAATATAAAATATAACTGACATTAATCTGTATACTCTTTTGGTTATGGACTAGAGGTTACTACTTCTCCTGTATGCAATCATATGGATTGATTAACTAAAAGTACATTTCATTACCAATACATTGTTTATTAAATTTTGGTAACCTTGTAGAAGCTTTTATTCAAAATTATTGACTAACTATTTTTTTTTTTTTTTTAAATGATTAATCCAATCATATGCAATACGCAAAATATTAAATTTATTTCTAATACATTTACTTTATTTATGGTCTTTAATGGGATAACCTATTCTAATTATAGGCCAGTTATCAGAAGTTACACTTACCATCTTACATTTAACTTAATGCTAACTTAAGTTATGATACAAATTTTATTCATACGTATAATTTTAAATATGAGTATTATTTAATTACTAACCAGAATTAAATATTGCATTTGAATATTCCTTCAGTAAATAAGCGTTTTAAATTACGCAATTTTAATTACTTTCTCCATTGATTTACTTGTCAAATACTAGCAATATTTAGCAGCACAATACAGATATTGATCTTAGTTACTAACGCACTATTTATACTAAAGTGGATCTTGAGGAACTAACACCTCCAATATAACCTTTATCTTGCCCGAACTTTCAAAATTAAGCACAATAATCAACACCTTCCATGGTGGAGCTATCTTTATTTTCACATGAGGAATATGGAATAACCACGAAGGTCTGTAAAGTAATCTACTACATTAAAATATTTTGGTGGTTTCTTGCCTCTTACTTGGGCATACAACGAACACACACCAAATACAATCCTCTCCTGGGATTTAAACGAATGAAGCATACTAAATGCTAGATAAATTCTTGATCGTCCTATCTATGAGAATCGATCACTTGGGCTATAAACATACCCGAACATTATATTTAAAATCTTCCTCTCATGGAAAACAAAGCTTTTGGGGAGATCATTTTTCATCCCACAAAATAAATACATTATAATTATTACCTATGCGAATATTAAGCATATACCAATGCTATATCTGGGCAGGATAAGTAAATACACTGATTATAATAAACTTATGTTACCGTGTATACTTTGATCAACATCTGAAATCAATGGACATCATAAAATAAAAGTATAATAATTTTAATTTTAATAAAGGAACATTCAAAAATAGTTGGTAGCATACTATCTTAAACTAAATAAAGTGGATGTGTTATTTAAGAATAATTAGGAATAAATTCCTCAATTAATACAGTATAAATTCGTTTCAAAACTTTAACAAGAAATATTTTGTTATAGCATTTTTTTTTTTTAGTTACTTCTGATAATTTTCAATATTTATTTTACCCCTTAAATATCTAAATATTTTTCTTTTACGTATCTAACATACAAAAATTTCTACCTACAATTGTATGTAATAATTAAAACATATTTTATAGATTTTTTTTCTTTCGTGTTAAATATCAACTTAACCTATAATAATTATATTAAAACATACCTTTGTCATTACAAGGCTATTAAATATCACTTGACCATACAGACTTTAATCTATGTGATATAAAAAAAAATACATATCATTTATAACTTAGTTTTAAACAATCATTAATTAACAAGTGCATACTCTCTCATTAGAAAATGTTTTTCTGTTGAACAATTGAAGAGCTTTATCCAGTCGTATTTCACGAAGCAAGTTTAAAAACAATAAACGCATGGTATTATTTCCTTTAAATAAAAGTTTTCTCTTATTTTGTGCGTTTAATAAATTAGGTAAAGAAAAATATAGCAGAATTGAAGATTAATTCTTACTTGAATTAAACTGCTACAATTTTGGGATCCATAGAAAATAAAATATACATATTATAACATAACGAACAGTTGACGATAGACGATAAACATACACAATTCTTTTCTTTTTTTTATTATTGACGATACGTACAATTCATATTAGCTAGCTTACTTATGGACGGAAATGCGCAATTTTTCCGAGAGATTATTCTGATAATAACTGCAGCTGATTTACATGTATAGGAAGTTTTAATAAATCCAACTGATGTGTAATATAATATATCATTTATTTTTATCATTAAGTCACTAAGATATTTGGTTTTGTTCATACTTTAGGAATTATAAATTTTTTTAACGGTAACTTCTCCGTAAGAATGCCCCTATATAACTTTTCCTATATTTACTCTGAGAAAGTTTATATATTTTTTTTTATTTTTTTTTTAAAAAATATACAGGTGCATAATTTAATCTTATTTATCATTATTATTATTTCCAGACAATTCTTGGTGAATAAAACATATTTTAACGTATGTAACTACATTACTTGTAAAGGCAGACAATATTGAGAAAGAGCGCGAAAATGTTTCTAGTTGATTTTCCTTGGTTTCAAAATATTTCTTTCACTTATTTTTTTTTTTTTCTATACCAAGAAAATATCAATAAATGACATAAAGTTAATAAATAATTATTTCTCACTTGGAAATCATTTATCTTCCTTAATTTAGATATAATATAATTTTTCGTGACTCCTTTAGTTACATCTGTCATTTTTGAACTTTAGCGCGAGACAATAAATTTTTAAGTATAAAAGGTCTTTAAATAGGTAGATGGCACAGAAAATCAGGACGTCTTATCAAAAAATTTTAGCCACACATTATATTATTAAAATTTTACTTTGATTACATTTATTTCTGCAAAATAAAATGAAAAAATTGAGTTACCAAATTTCAGCACTGTTCCTTCCTTGAAAACTAAAAGCAGACTATATTTTTTCAAAGTCAAAATGATCTTGACTTTAGCGACCTCTTCCAGAAAAATAATCATTTGATTATAACATAAACAAAAGAAAGGAAAAACCTATTACAATCATATAGTTTTAGTATTATTTAAATAGATTACAAAGTGATTTGACAATAAAAAAAAATAATAAATACATTTAATTAATGATAATTATCAGTAATTTATAACTCATTTTCTACAAATGGAATTACCAGAAGTTATTGTTCTCTATGATAAGACATTCATCTCTTCTTCCCCTCTACCCATCCAAAATCAATTACTGTTTATGATATTTGTTTTTATACTATATTAATTTGCTTTAATTATTAATATCTTAATTAAATTATTCATGTTCTTTTTAAAAATGATATTGCATTACTAAATCTATTAGTTATTCACCCAAAACATGCCAAAGTGAGTGAATAGCATACTTTATTAGTCAATTATTACTATTGTTATTTTATCTTTTTATTTCTTTAAAGAATAGCATTGTTTTCCTGCAGAAATAATGCCAAGTAAACCAAGTGTCAATAACACTAGGTTACAATATATATCATTATTAAACATTCAACCCTTAGACAATTCCAATATCAATAACAATTTCAAACTGTTGCCAAGGTACCTTTTAAGAATAAAGGTGGAATTCCATGATACATATAAGCTTTTGTCATTCTACTCTAATAAATATAATCAAATTTTGTATAGAGTGTAAATTATAATTATTTAATGATATTTTATCATCATATACATTATTTATTATATATATATTGTAGTGGTCAGATTAACATGTTTTAACTATTTACATTTTTCTCTATTTCTTTGTATAAATTACACCACAACCACCCGGTTTTAAACACCAGGGAATAAATTAGTACATATATTTAAAATAATATTTTATTTCACTGAATAATGATAGCCACCACATACAATACCCATTTATAATACCAGACTAGATCGTGGAGAACACAAGTTACTCCCGATGAATGAGGGTAGACCATACAAACTGATATTTAAGGAAGTTAACAAATTATATAACAACAGTTTAATCATAAACTAGAATTATTAATTAATATACAATTTATTTTCTATTAACAAAAGTCTTTTATTCCTATATATTATTGCCTTCTACATGGAAACAGGAAAACAATTATTACACATAAATATCTATGAGTTCCTTATCAAGTTATTTTTAATCTTCATTTACATTAGTATTAATATAATTATAGTTAATAAAGTACATTCATTGTACATCAAGCATGTATAAACTCATAAATATAAAAGATTCTTTGATCCACCTATTCCTAGTATCAACACATACATATATTCTATGTGGGATAGACATCAGTGCTATTTCTATATAACAATAATTATAAGGAATGATCTTTTTTAGATCCTAATCCTAATTCAATAAAACATAACTGCTATCTTTATATAACAGTAACTCTAAAGTGGCCTTTTGGTCCTATTCTAGTTGTAAAACATCTTTACTTAACAATAATTACAAGAGTGGCTTTTTAGATCCTAACCCTAATTAAAATAATTACAACCTATATAGGAGTGGTTCATTCCGAGCCCAATCAAATGTATACAAGAAAAATTAAGGATTGTGTATACACATATATTAAATATATACTCATACAAACATTTTATAATAATCAAATAACAGTTGATTAATCAAAATTAATAATAATTTTTTTTCTTTTTTAAAAGTCCAAATTATTATTATTTTTTAAGAAAGTACAAAATAAAATTATTATTCCATTCTATAAAAATGAGAATATTAATTTTATTTCTTGTTAAATAGATTCCTAAAAATAACTAATTAGTGAAAATGTTTCATTTTTTTTTTGATGTGACAAATATTTTTTTATCCCAGTTAAAATATACAAAATTAATTTTCAGTCTTATAAATTATTATTTTTTTAAAAAAAATTACAAAATAAAATTATCATTCTATTCGATGAAAATGAGAATACAGTATTAATTTTGTTTAATATTGTTTGGTTTAATAGATTCCTAAAAATAAGCTATTAGAGAAACTTACATTTTTTTGATGTAACAAATTTTTTATCCCAGTTAAAATATAAAAAAATTAACGTTCAATTCTTGCATGATGAATATGAAATTGTGCTGTATATGCAGCTATTATATACTAGAGTACATATTTATGTATGTATATGAGACTTAAATTTTATATACAATAATATTTCCATAAATCACTAACTCATATGTATGTGTGAGCTATAATTTATTTTGTCTATTTGTGCCAATGAAAAAACAAAATCATTTCTTCCAAATCATTATCATTATTATTGGCACAGAATTTATTAATTATATGATTAATGTCAAGTCTTACTTCTAGAAGTTCTAGTATGTTATAATTTATTTGAAAATTTTATCAGTTTATGAAAACCTTTGCTTGAAAAATGATTTAAGTCTGGCCTCTTATTTTAATATATGCTTGTATCTTAAGATTATTTTCGTAATTCAAATAGCAAACAATATTTAATTTTAGATCCAACTATACTTTACCTATACCATTAGCTTGCATTGCTTACTGATTGAGGGAATCAAGGCTAGATTATTAACTGGGGGAGATTTGTGTCCATTATCATTTATGTATCTCTACTTGCTGATATCTGGCCAAAAGTAATATAATAATAATTATTTATATGTAACAATATAATGTATACTACAAGTAAAAATTAAT
The DNA here is from genome assembly GCA_028023455.1 of Epiperipatus broadwayi. NCBI lineage: Eukaryota > Metazoa > Onychophora > Udeonychophora > Euonychophora > Peripatidae > Epiperipatus > Epiperipatus broadwayi. Next base: position 10,186,254 of record JAQFVV010012402.1, read on the forward strand.
GATACCAGACAGCTAAGTCATCACATATAAACACTTATATAGCTAAATGTATTTGATTTTAATTACCAAGAAAGGAAGAGCATTAATTGGAATTTATTACAGCTATACTCACTAATGGTAATATTTTTATTATTTATCAGTCCCAGAAGACTAATAAAATTATTTTCCATCATAAATAACTGCAGTTTGTATTTGATTATAAATTTAGTTTGGCATTATAGATAATATACATTGGTGCCTAGATTAAGATGGAAATTTATGAGAGATGCTTCATTATCTAACATAGAATTAATAGTGTATGGATAAATCGGAGGGCTGCATATCAGGATGGATCTTTTTCAGTAGCTGTGCTCTAATATTTAATTGGATCTTAATTCCATTCCATTACAACATATTGTAATGTTACATAGAAATATAGGGTTAATCTGAGGTTGTGGCACTCATCATCATCAACTCCAAGTCAATACAACATTTAAAATTACAAGTAATCTAATGAATATAAGCAATGAGGAATGAGCCTGAAAGATCAGGAGCATGAGAAATCAAAACAGGCACTGTTAACTATAAGTAAGTGACTATAAGTTCACCAGCATTACACAAAACTAATGATTAACAATAAAAATAAATCAACAGTCAATCTTGTGACTGGATTTACCAGCTTGGAGCTGATTATTAAAACAATAATTTAGATGTACAAACTTAAGTGCTAATCCATCAGAATATATAACAATAAAAACAATAATGCTGGGATACTAAAACATGCTGACCATCATCAATGCTCTGGCTACTTAGTACCATTAATGTACTGGCCCACCTATAAACTTAATTTCTAAATAAATAATTAAAATGAAATGTAGTTCATGGACTTTAAAGGATATCCCCTTTGCATCAACCAAGATCATCATAAACTGGATTTCCATAAGCAGTAAATATAAATGCCTTTTATATAACAGACCATTATGCACAAATTCAAACTCAGAGAGCAAAAGCTCTATAACTGTTACTATGATCAAGAGATATAATACAAACATCTAATATTCTAAAACTATTTAGGACTGAGTTAATTCACTGGAATAACTTTAACAATGAAATACCAATTTATTAATAATAAAAATGAAATTAAAGTCTGCAGAATACAACTATACATATAAATTAAGCTTTCTGATTTTGATTAATACAAAAAGAAATCCACTATTACATTGTTATTTATAAACATTTCATAATAGGTTTACATAAACATGTATATATCAGCATACAGACACATGGTATAATAATTTATGAACATATTTGAATTATCATAAACCTATAAATGAAATTATTTTTTTATAATACATAGTTAATGATTGATTTAACATATATGTGCATGCACATGGAAATATGTGCACACAGTGGCACTTATAAAAAAGAAAGAAATCAAATAAACCATATAGTTTCTCAATATACAACTAATTCAATGTCAAAAAATATAAAAAGCATATGTATAAGCAGTCAGATTTGCTGTATAATTTAAAAATTAACATGCTTGAATTGTCATAAATTTATAAAAAATCCATTCATTTTTAATAATATATAAATGCACATGTATGTGTGTGTATATATAAAAAACATAGTATGAATTAAAGCTATTAAGTAGCCTTGTATTTTTTTATGGTATGTAAAAGTTTTCTTTAAAAATATTAACTTTTGGCAATCTTTCATCAAAGTTTTTTTTTTTCAGGTTATTCCTAATTAATTTTAAACATCTTTGAAAATACTCCAGCAAGTTTTTTTGTTCCCTAATCTAGAAAAATGTTTTGGAGTTTACTTTTTTTTTTCAAAATAAAATCATTAATAAATCAATCCTTTGTTTTTAAATTTTTAATTCAAGCAAAAATTATTTACTTTTACTTTTAAACTAGATATTTTAACTGTCATTTTAAATAAATTATTTAAAATAATATCATTCACAATATATACTACTCACCAGTTTGTACTTTATATATATATATATGATGCAGTACCTTTATTTGTGCCTCTCTGCATATAGATAAAACAGTATATGTACAACCTAATTCTTCAACAAGCTGGTGACTCTCTGGGTAAACTGGTCACTTCTAAACTGTAGAATGGCTTGTCATCTTCAGGAAAAGTATAATCTGGTAATTTTTGCACACATACAGTTTCATTTAGTCTAAAATTTTTTAGACTTGAGGCATACTGACTAGTACACAATATATACAGGCTAATGAACCATAAAAAAGTTGGCTATGGACTTCATGTGAATCTAAACTCTACGATTGTGAACCAGTAGCATGAACTGAACTTGTCCTTTGTACATTCAGTTATATCTTCATAGATTCTGTATAACTCTAAAACTTTAAAAACTCCATTCTAATTTTTTTCCAACCTTTTTATAGCTAGAATGAGGAAAAAACACAATGATTCAAAGGAAGTTTTCTTTATCTTGATTAAAAAAAGTTAATGTATTTTTCAATTTTGCTCCATGCCAGCACATGAGGGCACTTATTTCCAATAGTATGAGATAATTATACATTTACAGGGACTATTTAGTTTTTTTTTATGAAGAGATAATTTATTAAAATTTTTATTTTAAATTTTTGTCATTCAGTTGAAATTAGCATAATGAATGATTTTATTTTACTAAAGAAACTGTTAGAAATGTTTGCTTTAAAAGTGCGATTTTTTATGTTACTAATATCAATAGACTGAAATTAAGGAATTTATTTAATAGAGGAAAAAAGTGTGAAAGTGAAATGGAAGGAACAGAATATTTATTAGTAATTAATAGGTGGCAATGGAAAAATTAATTAACGTGTTTAGTAAAAATTCTGAATACTCAGATATATAAATTAACATTTTATATAATGTTTTTGAAATTATATGCTCAATTTAACTTTCCATTTATAAACACATATAGATTTTTTAATATTTTTTTTATATATATTTTAGCAACTGTTTACATTAAAACCTAGGCAAGTGATTTGATTGCTGTAAATAAAGTATTAATAATCTTATTGTAATTAAATAAAAATTCTACTTATTGTGACTGATAATCACATGCTTAAACATTAAGATAAAATTTAGCCACTCCAATTGTATTTTAAATAATGAAAATATTTATATGTATGGACAATCTCCCATCCCATTCCTCATGCTTGAGAGGTTTTATTTTTTTAAAAAAGCTATTAACAAAAATATATATATGTATATATAAACTATATTTATAGTGATTAAATTACTTGCCTGAGTTTTAATGTAAATCATATATAGAAAAAGTATTAAATAATATATATGTGTCCATTATTTTATGTATTTTTTTTTTTTTCTGTATAATTATCTCAGATTATTGGAAAAAAATGGGGGGGGGGGACAAAATCGGAAAGTACCAAAAAAGAATTAAATAAATTAAATAGTCCCTGAGAATGTATAACTATCTAGGACTATTGGCAATAAGTGCCCTCAAGTGGTGGCATGGAATAAAATAGGAAAGTACCAAAGTTAATGACTCTTTTTAATTTACACTTTTTCAAAAACAACTTTGTAGAGTTTTTATCAAAATATGTTATACAAGCTTTAATTAAAATAATTTAATCTAATCAAAATAGATAGTGGAAATTTATGATTACCAGCATATCTATTGAAACATAAAAAACATGCTTGTTTTAATTTGAAAACCAGAATTAATAAAATATTAATTAGACTTTTTTAAATGTTCAATTTATAATAATTTTTTTTTACCTTCAAAATTATTTAATCTTTGCTGTATTCAAGTGTAATATAAAAAAATATCTACAAAATTTTTTGACTGTGTTTATTTCTACTTTTTTTTCCAACTTTATATATATATCATAATATACAACAATATAGTAAAGTGTGTGCATGGGGTGTGTGCATATACATGCACACACACTACTATGTTGTTGTATGTTATGAGATACATAACTCCCTCAATATATATATATTAAATCAAAGATTTTCATGGGCTACAGATATAAATGAAATATTATCTAGGTACATTATACACAGATATACCCAGAT